>JAGSMR010000072.1:2697500-3297500 GCA_029286605.1 Sericinus montela
ATAAAATAAATAAATATCTTCACGCAATTCCCAATACAGGGGTAGACAGAGGTCTAGTCTAGACAATTAAGTCCATTTGATCAACCTTCCACCGAAAATATTTTCGGGACAACGTGACAGGTGGTGAGCCTGTCACCGTCTTTATGTCCAAGCAATTGATATAAACCGTACTTTATTTTTCCAAAAACCGATTGGTACGACCCTACCATCTGGGGATCGAACTTGGGTCTCTTGACTCGGATTCTGATCATCGAACCACTTGGCAAGTCTAAAACAGGCAACTCTGGTATGGAGTATTTACTCATAATCAAATATAGAAAAAGTGGTTTTTCTACATTGACCCGACCGGGAATCGAACCCGGGACCTCGAGATGACGACACCTTGAAAACATGTGTTTACGCCACTCGTCCACGGAGGTCGTCATTGTCTAGACTAGACCTTTGTCTGTCCCTGTATTAGGAAATACGTGAAAAGTTTATATGTTTTGAAATTTGTAGCAATTATTATTATTCAAATATTCCAAAAAGCTGCCATAAGCAAGAAAATGGTACCCTAACCCACAAGATTCTTAACTGTGAAAAAAGCATACCAAATAACTGATCAATCCATCAAGGCTTTGTTGCTTCGGCCTTAGATCTACAAATAACAAAAAAAAAAGTCTCACCGTCCCGGCGTGGGGTGACCTGGTCGGGCGAGCAGCGGTACGCGCTGGTGACGAAGTTCCGGACGGGCTGCGGCGTGGGCGGGCCCGAGTAGCCCGAGTGGGCGGAGTACCCGTTGGCGGGGGAGGCGGGCGAGGCTGGCGAGGCGGGGGAGGCGGGCGCTCCGCCCTTGGGCAGCGCCGCGTACCACTCGTCCACCGACACGGCGCTCCGCGCGGACCTCACCACGAACGGGTGCTCCAACAGCTTAGGGTACTTGGGCCTCTGTCTGTAGTTCTTCGTGAGACTGGGGGGGGGGGGGGGAGGAGCGTTTATGAACTTATTAAAACTAAGATAACTACGAGCTCGACCTCTGCACCACAAGTTAATCAAACATTCTGTAAAATCAAAAAGAGAGAGAGAGAGAGAATCATTGATGCAAACACATAACATAAATAGAGTGGATGTTGGAGGAGTTCAGCCGATATTGACTGAACCAAACCCTGCAGCAGCGTAAGGCACATTTGCCATGGTCATGCAGCATCAATGATTCAATCTCTCAATTGTGACATTTAGTTTTTATTAATGAATGTTGATTCACTGACTCCATATCAGGATATTATGGGGCTGGCAAAACCAAAAGAATAAAAGCCCTTAAATAAAATAAATAAATATCTTCACGCAATTCCCAATACAGGGGTAGACAGAGGTCTAGTCTAGACAATTAAGTCCATTTGATCAACCTTCCACCGAAAATATTTTCGGGACAACGTGACAGGTGGTGAGCCTGTCACCGTCTTTATATCCAAGCAATTGATATAAACCGTACTTTATTTTTCAAAAAACCGATTGGTACGACCCTACCATCTGGGGATCGAACTTGGGTCTCTTGACTCGGATTCTGATCATCGAACCACTTGGCAAGTCTAAAACAGGCAACTCTGGTATGGAGTATTTACTCATAATCAAATATAGAAAAAGTGGTTTTTCTACATTGACCCGACCGGGAATCGAACCCGGGACCTCGAGATGACGACACCTTGAAAACATGTGTTTATGCCACTCGTCCACGGAGGTCGTCATTGTCTAGACTAGACCTTTGTCTGTCCCTGTATTAGGAAATACGTGAAAAGTTTATATGTTTTGAAATTTGTAGCAATTATTATTATTCAAATATTCCAAAAAGCTGCCATAAGCAAGAAAATGGTACCCCAACCCAGAAGACTCTTAACTGTGAAAAAAGCATACCAAATAACTGATCAATCTATCTATCAAGGCTTTGTTGCTTCGGCCTTATATCTACAAATAACAAAAAAAAAAGTCTCACCGTCCCGGCGTGGGGGTGACCTGGTCGGGCGAGCAGCGGTACGCGCTGGTGACGAAGTTCCGGACGGGCTGCGGCGTGGGCGGGCCCGAGTAGCCAGTGGGCGGGTACCCGTTGGCGGGGGAGGCGGGCGAGGCTGGCGAGGCGGGGGAGGCGGGCGCTCCGCCCTTGGGCAGCGCCGCGTACCACTCGTCCACCGACACGGCGCTCCGCGCGGACCTCACCACGAACGGGTGCTCCAACAGCTTGGGGTACTTGGGCCTCTGTCTGTAGTTCTTCGTGAGACTGGGGGAGGAGCGTTTATGAACTTATTAAAACTAAGATAACTACGAACTCGACCTCTGCACCACAAGTTAATCAAACATTCTGTAAAATCAAAAGAGAGAGAGAATCATTGATGCAAACACATAACATAAATAGAGTGGATGTTGGAGGAGTTCAGCCGATATTGACTGAACCAAACCCTGCAGCAGCGTAAGGAACATTTGCCATGGTCATGCAGCATCAATGATTCAATCTCTCAATTGTGACATTTAGTTTTTATTAATGAATGTTGATTCACTGACTCCATATCAGGATATTATGGGGCTGGCAAAACCAAAAGAATAAAAGCCCTTAAATAAAATAAAGATAAAAAAGAAACCACTAACAAAGAAAAATTCTTCCCATCTTTGGATAGGTTAATATCTAAATATTAAACAAAATTTAAGGCCCATGGTAAAATGTTATGCAAATATTCTGCCAACTGCGATAGCTTACTAGGTAGTGACCCCTCGTCCGAAGTATATTTGTTCCGTTGTCTTTGACATACAGACAGCGACAGGCTCACCACCTGTCACATTGTCAAAAGGACTTAAATGTCGTTAGATGTCATTAGATCGCAAATTTCTTACACGGATTTATGTACTGATCTATCGTTTCATTCCTTTTGTAAATTTTAGTTTTAACATCGAAGTGTGGGTGGTAAATAAACAAGTACAGGAATAAAATTACTTTATCTCTGTATGCATATCCCAAAATAACGGCTTACTTTGACCTTTGGTTAGCCCGTTATTGGGAAATGCGTGAAGATAAAATAAAATCTATTTAACACAAACAAATGGTAAACTCACCACTGTGATACGAACGACTTAAATTCGGGCGTGAAATCGCTTGTATCCGGCAGTTGTGGAGGATCGTCAGCTATTACCTGAAACCATAATTATTTATACTAAAAATTTGTAAAGTAGGTTCAATATGAACTGAGAAAACTATATTTATATATATGTGAATATGTATATGATGTACTCCGTGTATGAGTGACGTACACACCGATTTACGTGGTGTCGCCAGCTCTAAGGTCCCCGGTTCGATTCCCGGGTCAATATAGAAACCAATTTTTTTATATTTTCTCGGGTCTGGGTGTTTGTGGTACCTTCGTTGTTTCTGATTCCATGATACCAGTGCTTGCTTTTAGATTGGGGCCCAAGTATGTGATGTTTGTTTTTGTCTATGTGAAATACAGTTTCTTAGAATGAATATATGTATGTATATGACCAGGACGAGAAAAATATACAAAAAAAATTACAAAACAAAAAAGGCGAAATATTAAACATTGAAATTTTTATGCAAACCATAACTGTAACAATATAAATAAAAAAAATAATTTTAAAACAGCGTTTGTGGTGCTTTTTCAGGTATTATCAAAATGATGTCTCCTACTCATATCTGTCAATAAAATATAACTTTCGACACCATGCACCCCACGCTTTTTAAATGAAATAATTTTTTCACACTATTATTAATTGCATATTTGTAGAACCAGTCTCAGATTTTTTAAATTATATTTACTTTTGCTGGTTTATCGAATTAATGTATTGTCATCGGTCCTCGATAAATCTACAAAAGTTTAGACAGAAATCCTAGCCGTTTAAAGTGGGTCAAAAATCGCGCCAAAGAAGTCAGTTACAAACTTACATACATACAACTAAACACTTATTTGTATTTTTGTAATGTGTGTAAAAACTTATTTCTGTATTATTTCCTGTGTTTCCAAACTTATAATGAGGAGGTGGAGAAGTAGCGTACACATGGAAACTACATGATGTCGGTTCAACTTGAATAATTTTTCCCCAGGTATGTACCTTCGCCGTTGTTTCCAGTTTCACAACACAAGCGCTTAAGCTACTTACTTTGGGACCAGAGCAATCAATGTGATGCTATCCCTATTTACGTGTATTAATAAAAAAAAACCATACCTGCGTCTCGGGTACGGCGAGTGATTTGAGAAGTCCGCTTCTAAGCTCGCTGGTTGAGAGCTACTGCCACCAGCATTCGATGGTGACGCCCATCTCGCCCTGAAAAAGTATTCTATAATACCAAGCCAGCAATAAAATCTAAGATCTACTGGACTTATTTGACGATCTGTATATCTTCACGCCATTCCCAATACTGGGATAGACAGAGGTCAAGACAGTCAAGTCCTTTCGAACCACCTTTCACTGAAGACATTTTTTTGGAACGGCAAGTGTACAAATATAAATAAAATAAATAAATATCTTCACGCAATTCCCAATACAGGGGTAGACAGAGGTCTAGTCTAGACAATTAAGTCCATTTGATCAACCTTCCACCGAAAATATTTTCGGGACAACGTGACAGGTGGTGAGCCTGTCACCGTCTTCTATCCAAGCAATTGATATAAACCGTACTTTATTTTCAAAAACCGATTGGTACGACCCTACCATCTGGGGATCGAACTTGGGTCTCTTGACTCAGTTCTGATCATCGAACCACTTGGCAAGTCTAAAACAGGCAACTCTGGTATGGAGTATTTACTCATAATCAAATATAGAAAAAGTGGTTTTCTACATTGACCCGACCGGGAATCGAACCCGGGACCTCGAGATGACGACACCTTGAAAACATGTGTTTATGCCACTCGTCCACGGAGGTCGTCATTGTCTAGACTAGACCTTTGTCTGTCCCTGTATTAGGAAATACGTGAAAAGTTTATATGTTTTGAAATTTGTAGCAATTATTATTATTCAAATATTCCAAAAAGCTGCCATAAGCAAGAAAATGGTACCCTAACCCACAAGATTCTTAACTGTGAAAAAAGCATACCAAATAACTGATCAATCCATCAAGGCTTTGTTGCTTCGGCCTTAGATCTACAAATAACAAAAAAAAAAAGTCTCACCGTCCCGGCGTGGGGGTGACCTGGTCGGGCGAGCAGCGGTACGCGCTGGTGACGAAGTTCCGGACGGGCTGCGGCGTGGGCGGGCCCGAGTAGCCCGAGTGGGCGGAGTACCCGTTGGCGGGGGAGGCGGGCGAGGCTGGCGAGGCGGGGGAGGCGGGCGCTCCGCCCTTGGGCAGCGCCGCGTACCACTCGTCCACCGACACGGCGCTCCGCGCGGACCTCACCACGAACGGGTGCTCCAACAGCTTGGGGTACTTGGGCCTCTGTCTGTAGTTCTTCGTGAGACTGGGTGATGCAAACACATAACATAAATAGAGTGGATGTTGGAGGAGTTCAGCCGATATTGACTGAACCAAACCCTGCAGCAGCGTAAGGAACATTTGCCATGGTCATGCAGCATCAATGATTCAATCTCTCAATTGTGACATTTAGTTTTTATTAATGAATGTTGATTCACTGACTCCATATCAGGATATTATGGGGCTGGCAAATCCAAAAAGGATAAAAGCCCTTAAATAAATAAAGATAAAAAAAAGAAACCACTAACAAAGAAAAATTCTTCCCATCTTCGGATAGGTTAATATCTAAATATTAAACAAAATTTAAGGCCCATGGTAAAATATTATGCAAATATTCTGCCAACTGCGATAGCTTACTAGGTAGTGACCCCTCGTCCGAAGTATATTTGTTCCGTTGTCTTTGACATACAGACAGCGACAGGCTCACCACCTGTCACATTGTCAAAAGGACTTAAATGTCGTTAGATGTCATTAGATCGCAAATTTCTTACACGGATTTATGTACTGATCTATCGTTTCATTCCTTTTGTAAATTTTAGTTTTAACATCGAAGTGTGGGTGGTAAATAAACAAGTACAGGAATAAAATTACTTTATCTCTGTATGCATATCCCAAAATAACGGCTTACTTTGACCTTCAGTTAGCCGTTATTGGGAAATGCGTGAAGATAAAATAAAATCTATTTAACACAAACAAATGGTAAACTCACCACTGTGATACGAACGACTTAAATTCGGGCGTGAAATCGCTTGTATCCGGCAGTTGTGGAGGATCGTCAGCTATTACCTGAAACCATAATTATTTATACTAAAAATTTGTAAAGTAGGTTCAATATGAACTGAGAAAACTATATTTATATATATGTGAATATGTATATGATGTACTCCGTGTATGAGTGACGTACACACCGATTTACGTGGTGTCGCCAGCTCTAAGGTCCCAGTTCGATTCCCGGGTCAATATAGAAACCAATTTTTTTATATTTTCTCGGGTCTGGGTGTTTGTGGTACCTTCGTTGTTTCTGATTCCATGATACCAGTGCTTGCTTTTAGATTGGGGCCCAAGTATGTGATGTTTGTTTTTGTCTATGTGAAATACAGTTTCTTAGAATGAATATATGTATGTATATGACCAGGACGAGAAAAATATACAAAAAAAATTACAAAACAAAAAAGGCGAAATATTAAACATTGAAATTTTTATGCAAACCATAACTGTAACAATATAAAATATAAAAGAACTCACCCTTGTAAGCACCTCAAAGTCATTCTGACAGTTTCTGTAGGGAAAGACGCCCGTGGCGAGCTCGACGAGCGAGATGCCGAGCGACCAGACGTCCGCGCGGATGTCGTAGTCCGGCCGGCTCGGGTCGGGCGGGTCTATCCGCTCCGGCTGTTACAGGAATAAATAAATAATTAATAAATATCTTCACGCAACTTCCAATAGAGGAGTAGACAGAGGTCTAGTCTAGATAAATAAGTCCCTTCGACCCACCTTCCACCGATGATATTTTCGGTACAACGTGACAGGTGGTGAGCGCATCGCCGTCTCCATGTCCAAGGCAACGATGTAATTCGTACAAAGTGCTTGAAAAACCCATAGATTGGTACGAGCCTGCCACCTGGGGATCGAACTCGGGTCTCTTGATACGAAATTCCGAACACCCAACCACTCGGCTATCGTGACTTCTATATACAATACAGTTACAGCAATAATATAGATATTACAATGAATATATGAAAATATGTCCGGATTGAGATCAAAATATTGTGTTTTAAAGATCTTTAAAATAGAGAGAAAAATTATGTTATAGTGTCATTAGCTGGTATGTTAAAGAGAGTCCCTCAGGGAACCATTTTCGGACCGTTTCTGTTCTTTAGATACACAAGTCATCAGTATAAGTATATGAATATTAACCTGTGTCAGTATAATGCATAATCGCCTTTGGGCCATCCGCTCACCACCTGTCACGTTGTCCCAAACAGTTCTCGGTTAAAGTTGGGTCGAGACTTAATCGTATATTCCTCTGTCTGCCCCCGTATTGGTAAAAAGCTTGGAGACATCTATCATAATGGCTGCAGCGGGAAACTCACGGCCATGTAAGCGGCGCAGCCGGCGCTGCGGGTCTTCGCCTTGGAGTCGACGAGGCGGCCGCTGATGCCGAAGTCGCACAGCTTCACGTTGCCGCGCTCGTCCAGCAGGATGTTGCTCGGCTTCACGTCGCGGTGGATCACGCCGTGCGTCTCCTTCAGGTAGGACAGCGCGTTCACCGTCTGCCCCCACACACAAACACATGGGCAATATTAACAATCACTATGTCTGGCTACTCCGTCAGGGACTGTGCGTGAAGATAAGTAAGTAATATCAACAAGACCAGCCCGATTACAATCGGGTTATGCTTTGTCTGACATTTTACGAGGCAAAACCATAATAGATAAAAACACATTGTTCCAAAAAATGTCATCGGTGAAAGGTCATAAAAATTCTCTAGAAGATAAATAACGATAGAGCCAAGTAATAGCTTCTGATGATGCTTGAGTAAGCTGGCACCTTGCATAATCTCTAAGAAGATAGGGCACTTTGTGTTTCTATATTTGTTCCGACAGCTGAGGTACATAATACCCCTCTACTCCCATCATCTTTTAAAAAAACATTTCTCTGTATTTTATAGAAAAGTATGCCAAGTCAGATATAGAGAGATAGATACACATATAGAGATAGATAGTGTTATGTACCAAAATGAAATAGAGATACGTTCTGTCTGCAGTGTATGACGTTTTTCCAGTAATTGAATCCCATTTCAAAAGTTGCATTCGTAATACAGACTTTCAAAACAAACAATTCCAATCAACTCACCGCTACAGTCACCTTGCCCAGAATGGCCTCCGGTATCGGAGCCCCGAGCCGCTTCAGCAGCTTGTCGAAACACGAGGCCATCAGCTCCATGCAGATCCACACGTCCGCGTCCGTCACGAAGCAGCCCAGGCAGCGCACGATGTACGGACAGTCGTGCGACCGGACCACCACGTCTAAATCCATCAGTATACGTTTCGTCTCCTCCGAGTTGCCCGAGCGGCGCATTTGCTGCGAGAATTGCAAACATGTTAACGGTGTTCTTAGATACATTTACATAGCTATATGTAGATAGGGATCACATCATGTACACTGCTCTGAACCCAAAGTGCTTAAGCCACTTTCTTCCGATTCCATAACATAAGAGTTTAGCTACTTTGGTTTCAAAGCAATGAATGTAATTTGGTCCCCATCTATCCATGTGTTTATTTATTAGAATAAAAAAGCATAAGTTTTTGGTAAATTAAGGTACCCTCTGTGTGCATGTTGGCGTCTCAACCAGTTTATATTATTTTTATTACTATTAGTGCTTAGTGAACGTGTCTTACTACAATTACATTACAAAATTTGGCGGCCTTATCTTTACTAAGCGATTTCCAGGCAACCAAAAGTCCCATAGATATGACACAGACACAAGGAATATACATGTTTCTCTAGCGTCAACTTCCGAGGACGAGTGGCATACACACTGGTTTTCATGGTGTCGCCAGCTATGTGGTCAATTCCTAATTGGATCAATGTAAAAAACACTTTTTCTAGATTTGGACTGATTATGGTGACTTCTATGTTTATAATTCAATAACACATGCTTTAGCTAATCACTTTAAGACAAGACCAATATACGAGATGTTCACTAAATTTATTTATTTACTATTATAACTATATTCCCGCTCACCTTGACTGCTATTACAGCTCCAGACGGCTTGTGTAACATCTTGACGACATGCCCACAGGTCCCGCTGCCTAGCTCGCCCATGTGTTGTAGCTCGTCAATACTTGAACGGTACTCCACACCCCCCACATTTAGCTTACCGCTCACCTACAATCAATGAACATGTTAAATGACAACTAATATAATTATAGTTGAAAGAGACAATTTGATAATTATCACAATATTGTCTGGACAACATACATTTGTTCTTTTTATTATATGAGGAACGGTTCTGTTCCCAAGCTATTTAATGTTATAATCTCACAATATTACATAGATTACTAAATCCATCCATATATAAATACCAAAGCCTAAACATTTTGAATGTTTAAGTGGTCTGATTCAGAAATTTTTATCTTTGTTACATAGCTTGTTTACTAAGAAAATATAGCTATAAATATAGACTTACTAAGTATATAACAAAAAATTTTATGGAGTAAAAACTGTCCTGCTAAACTGCTAATGTTGTAACAAATATTGACTAGGTATTCTTTGGTATAGAATAAAACATATTATTATTATTACTACCTTATACACCTCTCGCATCCGGAACTCTGTCTCTGTTGCTTGTGGCGATTTAGGTGGGAATGGTATATCTTTAGTAGTGAATACTGGAAAAACAAAGGATTATGTTTGTAAATTTGCTCATATATATATTTATAAAATAAGAATACACATGCATTTATTGATAGTCATTTTATTAATCCACTACAGTTTCATAATGAAGTTCCTCCAATGGACAAGAAACTTTTTTCATCAATGATTTTGATTATAATTATGATAAAAGATATGATTTTTTCTAGAAATAGCCTCATTGCCAGGGCTTACAATCATTAATGTAATAATTTACAGTATAATAACCCTTTCTTTCAAATCACAAATCCTCTGCTAAACATAACCATCTCCGAATAAAAGTAATGTTTTAAGCAATGGAGAAAAATGTGGTCATGACATTTTAATAATAATAGTCTAAATGAAATATAGTCACGGCCCCATAAGAGGTTAAATGTTGAATTTTTATTATTATTGTTATACATTAACACCTGTTATACTTTCACAAATAACTCCTGATAGGGTAGGTACAGACAACAGAGAGTCAAATATAATGTCTCATATTATTATAATCATTTTCTTCATAAACCCATGTCTAAATATACAAGTACTCTTGTCCATTCCTATTCAAGAAATTTGCTAACATGTTTTCGAAAGTTAGTCTCAGCCTAGCTCAACCACTTTTATTTTTACACTACCCTATTTCACACCCAGACAACTATCTTCCAGCTCCTGTAAATAGCAGGCAAGATATGAAATAATATGATAACCATGTTTTACACCTGCTCAGAAGCAAAATGTTTTTTTTATAGTACTCAATAGTCATTGAGTCACAAGGAGTCACAGATTAATGAAAATATATGACAGCATCAATGGCCTGGCACTGAGTCAATGACAATAAAGCAATTCTTAATGATGCATGATTCAAAGTGAGAATAGAATGAAATCATATCAAATAATTGACTAAATGGCTTATCATACATATTGTTGATGCAAATAAAAACCTCTACTCCAACCATCACAGAATCCTATACTCTGAGCTTTATATGTTTGTAGACTTAAAGCTGTACCATGTGGCAATGATATAAAAATTTACCACCCATTTTTCCCATGAATGTCATGAGGCAACTAGAGGAGAAACTTTGATAATAGATCATCTATCTATTATCAAAGTTTCTCCTGGTTACTGAGAGATATCAGGATAACCAGGCAACATATCAGTTTAAAAGTAAGCAGATCAGCATCAAGCAGATAGCTGAATCAAAGATGCCAGATGTCATGTACTGTGAATGCCAACAGTTTGCCCAGCCTAGAAATTATGGCAAATAATCTTTAATGGCAACATCATGTGTTAGGTTTTACAGGGCAGTAAATACATTAACTCTGAACACTTAGAAAATGGAATTAAAGCCATAACATTTAATTTGACAGTATGACACACAGTACACAGTCCGCACACCTTGACATTGGTTGAGAATCATCTTTGTAACAATGGCATCTAAAGAAAGGCTTACAAATGTGTCAGCAAAAATTATTGATTTAGTTCGGGTCTCCCGAGATCACCTAACCACTCTGATATAGTGGCTTTAATAAATAAAATAGGTAAATATGACTTCACAGAAGATAAATTTTTTCCAGCAAGGGCACATTGTACAAGTAACTATTCTAAGTTTCAAATCAGTTAGGAGTGTAGTTTTAGAGACCTTGTGTGTAGTATTTCTTTTCATCTAAAGTTTTTTTTCTCTAGCTACCCCATCAATGATGATGTATAAGATTGTATAAAAAAATATTCATACTGTCTGCAACAAAAATTATAACAATCCAGATAAATTTCATTTAGCAGTTGATAGGATAACATGCCTTTTATACATAGCTAATGTGAATTGTGACTGCCTTAGAAACAATGGTGTCTGTAGAAACAATAAATATGCATATGGTATATACATTCATCAGTAAGTTCACACCACCCAGCATGTTCAATGCCAAGTTATGCTAATAATCTAGACACAATGTGACTTCTCCATGATAGGGAAGTCGCCGGCGTGAATTTCAAATATTTAAACTCTTGTCTTTGACAAGCTTATATGATACATAAATTGGAAAAATATAAAAATCAATATTTCCTAAAATGTATGACTCCTGAGACCACATAAATAAATTTACTAAGTTATGTGAGTAAACTTAAATAATGTAAATCACACAAAATATAAAACATATGATTGCAAGTAGTAAAACGGAATGTTATGATTTAGAAATACCAAATATCGATGCTCATTCATACCAAATTATTGTTTACGATAATAAAGCACGTTAAGCTACATAAAATCTTACAAGGTCTAGGTTTTCTGCCTCCAGGCTTTGGTGTCCCGAGAGCACCTTGGTTCTGTAAACCACCATCTCTTCGCGTACGCATTTCATTTTGTAAGCGTTCTTCCAAACCTTTCAGTCTTCCTTCGATTGAACTATTGGACATTATAACAAGATAAATAAGCCACGGATCACATTTAAATACTTAGATCTAAACATCTATTATGTTATTTACACGAAATTTTTTAGAAATAAAGATCTGCAATGGATTGAACAGAACAGTCCAAAAATTTTCAGATTTTCTTATAATATTTTTAGGACACTATCACCAATCACCATTCGTTCATTTTTAATCTATAGTGTTTTCATTCGGTCATATGTGATTCCATAGACCAATGTGTTGCCTGCTATATTTATGCCAATGAATCAAATAAAGTTATGTACTTATAATTATTCATCGACATAAGAAACAAATATTTCAAACCAATTCATTCACAGTTTATTTATTCTTTTTATGTTTTTTAAAGAATAACATTACATTTGGCAGTATCTGAGTAATAGGTTTCTAATATTCCAATGTCGGCATTCCATTCCTTCGAACACAACAACATCAACGATTTATAAAATAATAAGGTTGTGTACGACTATTAAACTAAAAACCTACGCCGATAAGACACAAAAAATATAATTTTGTTGACAAAATCAATTACATATAAATTTAATTAATTTTATTATGTAGGTAGCTATGTAGAACAGATCAACCTTTTCCGTAGGTATTGTGAAAAGGTGACTAAAGGAAAGGTCGCAAATATTGTATTGGCTGCCAATCTGAGTGGCTGTGAATCAAAGCTAAGGATAATCGTCTCGTATAGACCAAAATTAAGAGGACAAGTGACGGTCAGCAGTTTGTGGGGTTTTTTGGAAGAAGTTAGCTAAGGAACAATCAGTTCACGTTATAGTAAGTGTTATTGACACTCATGTTCACCAGAAATGTTGCAGGTTTTAAATATGCAATCGAGCGTATTTCCGTGGTAAATCAAAAGTTCAGTAAAATGTCTTTGCTTTAATAATAGAGTAAGTCACACTTAAACATGGGTTTAACTACATAATTAAAAAATATATCTTCTCGCTATTTCTAGTAGTGGGTAGACAGAGGTCATAGGATGAAGTCCCTTCGACCCACCTTTCGCCGACGACAGTAAATGACTATGGTCATAGGTGATGGGCCTATCGCTGTCTTTATGGCCAAGCCAATGTTATAAGTTCTTCTCACTGGTACTCTGGAATCGAATTCCGATCACCCAACCACTCGGCTATAGTGACTCCGTAAGATTAACTAGTAAGTTATTTACAAAATATTCGTCTGTATGTGTCTTACTTAGAGTAGGATAAAAACAGTTTATATGTTAACGCCGTATGCCATAAGCCAATGCCATAATAAAGTAAAAAAATATTCATTCATACATAAATTTTCATTCATTCATTTCGATTTCATTTTGCGTTTTGCATCTTTTTACTATTCAATTTCTCTGATCAGTAAAAATAATTAAATATTACACCTAATATCTACAAATATTTTTATTCACTTACAATTCAAATAAAATAATTTTCTTACATGTAATTCATAAATTCGTAGTCATATGTGTAAAATTTGGTTTATCATGAGCTAATTTCCTGAAATGACGTGAATATTTTTATTTATTTACCAAGAAAAAAAATGTGTTGATAAGTGCGCGTAATCGTCATCATGATGCAGCCATCGGAAGGCTGCATGAACATTGCGGAGCTGGCTAATCAGCTCCGTAGGGAGAAAATTTTTATCAATTCAGAGCGTCAGCTGCTTCAAAACCTTAATGAGGAGGTGGAGAAAAGAGTGCAAGAGTTGCTTCAGGCAGCATGGATATGCTCCATGCAACGACAAAACTTAACAAATCTAATCTCTTCGAGATGCGAAGCTGACTCTATTGCAGCTTGTCAAAGAGCAAGTCTTCTGGAGGGTACTACATTCATAGATGCCTATAAGGTTCTTAGATATAAGGTAAGTAATTTTAAATGATGAAAATTGCAAAAATTTACTAGCTAATTTATAGGCATCACAGGAAGGATATGGAATCTTTTGTTTTAGTATAGTAGTAGTATAGTATTGGCACTGTTTTCTTTATTGTAAGCTTTTAACAAATGAAAAGGTGCAAGAGCATACATTTTTCTCAGATTTCATAGCGCCACTTTCCCTTCAAGCCACTAGGTTCCCATCCAAATACAAGGTTGAAATGAAAAGGACTTCTTCATTTTTTTTAATCAAATTTCACTTCAAAAATTATATCTGTTCTTATCCATTAGTAGAATTTCAGTACAATGGAACAAAATTTAAGAAAAATCTAAATCACTAGGATTGTTTTGTAATTACTATGGTATGAAAATTAATTTGTTTGACCCCAAACCTGTATGTTTGTGGTGTCATTTCAAAAAAGTTTCTCATGAAAAGATAATAAAGTTACAATTAAAGGGAATGATGAATTGATATGGTTGCTAAAATATTAAGTTGCATAATGACAACATAAGCAATAGCAACTTGCTAACATATTGGTCCATTTATATTACCCACTAGCTGCCCCCAATGGTTTTGCTTGCAGTTTAACATGTAACAGAACCCTAATTATGTTTCTAAAATAAAACTAGCCTATGTTACTCCTTATAACATTAGCTATCAGTGAAAGTCCTGTTAAAATCAGTCCAGCCATTCTAGAGATAAGCCGTAACAAACAAACGGACAGACAAAAATTGTAAATAAATGTTATTTTGTGAATGTATCATATACAGGCAGTAAAAACACTTCTTTTAATATTACAAACAGACACTCCAATTTTTATGTATATGCATAGATTAGAAATATGTTTATAATTTTAATAATAATTTGTGTAAAATTATCTAAAATTTCTTAGATTTTAAATAAAAATGCATGAGTCATAAATTAGGCAAGGTTTTATTTTGTTATACCCAATAAAATAATAAATATGTAATTGGTAAGTAGGAAAAGTTATCAACATTACTGTAGCAACTTGTACAGCAATTTCTTTATCACCAGTATTATTCATAGCATATCCACCCACTCTGCAATATGATAGGTTCATAAAAAGTTTATTTGTCAATAATATTTTTTTATGTTCATAACAGCTGTGGTGGGTATATTATATCCTTTTTCACAGTTATTTCTTTTCTGCCATGGAAAATTTGTGAATATAGGAAATATTTTTTTCATTCCCAGAAGTCTGGACTATAGTCCTTTCAATCCACATTTCACTGGAGCTTAATACACAGACAATGAGATATTTGACAAGCCTTTAGCCATCTCATTTTCTGTGTTATGATATTTCCCTTTTCAAATCATACATAATTTCCAAGCAAACTCCTTGATAAGGACCTTCTATCCTTCTTTCAAACTTGGGTTTAATAATTTTAATTCCGATCAGTTTGCAATTATGACTTTTAGAGATAAATGGTGTAAAATAAAATAAAATACTTAAAGTCACGATGGCCAAGTTGTTGCGTGGTCAGAGTCAAGAGACCCGAGTTCGATCCCCAGGTGGCAGTACCAATGAGTTTTTCAAAAACTTATGTACGAATTTCATCATTGGCTTGGACATAAAGGCGGCGACGGGCTCACCACCTGTCACATTATCCCGAAAAATATCTTTGGTGGAAGGTGGGTCGAAGGGACTTAATTGTCTAGACTAGACCTCTGTCTACCCCTGTATTGGGAATTGCGTGAAGATATTTTATTTTATTTTTTTTTATTTTATCTTAATACTTCATGGTATATTTAGTTATTTGTGGTAGAAAGATGCCACTGTTGTATTAAGTATAGCAGTAAACAAAATCTGCATAATTCATTCTTACCCTTGGTCAAGGTTTATTTACTATGGAGAAGATAAGAATATGTGGCATTGAAAACAATTGTTGCTCAGTGCTTTTGTTTTTGTTGTGCAGTTTATGTTACTTATGTACTTTATCTTTTCTTGATAATGAAGGTTAGCATTTCCAAACAAGTATATAAATAATATAGGTGTATACCTGTATGCATACTAGTTTGCTTGACAGTCCACTTATTTTTCCACAACTATTATCAAGATAAATAATAATGTATAAAATTTATAGATTAAATATATCAATAAATCAATAAACATATATAGTAAGATATGATAATATAATATAGACAAGAATGACATCACATAATATATTGCTCAGATTCTTAAGTAGCTAAAGCACTTGAAAAAAATATCTCATGCCATTTTCAGTACAGGGTTAGACATAGGTCTAGACATTTAGTCCTTTTGACCCACTTTCTACCAAAGACATTTTAGTTTGGGACACCATGACAGGTGGTGAAGGACTAAGCACTTGTATGATGAAATTAGAAACAACAACAGTAACACAAACACCCAGACTCGATAAAATGAGAGTGTTTTTATTAATCTGTTCAGAAATCGTATCCGGGATCTTAGAGCTGGTGACACCATGAAATCCAGTGAGTAAACCACTCGTCCACAGAAGTCGTCAATTAATTATTGAAAATATTTAGAGAATTGTGAAAGATCTTTATTAAAGATCTTGGAGAAACAACAGTCTCATATGGTGTTGAGTGTATTTTACTCAATGCAAAACAATTGTAAATTTCAACCACAATGTATCTATTTCCCCTTATACAATACTGCACGATAATCCACTTTCAGGAAGCGACGGCTCTGGGTGAACTTCTAGGATGGCTTCGCGACACTCCACACCTGGTCGCCCTGTGCCTGATGCTCGGCGAGGATCACATGCCTCCGTCGCTGCCGTCGTTCCTGGTTGCTGGCCTCTATGGGAGCTGCCGATCGCCCACGGATAGGACGCGGCTTTTGGCTGTCATACGTTCCTTGATCAAGCACCAGATGGCTACGGCGAGCGATCCAAGAAAGTAAGTATTTTAAGACATAGGGAGAAAGACGTAAAGACATAGAGTTGAATGAAATATTTTTTTTTTATATAGAAAAGGGAGGCAAACGAGCATGTGGCTCTCGTGATGGTAAGTGATTACCGCCGCCCATGAACACCCGCAATACCAGAGGCATAGCATATGCGTTGCTAGCCTTAGAGTGCCCCCCTAAATTGGGGGAGGGGGATGTGTGGGCCTTCGGTTACCTGCACTCACCAGACGAAACGCAGGAGTTTTTCTACTTCACGCCGGTATTCTGTGAGGTCGTGGTACTTCCCCGGTCGAGCCGGCCCATTCATGCAACAACAAAAGCTGATGCGTGGCTCTACCACTGAAAAATATACGATATAGTTACGATAGCCGAGTGGTTGGTGTTTGGAATTCGAGTCGAGAGAACCGAGTTTGATTAGATCCTTAGGAATTTAGTTTTTTTTAGGAGTAGAGTTTAGTTTTTAGTTTTTTGAAAAAACTCATTGATACCACACCAATAAGTTTTTTCAAAACTTATTTGCATATTTCGTCAGCGGTTTCATGGTGATATGCGAAAGACTAATAATTTAATTTCTACTTCTCTATCACATAATATTAATATTTGTGTACAGTATGCAAAATCAAAACCAATCGGTATGCAAAATCAAATAAAAAAATGGCTTCGCCTGCTCTGAGGTTCCGGGTTCGATTCCCGGACGGTTCAATGGAAACAATGTCGCGTCAAAGTTTTTGTGGCACCTTGGTTGTTTCTGATTCCATGAAACAAGTGCCTTAGCTACTTACTTTGGGATTAAAGCAATTTATGTTATACTGTCCACATTTATTTATTTATTTTTCTATGTATTTAATTATTTTGTTTGATGTTCATGAGTAGTTCTTTCAAATATTGCTAAGCCATTGCGGTAACTGTGGGAATTTACGTGTAGTTTAGGCTCTATTTGTAAATAAAATAAATATGTATCTTCACGCAATTCCCAATTCAGGGGTAAACAAAGGTCCAGTCTAGACAATTAAGTCCCTTTGACCCACCTTCCACCGAAAATATTTTCGGGACAACATGACTGATGGTGAGTCCGTCGCCGTCTTATGTCCAAGCCGACGATATAATTCGTACATAAGTTTTTGAAAAAACCCATCGGTACGAGCCTGCCGCCTGGAGATCGAACTCGGGTCTCTTGACTCGAAATTCCGGCCACCCAACCACTCGGCTATCGTGACTCTTCTATTTAAATTCCACAAACAATCATTTCGCTTGTACAAATTATTGATAGTATTTCTTCTTTCTCCTTTCTTAGTTTTATGGCCCCTCTTTTTAGAATTCTGCCAATGTCAAGTCACTTTGATAGTATTTTGTTTATTGATTTTGCAACGTCATATCAAAACAAACAATTGTTCCAACACATTCCAACCCTACAGGATGCGACCAGGATATGAATGACACGACTATTGACTCAATGCCAAAAGGAAATCGTGACTATGTACCTAATAAATATTGTTATCAGAATATTTATATATTATACACTATTTTATGACGATTTTATTTAATACGTTTGACGACCCGATATCCTAATTTGTAGTGTTCTTGCAGTTAAACTTAGAGTTGGAGGTTAGAATCCCGCTTTTTTTTTTCGTGGAGGAAAAGGTTTTAAACCCACCCGTCCCCGAAGGAGACTTATACATACCGTCTGAAAACCACTTTCTCCGCTGTTGGGCCAGTGACCGTTACAGCTTTATTGTATGAGCTTTATGTATGTAATGAGATATTTGTATAAAAAGAATGAAGAAAAATAGAAGAAAGACAACGTCATGACTCACTCAGGTCCTTCAATCTTATGTACGATTTATATCGTAGGCTTAGACATAAAGACGGCAACAGGCTCACCACCGTGTGTCCTATTGCCTAGACGAATGGCGTGAAGATATTTATTTTGTTATCCATTGATTATGCGTTTCTTGCTTTAATAAATAAATAAATATCTTCACTCAATTCCCAATTCAGGGATAGACAGAAGTCTAGTCTAGACAATTAAGTTCCTTCGACCTACTTTCCACCGAAAATATTTTCGGGACAACGTGACGGGCTCACCACCTCTCACGTTATTCCAAAAAAATGTCTTCGGTGGAAGGTCGAAAGGACTCAATTGTCTGGACCTCAATTGTCTACCCATGTATTGGGAACGGCGTGAAGATATTGTTTTTTTAGTAATCCAATGCTTACGCGTTTCCCGCTTTAATACGTGCCGCACTTGTGTCCAAGGTTGTTCCACACGAGCAAGTGCGCGCTGTCTTCGCTGTACTCGACGTTCCGCGACGGCCACTCGCCGGCTCGCCGCTTCCTCGTCGCTGCACTCCACGCGCCTGTCATGGCCGTGCTGCACGAGGACGAGTTCTTCCTCGACATCGACCCCGACAAGGCCATGGAGAGGTGAGTCGCTCCGGCGAGACGTGGGGGCTCTTTGGAGTACATCAGCATGAGACGTCAAGAGACGTCTACGAGTGAACGAGTGGCGCGCACACAGGTTTTCGTGGTGTCGCCAGTTCGCGAGGTCCCGGGTTCGATTTCCGGTTGCGGTTAATTTGGAAAACGCGTGTACGTTTGACCGGACTGGATCCAGTTGGAAAACGAAATACAATACGCGAATTATAGAAAAATTATTTATAACACTACTTATTGTAATCATAAATAATCCAGGGTCACACTCAAACACTAACAAGATTTTTTATGAAAATCGGTTCGGTGTGCTGGGTAGTCGGAATTGCTGTCAAGTGGTAGTCAAGTACCAATGGGTTTTTTCTAAACGTATGTACAATTTGCATCGTTACATTTTGTCGTTATGTCCAACATAAAGATGGCGACAGGCTCACCATCTATGACTTAGCCCTAAAGAATGTCTTTCGTGAATTTTGGCTGAAGAGACTTAACTGTCTAGCCCACCCATTCTGTCTACCCTAGTATTAGAAATGGCGTGAACATATTTTTAATATAGACATATAAAAAATATCTTCACGCCATTCCAAATTTGGGACAACATGAAAATCATGACACTTTAGGGACAACGTGACAGGTGGTGACAGTCGCCGTCTTCACGTCTAAGCCAACGATATATAAGTTTTTTTTTTTTAAAAACCCCATTGATACGAGCCGTGGCGATCGAACTCTGGTGTCTCGACTCGAAATTCCTACCACCCAACCACACGGCTATCGTGACCGATACGTATGTACAATTTTCAGGTTTTCAGTGTCCGATCGCTTAAAGAAATTCGGCCAGACGAACAGCGGCGAGTACCCGGCGAAGGTCGCTCGCTACCGCAAGTGGACGGTGCAGTCGCTGTACAACCTCGCCAGCAAGTTCATTGTTTCGCTGAGGGAGCACTGGCCCAACTTCCCCGCTGCCATCGCGTGGATTGTGCAGCAGATTGTGCACCTGCTAAAACAGCATTCCAGGTAGGGGTTTTCTTCTTCTTTAATCTTACCAATCGGTGAACGGCTTCTGTTACTCTGAGCTTCGGTGATAAATCGGTCGGACAGACGTAAGTCTCTTGTACTCTGACTACCGCAGTAAGGGAAATTTAGTGAAGATTTATGTCGCTCATTGTGTCTTCTGTGCGTTCATTTTTTTTTGCATTCGAAAATTATGAGAAATCGACGAATTTCTTCGTTTGATGAATATAAAAAAATTACTTTCCTACATTGTATGTATCTTTACGTTATTAACGTAGTAACTGTGGGTCCCCTGTGAGGTTTATCGAGTCTACGATAAGTTCACAAAATTAAAAAGAAAATATGAAAAATAATTCAATAATATGGTTTGAAAATGAGTGATATTGTGCTGCGATGAAGGAAATGGTGAAGTGGGGCCCTTAATGACAAATAACGCAGTTCTGTTGATCATAAACATACGGAAGCGAAAAAATAACTCTAATCTTCAAAATTCTAACACATAGTCCAACAATCCAGACAAAACGCCAACTTTAATCGTATTAGAAATAACATTAATACATAAGTACATTGATTATGAATACATAATATTAATTCCGTGAAATAACAACCAATCATTCATTCATTCGTTCATCGACCTTTTTAGAAGCGTTGACCTTTCAGTGTTTCCCCTGTCGCCGCGTCAGTCGTTAACGCCATCACGTGTCTCCAGGATAAGCGAGCGCGAGCTGCACGCGATCTGCACGGACATCGTGCTGAACCACCTGATCTGCCCGGCGATAGTCAGCCCGGAGGCGCACGGCGTGGTGGACGTGCCCGTCTCCTACGTGGCGCGGTTCAATCTCATGCAGATCGCGCAGATACTGCAAGTGCTCTGTCTCTCTTACTACCAGGAGGTGGGTTACATTCGTCTGTTTCTTCTGCGTCAGAGGAACCTCGTTAAACGGTGGTGGATAAAAAAATGACGATCGATAAATTTGCGTTTTTATATCGGCGGATAAATGATTTGATTTGGTACATTCCAGTGGTTATGGTTGATTTGGATTATTAATCGTATGTTGTGCTCGTCTGAAGTCTAAAGTCTAAAGAACATAAGGAAAATGCATGTGTATTCTTTATATGGGTTTTAAAGCACAAAGTCATGCTGAAATTTTATGTTGTTAAATTTAAGAGAGATTGCGACGATGAAAGAGAAAGAGATTTTTTTTTATTCCTTTTCTAACTTTTATTCTATTCTGCTCTAGACACAATAATTCTACTAATTTCCAAAATATTTGGATGATTTAGTACGTCTTATAAAGGGTTATATAGGTATTGAACTTTGAGATGGAATAAAATAGGGATGATTTTTTTTTTAATTTACATGAAAATTACTTTGCTCCAAAGATTCTGTTATTATAATTTAAATATAACTTCAGGCAAATGACCGCCACTGATGGCTCGGACGTAGTCTAATTTGGAGGTGCAATTTTCGATGACTATTTCCAACATTTGTTGCTGTATATCGCCAATAACGCGGCGGATTTTACTCATTTTTAAATATGGAGTGGACTCTTAAAGAAGACCGTGTTTCAGTTATTGCGTTGTATCGTTGCGGTTACGCGCCAATTCAAGTTTTTGACATACTGAAAAATTTGAATATAACCAAAAGATTCGTTTATCGTACCATCAAACGATACAATGAAGACTCTAGTGTAGATGACAGGTCAAGAAGTGGTCGCCCTCGGTCTGTAAGGACTCCAGCAGTGATAAAAGCTGTGAAGGCTCGAATTTAAAGAAATCCCAAACGTGAGCGGAAACTGTGGGCCCTTCAGATGGGGTTTAGCAGAACCACGGTCAAAAGGGTGTTAAATGAAGACTTAGGGCTTCGGGCATATCGACGAAAAACAGGACATCGTTTGAATGATCGTCTAATTGACCTGAGACTGAAGAGATGCCGCGCTTTGTTGAAGCGGTACGCGGGAAAAAAATATCGGGAAATTCTTTTTTCGGATGAAAAAATTTTTACCGTAGAAGAGAGCTACAACAAACAAAATGATAAGGTGTACGCACACAGCAGTGAAGAAGCGAGCAACCGTATTCCGCGTGTCCAACGAGGTCATTTTCCATCCTCGCTCATGGTATGGTTGGGAGTTTCTTATTCGGGCTTAACAGAGGTACATTTTTGTGAGAAAGGTGTTAAAACGAATGCAGTTGTGTATCAAAATACAGTCCTTGTGGAACCTGTTTCTCATACCATGTTCAATAGCAGGCACTGGGTATGCCAACAAGATTCGTCGCCAGCTCATAGAGCGAAGAGCACACAAGACTGGCTGGCGGCGCGTGAAATCGACTTCATCGGGCACGAAGACTGGCCGTCTTCCAGTCCAGATTTGAATCCGTTAGATTATAAGATATGGCAACACTTGGAGGAAAAGGCGTGCTCAAAGCCTCATCCCAATTTGGAGTGACTCAAGACATCCTCGATTAAGGCAGCCGCCGATATTGACATGGACCTCGTTCGTGCTGCGATAGACGACTGGCCGCACAGATTGAAGGCCTGTATTCAAAATCACGATGGTCATTTTGAATATACTTTAGTGTCATAAGAATCTATGTTTTGTTAAGTTCATTTTGGTATATAAATGGTTACATAATGAATAAACTTGTTTTAATTATTTTATATTAAACATGTGACAGAATTTATGACCCGACTAGGTATATATATGTATTAGATAAAAAAAGCCACCGTCTACACCGTCAGGTGGAGCCGAAGGTGCGCGACCTGTACTGCAAGTTCGAGCGCGCGTGCGTGTGGTCGCTGGTGGCGGGCGTGATGTCGCAGGCGAGCGCGCCCGCGCCCGCGCCGCCGCAGCACGACGCCGCGCTGCGCACCGACGCGCCGCCGCGCGCCGCGCTCGCGCTGCTCACCGCGCGCGACGCGCACCTGCTCGTACGTCACCCGCGCACCGCCGTTACTGCGCTTATCTTGACGCTGTCCTCAATGCAGGGGGTAGGCAGAGGTCTAGACAGCAGCTCCTCTCGACTCGAGATATGTATGAAAATTTGTGTACGATGTTTTATCCATATAGGAAAAATAAATAAAATATCGACCCACCTTCCACTGAAGACATTTTTCGAAACAACGTGACAGTTGGTGAGCCCGTCGCCGTCTTTATGTCCGAGCCAACGATATAGTCCGTACATAAGTTTTTGAAAACCCATTGGCACGAGCCTGCCACCTGGGGATCGAACTCTAGTCTCTTGACTTGAAAGCCCGACCACCCAACCACTCGGCTATAGTGACTTCTAACCATATAAGCACGCAAATATTACAGACATTTTGTTAGCTAATCAAATACAATGTCATAAGTTAATGATCTTTTAATAAATTTCAGTAACAAGAGAGAGAGAGAGAGAGAAATATGGACACATTTGAAAGAAACAGAAAAACCATTGTTATTTGTTACCACATTACAAAAAACACAAGTAAAAAACTAAAAGAACAAACGAATAATACAAAGATAATTGCATTGAAAAAATATACAACTAAAATGGCGCAGCGTTGATATTCTGCAGGCACCATTAAGAGAAAATCCTATGGGCATCTGCCTATGGTTACGAGCATTCGCGCAAACTAAATATAAATATAATATGTAGATTTTATTTTAGTTGGTCCTCAGTTCAGTCAAGATACGCAGATATACGTACGTATATTACGTACCTTGTGTGTCGTTTTAAACTTTCAAAGATCGTTTTGGTTGCAGATAACATATCTCAAGAAAATTTCGTCCAAATTGAACAACAACACGCCGTGTCTTAGTTCCGAAGAATCCAACGGTACAGCTCCTGTTGCAGAGGCTGCTGGCTTTGGGTGACTTTTCATAAAATTTGTTATTATTTTTTAAGATGTATATCTTAAAAAATAATATATAATAGTTTGTTGGCAATATTATATAGTTAATATTATATAGTTTGTTGGCAATGAAAAGAAAATTATTAACAAATACATTTTACTGTGTTAGAATCACCCAACATCTCCATTGTTCAATAGAAATAACTGAACAAAATTGTATCTATTTAAGCAGCGGATTAAAACATATTTGTTTTTTTTTTTTAATTTCGTGTGATTTATGGCGGGTTATCAACAAACCAGTCTGTCAAAGTCAACTTCTGAACTCCACTATTATAATGTGTCCCCCAAAGATTCCAAAGGGAACGATACAGGAACAGTTGCAACGATAGGTTCGTTCCTTTCGTTCGTTCGTTCGTTCTCCCGCAACATTGTGCATGTCGTCACTCTCATGTCGTCTTACGGTGTTATATTGATTGTTTTTTCTGTGATCGCAGCAGTGGCGAGTGTGGAGAGGGCAGTTTGGGCGGCGAGGGCGGCTCGGGCGCGGCGCGGCTGGCGGCGCTGCTGCAGACCGTGGAGCCCAACTACCGCGCTCGTCTGCACGACCTGCTGCGCAAGGCGCCCGACCTGCCCGCGCTGCTCGCCGCCAAGTGAGTCACGCTTGCTGTGAGTGGGGGTGTAATGTCCTAATTTACAACATGTCTTAATGTATTTCACAGAACGTCGACTGCAGAAATAAAAGACACCGTATCGGAGAATGGTCAGGGCAGCAAGCGTGGTATATTGGCTAAAGTGCCAAAACCGCGTCTGCCGCGGAGCGCGAGCTCCGGATCCTCTTTAGAGGAGAAGGCAGTCAATGGTAACGACAAGGAGGAGTTGGAGCATCCCGAGGTGCTGGTGATAAAGTTGGCTACTACGGAGGAGAGTGATTATGTTGGTGCGTGTCGTTTCTTCAAATCTGAATTTGATTGAAAATTGACCTTAATGTTATAAGAATACTATTATGTTTGTACAGGTCTAATGCCGGAATCCAAGGTGCTGGAGCGCTACTACGTGGGGTCAGAAGTGGGCGACGCGGACGACGCGGGCTCCGCGCTGGCCGTGCCCGGGCCCGGCGCGCCCGTGCAGAAGCGCACCAGGTAGCTCCCAGTGCGCTGCAGGTGTCCGCGGCCGCAGTGCTGCTGCGTGCTCCGGAGGCAGCTCCCAGTGCGCTGCAGGTGTCCGCGGCCGCAGTGCTGCTGCGTGCTCCGGAGGCAGCTCCCAGTGCGCTGCAGGTGTCCGCGGCCGCAGTGCTGCTGCGTGCTCCGGAAGTAGCTCCCAGTGCGCTGCAGGTGTCCGCGGCCGCAGTGCTGCTGCGTGCTCCGGAAGTGGCTCCCAGTGCGCTGCGGGTGTCGCGGCCGCAGTGCTGCTGCGTGCTCCGGAAGTGGCTCCCAGTGCGCTGCAGGTGTCCGCGGCCGCAGTGCTGCGTGCTCCAGGTAGCTCCCAGTGCGCTGCGGGTGTCGCGGCCGCAGTGCTGCTGCGTGCTCGAGTAGCTCCCAGTGCGCTGCGGGTGTCCGCGGCCGCAGTGCTGCTGCGTGCTCGAGTAGCTCCCAGTGCGCTGCGGGTGTCCGCGGCCGCAGTGCTGCTGCGTGCTCCGGAAGTAGCTCCCAGTGCGCTGCAGGTGTCCGCGGCCGCAGTGCTGCTGCGTGCTCCGGAGGTAGCTCCCAGTGCGCTGCAGGTGTCGCGGCCGCAGTGCTGCTGCGTGCCCGGAAGTAGCTCCAGTGCGCTGCAGGTGTCCGCAGCCGCAGTGCTGCTGCGTGCTCGGAGGCAGCTCCCAGTGCTGCAGGTGTCCGCAGCCGCAGTGCTGCGTGCTCCGGAGGCAGCTCCCAGTGCGCTGCAGGTGTCCGCGGCCGCAGTGCTGCTGCGTGCTCCGGAGGTAGCTCCCAGTGCGCTGCAGGTGTCCGCGGCCGCAGTGCTGCGTGCTCCGGGCAGCTCCCAGTGCGCTGCAGGTGTCCGCGGCCGCGGTGCTGCTGCGTGCTCGGAGGCAGCTCCCAGTGCGCTGCGGGTGTCGCGGCCGCAGTGCTGCTGCTGCGTGCTCAGGCAGCTCCCAGTGCGCTGCAGGTGTCGCGGCCGCAGTGCTGCTGCGTGCTCGGAGGCAGCTCCCAGTGCGCTGCAGGTGTCCGCGGCCGCAGTGCTGCTGCGTGCTCCGGAAGTAGCTCCCAGTGCGCTGCAGGTGTCCGCGGCCGCAGTGCTGCTGCGTGCTCCGGAGGCAGCTCCCAGTGCGCTGCAGGTGTCCGCGGCCGCAGTGCTGCTGCGTGCTCCGGAGGCAGCTCCCAGTGCTGCTGCGTGCTCCGGACGTAGCTCCCAGTGCGCTGCAGGTGTCCGCGGCCGCAGTGCTGCTGCGTGCTCCGGAAGTAGCTCCCAGTGCGCTGCAGGTGTCCGCGGCCGCAGTGCTGCTGCGTGCCCGAAGTAGCTCCCAGTGCGCGCTGCAGGTGTCCGCGGCCGCAGTGCTGCTGCGTGCTCCGGAGGCAGCTCCCAGTGCGCTGCAGGTGTCCGCGGCCGCAGTGCTGCTGCGTGCTCCGGAGGCAGCTCCCAGTGCGCTGCAGGTGTCCGCGGCCGCAGTGCTGCTGCGTGCTCCGGAGGCAGCTCCCAGTGCGCTGCAGGTGTCCGCGGCCGCAGTGCTGCTGCGTGCTCCGGAGGCAGCTCCCAGTGCGCGCTGCAGGTGTCCGCGGCCGCAGTGCTGCTGCGTGCTCCGGAGGCAGCTCCCAGTGCGCTGCAGGTGTCCGCGGCCGCAGTGCTGCTGCGTGCTCCGGAGGCAGCTCCCAGTGCGCTGCAGGTGTCCGCGGCCGCAGTGCTGCTGCGTGCTCCGGAGGTAGCTCCCAGTGCGCGCTGCAGGTGTCTGCGGCCGCAGTGCTGCTGCGTGCTCCGGAAGTAGCTCAGTGCGCTGCAGGTGTCCGGCGGCCGCAGTGCTGCTGCTGCGTGCTCGGAAGTAGCTCAGTGCGCTGCGGGTGTCCGCGGCCGCAGTGCTGCTGCGCTCCGGATGTAGCTCCCAGTGCGCTGCAGGTGTCCGCGGCCGCAGTGCTGCTGCGTGCTCCGGAAGTAGCCCCAGTGCGCTGCAGGTGTCCGCGGCTGCAGTGCTGCTGCGTGCTCCGGAGGTAGCTCCCAGTGCTGCAGGTGTCCGCGGCCGCAGTGCTGCTGCGTGCTCCGGGCAGCTCCCAGTGCTGCAGGTGTCCGGCGGCCGCAGTGCTGCTGCTGCGTGCTCCGGAGGCAGCTCCCAGTGCGCTGCGGGTGTCCGCGGCCGCAGTGCTGCTGCGTGCCCGAAGTAGCTCCCAGTGCGCTGCAGGTGTCTGCGGCCGCAGTGCTGCTGCGTGCTCGGAAGTAGCTCCCAGTGCGCGCTGCAGGTGTCTGCGGCCGCAGTGCTGCTGCGTGCTCCGGAAGTAGCTCCCAGTGCGCTGCAGGTGTCCGCGGCCGCAGGTGCTGCTGCGTGCTCCGGAGGTAGCTCCCAGTGCGCTGTAGGTGTCCGCGGCCGCAGTGCTGCGTGCTCGGAAGTAGCTCCAGTGCGCTGCAGGTGTCACGGCCGCAGTGCTGCGTGCTCGGAAGTAGCTCCCAGTGCTGCAGGTGTCCGCGGTCGCAGTGCTGCTGCGTGCTCGGAAGTAGCTCCAGTGCGCTGCAGGTGTCCGCGGTCAGCAGTGCTGCTGCGTGCCCGGAAGTAGCTCCCAGTGCTGCAGGTGTCCGCGGTCGCAGTGCTGCTGCGTGCTCGGAAGTAGCTCCCAGTGCTGCAGGTGTCCGCGGTCGCAGTGCTGCTGCGTGCTCGGAAGTAGCTCCAGTGCGCTGCAGGTGTCCGCGGTCGCAGTGCTGCTGCGTGCTCAGGTAGCTCCCAGTGCTGCAGGTGTCCGCGGTCGCAGTGCTGCTGCGTGCTCGGAAGTAGCTCCCAGTGCGCTGCAGGTGTCCGCAGCCGCAGTGCTGCGTGCTCGGAAGTAGCTCCAGTGCGCTGCAGGTGTCCGCGGCCGCAGTGCTGCGTGCTCGGAGGCAGCTCCCAGTGCGCTGCAGGTGTCCGCGGCCGCAGTGCTGCGTGCTCCGGAAGTAGCCCCAGTGCGCTGCAGGTGTCACGGCCGCAGTGCTGCTGCGTGCTCGGAGTAGCTCCCAGTGCGCTGTAGGTGTCCGCGGCCGCAGTGCTGCTGCGTGCTCCGGAGGCAGCTCCCAGTGCGCTGGGTGTCCGCGGCCGCGGTGCTGCTGCGTGCTCCGGAGGTAGCTCCCAGTGCGCTGCAGGTGTCCGCGGCCGCAGTGCTGCTGCGTGCTCCGGAAGTAGCTCCCAGTGCGCTGCAGGTGTCCGCGGCCGCAGTGCTGCTGCGTGCTCCGGAAGTAGCTCCCAGTGCGCTGCAGGTGTCCGCGGCCGCAGTGCTGCTGCGTGCTCCGGAGGTAGCTCCCAGTGCGCTGCAGGTGTCTGCGGGCGCCGCGCTGGCCGGAGCTTCACGGGCCATTTATTAAAAGTAAAATAATACCAGTTTTGGATTTTACAAATAGTGAATATTTATTTGTATACAGAATTTGGAATAAAATAGAATATATATTTTGAAAAAATTATAATATAATTTAAAAAATGGTGTTTAAAATTCTATGTATACGTGTTTCAAATAATTAACTTCTCTAATTTTCTTACCTATAATTATACCGTTATTTCTACCGTTATTTCTACAGGTAATTACCGGTTTTTCTAAATACCGTTATTTCTTCAGGTTCTCCGTATCACATGATGAGGTGTCTTTGGGCAACACGTCTGATAATCTGGAGGCTGTGTCTGAGGCAGCTTCCAATCACAGCGTCACTTCCAGCCTCGAACTCGAGACTGAAGACCAAAATGACAACTTATCTGATATGGTAACTTGATATATATATCAATATATCAATATTGTACATATGTGTATATAATATTGAATAAAATAGTCGCAAATGCCTCCATGGTGCATCCAACTGGTGACCAGTGTAACTAAAGTGCTACATTAATTATCATTATCACGCTATGATATATTATTACTGAGAGGTCTCTGGATAACTCGGTATTTAAATAATAAAACATGGTGTGGCTTCATAACATGTATTGAGCGATTGACGAAATAAGACGCGCGGTGCCGCCTACCTACATTATACAATATTAATTTATACCTACATATATAACAATTACTTGTTATGTGTTTAGGTGTCGGCCAACGTAAGCGGACGCGGCAGCCCCAACATCTCTGGGCGCGAGACTCCCTCCTCGCAGGTCACCGACGGTGACGCGCCCGGCGACGCGCCGCCTAGACGGTACGAACCGGAACGCACACACGCACACACATCCGCTCACACACGCACAGTGGCTCACGCACACTCACGCACAAATGCGCTCACACGCACACCTTTACATGCGCACACACGAACAAATGCACTTGCACGCACACGTTTACATGCGCACGCACACACACGCACAAATGCATACGCACGCACACGCTTACATGCGTACGCACAAGTGCACTCGCACGCACAAGCTCACATGCGCACGCACACAAACATGCGGACGCCCGATAAAACGCGCGCGTACAAATTCTTGCACGTGCTCTTATTAAAGATCATATAAATTTACGTAGGTGCACAAATGTAGTTTTTACTGACGTAAGCCATTACATTAAACCCATGTACATGTACATTGTACCCATGTACAGTTAACACATACACGTTTTAATACGTTTTCGTATTAGGTCACCAAGAATCAAGTAAGTTAACATAAGAATTAACATATGTTTCTTTACAGCCTTTCGCAGAACCCGTCGTCGAACCAGACCGCAAGTAACCAAGCGAAAATGCTGAAGCAGGCCAGAAACGACATAGAAGACAAATTCTGCAAGTTTGAAATAAAGGTAAGTAAAAGTAGTAACAGATATCTCGGCAATGGGCCCACCACCTACCACGTTGTCCCACGTGTTGGCTTTGGTGAATGATAGGTGGAAAGGACTTATCTCAGAAATAGCTATAAACTGTAGTTGTAGTTTATTATAGGTACTTACAGTACAATTACTGTGCGAGACAAAATTAAGATTCTATTATTATTATTATGTACTATTATTACTATGTACTATATATCTACTATTATTATAATCTTCTCACTTTTTTCAATACTAGGAATAGACAGAAATCTAAACAGCTTTTTTTCTACCCACATTTCACCGGAGTTTGGGTTAACGAGAAAGGTATTTAGACAGCATTAAATTTTAATCGTTGTAAGTCTCGAAAACACTGATTAGTACGAGCCTTCCTTCTGGGTATCAAACTCGTGTCTCTGATTCTAATTCGATTCAAATTCCAACGATTCAAGCACTCGGCTGTCGAGGCTCTCACATATTTAAATAGAATGTAGTTAAGCCAATTGGTTTGGAATTCTAGTCAAGAGACCCGACTTCAAACCCCAATCGAAAAATTTTTGTACGATTTATATCTTTGCACATTGTCCACATTGTCCCAAAAAATGTCTTCGGTGGAAGGTGAGTCGAAAGGATTTCATTGTCTAGACCTCTGTCTTCGCTAATATTGGAAATGGCGTGAAGGTAATTTTTTTGGTAGTTAATAAATGTCCGGTACGCGATTCGCAGAAGTTGCTGGAAGGCGACGAGACGATCAGCATAATGTCGGACACGTGGAGCACGGACGTGCTGGCCTCGGACTCGGAGACCATCGGCGACTCGTGCGACAACACGCAGCTCGCGGCCAACCAGGGTACGTACGCATATTCTTCCTCTTCTTCTCCTTCTTCTTCTTCTCTTCTGTCTTCTTTTTCTTCTTAGGCCGCCCATTCTCTACTAAGGTTGTGAAATATTGTGGCTTTCAATAGATATCTATGTTCCCACATTAAAATTATTTTTTTTTCCGGCGTAAGAATTTGTGACAGTGTGACAAAAGATTTTCCCGTGGGTGTCGTAAGAGATAAGATTGGCAACTGCTTGCACTGTGATGCGAATTGTAAATAGATAGTTGACTCATTACCATGGTACGGAGGAGGTTTGAATCCCGCCCGTCTAATTTCTTATTTATTAGAAGACAATTAACTTAGTTCAGAATAGTGGTAAAATAATGGTAAAAGTCACGATAGCCGAGTGGTTATGTGGTCGGAATTTCGAGTCAATAGACCCGAGTTCGATCCCCAGTTGGCAGGCTCGTACCAATGAGTTTTTCAATAGAGCCGAGTACGATTCCCGAGGCTCGTACCAATGGGTTTTCCAAAAAAATACGTTGGCTGTTTCGATTTATATCGTTGGCTTGGATATAAAGACGGCAACGGGCTCACCAGCTGTCACGTTGTGCCAAAAACAGTCTTCGGCGGAAGTGGGTCGAATAGTCTTAATTATCTACACCTCTATCTACCCTTTATTGGGAAAAACGTGAAAATGTTTATTTACTTATTCCATTTTTCTCTGCTCCTGTTGCTTCATCACTATTTTTAAAATGAATAAATAAAATAAGGCTGCTTATTCATTTTTGACGATAAATGTATATTCAGCCAGCAATAACAATATAATATACATATAAAGTAAATAAAAAAATAATAAAAAGTACGTTGTCAATGCCAACATGCGGCAGGCGGCAGCGCGAACGCGAACGCGCCGGACGTCTCGGAGACTGCGAGCGAGTCGGCGTGGAGCATGGACGTGCTCGCCTCCGACAGCGACCGCAACACCGAGGTGATGATCACGACGAGATTGTCTCGAGACAAGTGGTTACACACACACACACACACACACACACACACACACACACACACACACACACACAACGTCCTGTTAAAGTCCATTGCAGGATATAGGTCTCTTCCACAGGGAGGATTTGCCATAATGGCCACGCGTGGCAGGCGGATTGGCTATATCGGATCTAAAGTCACGATAGCCGAGTGGTCGGAATTTCGAGTAGAGAGACACGAGTTAGATTCCCAGGCGACAGGTTCGTACCAATGGGTTTTTCAAAGACTTATGTACGAATTATATATCGTAGTCTTGGACATAAAGACGGCGACGGGCTCACCACCTGTCACGTTGTCCCGAATATATCTTCGGTGGAAGGGTGGGTCAGAGTGACTTAATTGTCTAGACTAGACTTCTGTCTACCCCGGTATTGGAAATGGATATGTAGGCGGATAAGTGGTTATTAGTTCATTTTGACGAATTTACCGTGAAGTGTCCAATCACATTATTTGCCATGTGGTTACTGTACTGACGATGTGCTGCACGAAAAGATAGCTACTCGCCAAGTCGGGTGATAGCGACCCGAGGAGGACGCATTATCCACAGTGTACGTTTAATCGTGCGAACTTCGATAGCGCGATGTAGGATGTCGATGTGTTTCCTGAATCCGCCGCTAGCGTGCTCCTTATATGGAGACATAGATGTCGCCACAGTTACGGCTTAAGAATATAGGAAGAAAGGGGGTGGTTTCTTCCCATCGGCGTCGTAAAAGGCGACTAGAGGAAAGCTTTGAAAACTTTCTCTGCGACTGCGAACTTCTTACTGCGATTGCGAATACGCTTGTCAAGCGTGGTGATAATGGCAAACCCTCATGTATGAGAGAACCCTATGGTCTGCAGGGGACTTCTCACCGGCCGTTATGATAATATCTTCGGTGGAAGGTGAGTCAAAGAGATTTAATTCTCTAGACTAGACCTCTGTCTACCCCTGTATTGGGAATTGCGTGAAGACATTTATTATGAATACGGTGGTTGTAAGCGTGCGTTGCGCGTGCGCAGGTGGACACGGACGACTGCGTGTCGGTGGCGGCGCGCTCCGACACGTCGTGGCCGCGCCGCGCCTCGCACCACGACGACCTGCACAAGCCGCCGCAGGTACGCCGTCCGCTCGGCGGCGGGCTCGCCGTCCGCTCGGCGGCGGGCTCGCCGCCTTACCAGTTGCGCGATATACGCTTCGGTGAAAAGTGGCGCGAAAGGCTAAAACGTCTAAAACTCTATTTTTACCAAATACTATTATATTACTATTATAGAGGTATTGGAAATATGCATAAAAAGAAGACAAAAGGATGATTTGCATTTGTCAGACGGCGACAGGCTCAACATCTGTCACGTTATTTCCTAAACACTTGCGAGAGCAGTTTTATTTATGTATCTTTATATTATAGAAATTATGTTACATTATACAATTGCATGAGCTGTGTTTGCCGAGGGGTCAAGGGGCTTGCTTTATACGTAAGTGACCCTGGTTCGATCCCGGGCCGGTACCATTAAAATTGATGAAACCAATTTTAAGCGCTTAATTTAAGACACGGGCACGGCGTTGTAGGAAATCGACGTGTTGTCACTTGGCCATATGAGAAATAATAAAAAAAAAAAAAAAACGTTTTGAGGACGTGTGAAGTCCGCCGACACGCGCTGGAGCAAGTTGACGTACGTCCAGCTCTAATCCTTCAAATATTTGAGAGAAGAACTTTGCCCAGCATTGGGCCATTCACTGCTACTTTACCTTTTTATACAGTTTCGACTATGATCGATTGTCAATTCACTGTACGTGTTTAATCTTCATTGAATATGTTTATGAATACGCACGCCAAACGTCATGCTGCCTGAGAGAGCTGCCGTGTGGTCACGGTGTAAGATTACACCTCTAAATCTTGTCATGGGTGTCGTAAGAGGTGGCTAAGAGAAAAGTTAGTATCGTAATGTTACCAGATGGCAGAATCTTAAGACATTACAATATCGAAATTGAGCAAAGCCGTGAGTGGCAGCCGTGACTAGGGTTAGAGAAGTCTGGCACAGCGATCTCTAATCCCTTCTATTGAAGAGGCTATAGCACATTGTACATATTGCTTTATACATTTTCAAGCTGATAAGTAGATAGACAGATGCTGTCTATCTACTTACAGTATAATTTTATTTATTCTAATAGAATATATACCCCACAAAGTCTTTTTTTTTTTTTCATAGTCACTAAAACACTAAAATATATTGTTTTTTTGTTTGTCACAGAACGGCACCAAGAGGCCTGATATAAGCAGCCCAAAGCACACGTCGCGGTACTTACCCAACAATCGGTAATTTTTTTTTTTTTTCAAATAATAGCTTAAGTATTTGTGGCTGGAATTCCAGTCGATTACTGTAGTAAACAGTATTCACGATAATAGTCAAATGGTAGGATTGAACCAGCGACGTCATACATCGGTGTCCGCAACCACGTCCTTTACACAATTACCGATGTGTTACTGATAAATAAAAATATTTAAAAAAAAATATAAAAAATATATCTTCACGCAATTCCCAATACAGGGGTAGACAGAGGTCAAGTCTAGACAATTAAGTCCCTTTGACCCACCTTCCACCGAAGATGTTTTCGGGACAACGTGACAGGTGGTGAGCCCGTCGCCGCCTTTATGTCCAAGCCAACGATGAAATCCGTATTGAAAAACCCATTGGTACTGCCAGCTGGGAATCGAACTCGGGTCTCTCGATTCGAAATTCCGACCACCCAACAACTCGGCTATCGTGACTTTCATATTTTTAAAAAATTAATTATTGATATAATTGATTCCACTGATTTAAAATATATTCACATCATTGATAGAATGTAATAGTCAAATCATGAATGTTGCACTGACTGATAAACATTCGAAAAATACTATATCAAATTATAATAGACTGGAGACGGGCAGTAGCGTTTAAGGTACAAGTTATCTGGTACTGTCCGCTTGACAGGCGTATTGTATCAAACTGTCCCTTGTGGGAGAGGCCTACCCCCTGCTTGTATAGTTTCACATGGCGTAATGTATGTACGTACGTACGCAGGGCGGGCTACCAGAGCGCGACGGCGGCGCTGCACCGCGGCGGCGAGCTGGACCTGGCGCCGCCCGCGCACGCGCACGCGCACGCCTTCGTCGAGAACCGCAAGAGCATCCTCGTCAACGGATACCCCGTACGTACGCTCCGCTCCGTGCGCGAGCGCATGGGCTGCACAGTGCGACGCGGTTCCGGGTTCAACTGCCGGACAGATTAAAGCAGCGAACCACTTTTTGTACATTGTCTTGAGTCTGGGTTTTTGTAGTAACATCGTTGTCTCCGATTCCATATAATACACGTTGTTTAGCCACTTACTTTGGGATCAGAGCAATGTATGTGATGTTGTCGCTGTCTATGTATGTACTTATTATTATTGTATATTATAAGGCTCACAACCTGTCGCGAAGACTTTTTTTTATTGTGTAGCCATATTACATTGAAATCACTTTTTCACCAATATGAGAAATATGCATTTCACTAAGAAAAAGACATCCTCTCATAAATTTTTAAATTATATTGTCTTGCGAATGAAAATCGATATTAATCTATTTTTCAATATAGCTGTGACAACAGTGAAATTCCTCTTTAATTGAACCACTCCGGCGTCTATGGCTCCGTCTTTGTACAATATTGCAATCAAATACACACCATCATCCGCACTATTCTGGCTGTTTTATTTCCGGATTTTACTTCAAATATTATTTTTCAAAGAGAATTTGCTTATTTACTTATCTCCACGCACAGTCCCTGACGGGGCAGCTAGAAAGAACAGATCTCCAAGTGGCACGATCCTTACATACCTCTTTCGCTTCTTTCAGATTCATTATCTTCTTCATACATACACGTCTAGGTATCCGAATACTCTTGACCCTCCCCTCATCGAGCAATTTGCTCACATGGTCTCCGAAAGTTAGTCTCGGTCTGAGAGTAAGAGAGAATTAATATTCTTCTATATATATTAAATATCACTGTATAGTTATCAGCTCTACTATATGCAGCACATGTTTTGTCTCGCTCTGCAGGTGATGTCACGATAGCCGAGTGGTTGTGTGGTCGGAATTTCGAGTCAAGAGACCCGAGTTCGATCCCCAAGTGGCCGTACCAATGGGTTTTTATAAAACTTATGTACGAATTATATCGTTGGATTAGGACATAAAGACGGCGACGGGCTCACCACCTGTCACTTTATCCCGAAAATATCTTCGGTGGATGGTGGGTCGAAGGGACTTGAATTTCTAGACTAGACCTCTGTCTACCCCTGTATTGGGAATTCCGTGAAGATATTTTCATTTAAATTTTGTGCAGGTGATGACGTGCTACGCGACGTCGGCGCCGGAGAGCCCCAGCACGTCCGCGCCCGCGCAGCCAAACGACGTCTTCGACTTTGTCTCGCAGAATGGGTACGTAGCATATTGCTCCCGGTGGGGACCTGCGTTGTTTCTGTTGCCTTAATACCACTGCTTTAGTTGCTTTGGGATCGGAGCATTGTATGTGATGTTGAGCTTATCTATTATTTTATTTTGTAATTTTTGGATTAATTGCCGGTAGCTTAAGTTAGAATTAATTTTAATATGCACCGAGAATTAAGTTTCATTTTTTTGAAAATTGTCTAATTGTAATAATGGGAAGCAGACTTAAAAATGGTATATAACATGAAGCTCTTGTTGTTGTATTATTATGCAATTAATCATTTTAGGTTTTTATTTATTTATACTAAATATACAAGGGAATTGTGAGAAATATATCAGCTTGTAAATATAGTATAAAAATCGTTCTTTTTTTTCTATTAGTTATGTAACAATGGGAGCCGTATGACTGGGTGATTTGAATTTGAATCAGTCAGTTGGACACTTATGTCATGTCAATGTATCGTACCAACGACATTCAAAATTTATGTTATGATTAGCATTTTGACAGGCTTTGACAATAAAATTACGATGGTATAACTGAAATGCGTCAATATTGAAATACTTATAGTATAGCTTGGAATAGGACAGATTTAAACTGTTTTATATATATTTTACAACAATAAACGGTAGAAAGATCTCTGTTTTTTTTTTTTTTAATTATCTATCTATTTATCTGACTACTCCAATAGCAGGAACTGCATTTAGATTTTTTAAATTTACAATAAATATGGAATAATTTATGTTTATCATTATCAAATTCCTAAATTGACTGTTTTCATTCTTTCACAGTAACAGCGCACAATCGGATTCGGCACTCGACAACGCCGCGGTCCAATCGGACGCAACGAGCCAATGGGTGGACGACAGTTTCCCCCAGCCGCACTCCTCGCACCCCTTCCCCTCGGGCAAATACGAACAGCCCTCCACTTCCAAGCCCTACGACCTCCCCTCCACCTCGAAAACGTACGACGACAACGACCTAATGGACCGATCGTTGAACTCCAGCGAGAGTTCATTCAACGCGCTATCCGTCTCGCAGTACGATCGGCGATTCGATTCGGGAATCGATACCGAGCGACCGGAATCGGAATCGAGATCGACCATAACCGATTTGATGACCCGAATGAGTTCGGCCACGATATCCACTTCGGCGAATCTGGTGAACAATCTCACGTCTCGTATAGCGAAATCGGAGATACGTACGAGCATCGTCAATATAAGCTCCTCCAGGATAGAGAAGAAGAGAGATCCGAGTAACATGTCTCTCAGCACTCTGTCGGTGAATAGCGCCGAGACATCTGTATCGGATAAGAGTTCAAGTCAGGACGTTAACTCGGAGAACGTGACCGAGAGGAGAGTGAGTCCGCCGACTGTGAAGAATCCGTCGACCGGTGCCATTCCAAAGAGTATTAGCTTCGATTCCACCGCTGAGAAATCGCAGAGGTAAGTCATAATATCTTATGATTTTTTCGCTCTTTAGGTACATGCACTGACAGTCATTGTTGAGTCTATCAAATATATTAAATAATATGTATACATTTTTACCAAGTAAGCGAATGAGGTAGGTTTGAAAGATAACCTTGTGCCAAAAATTGATAAGGTCGTGCTTCGATGGCTCGGGCACGTTGAGCGAATGAGCGAAGACCGAATGGTGAAGAAAATATATAGCGCGAAAGTTAATATTAAAAGGGGTCGAGGTAGATCGAGACTAACTTTCGAAGACCATGTCAGCAAATTGCTCGAATAGGGAAGGGTCAAGAGTACTCGGATACCAAAAACGAGTGTACTTTGCACCACACGACTGAAGTAAAACTTCTTTAGCTCTATCTATGCTTATAAATGTATATATACAATATATGGGGTCATTGTAAAAGCGTGCTCGTCGCGACCCCTGCCAGCCCTTTTCAGGGCTGCAATTCTACACAGCTGCGCACCCATGCCAAAGAAGGGTAGGGCGTCCCCCCAAGGCAACGCACACCAGTTCGTCCCCGTTGGTGTGAAATGAGCGCACAAAGCGGCGATGGGGACCGCCACCCGTCACGTACAGCCCGACACGGCGGAAGGTGGAGGATGGAGTGCATAGTTGGCACGTGGAATGTTAGAGGAGGTATGAGAGATAAGACGAATGAGTTGATTGAAATAATGAAGGAAAGAGAATTAGATGTCGTGTGTTTGTCGGAGACCAAGCGGAAGGGCAGTGGTACTGAAGAGCTCCCTGGCGGGGCGTTAGCTCTATGGTCCGGAGTCCCGGAGAGCGAGAGCGCCTGCCGGGGAGTGGGGGTGCTGCTGTCGTCTCGGTTGGTCGATGTTATGACTGAATATAAGGTTGTGAACTCGAGACTTCTCAGGGTTCGCTTTTAATTGGGACTGACGAAGTTATTCCTTTTGGCTGTTTATGCGCCGGTAGCTTTGTCGTCCAGAGTTGAGCTGGAGAAGTTTTGGGAGAATGTACTTCTAAGTTCTAGACTTGGTTAGAGGAAACGAAAGAATTGTTGTATGTGGTGATTTGAATGGATGGGTTGGTACCGCTCGGCCAGGGTACGAGTCGGTGCTTGGAATGTTTGGTGATAAAAGGGTTAACGATGCTGGCAAGCTTATACTGGCTGTATGCAAGGAAAAGGGTCTTCTTGTGACAAACACTATGTTTAGTCACAAGAAAATCCATATGTATACTAGAACAAGAGAGAATGAGAGAAGTATGATCGATTTTTCCTGGTGGATGACCGACTGCGAAAACAGGTGATGGATACGCGAGTGTTCCGAGGTGCTGACCTCGGAACGGATCTCTATCTAGTGATTACTAGATTTAGGGGTCTGTTCGCGGGTTGGCGCCACCGGACGGCGATACCAGAACCACAGTCGGTCGGTAGCATCCGAAGCTGGAAGCTTCAGGAAGCGGACACTAGGGATAAATATCAAGCAAGGGTAGCCGAAAAGCTGGACAGCATTGGTGTCAGGAAAGAATGTGTGGAAGAAATATGGCAGAACCTTAGAGATGGAATGGTTAGTGCAGCGGAAGACGTGTGTGGAACTGTGAAAAGAGGTAGTAGTAAAAAGGGTGATGCATGGTGGAATGACGAAGTGAAAGAAGCTGTAAATAAGAAGAAGAAAGCATGTTTAGACTACTTGGCCTCTAGTAATGACAAGGATATGAGAGAGAAGAGGAAAGAAAGATATAAGCTCCAGAAAGTTCACACGAAAGTATTGATTGAGGAAGTGCGTGAAAGGAGTAGAATGGAAGCGGACGAAAGGTTGTCGCACAGCTTCAAGGAGAACTCCCAAACTCTTCTGGAAAGAGGTTGGAAGGACCCGGAGTAGTGCGACAGCCTTAAGAATGAATAAAGTGCTTTCGGGAACCAATGACGTCCTCTCAGAAAAATCGGACGTCATGCAGCGATGGAGCGAATTTTATAGAGAGATGTATAAAAAAAAAAGAAAAAAATATCTTCACGCAATTCCCAATACAGGGGTAGACAGAGGTCAAGTCTAGACAATTAAGTCCCTTTGACCCACCTTCCACCGAAGATATTTTCGGGACAACGTGACAGGTGGTGAGCCCGTCGCCGCCTTTATGTCCAAGCCAGCGATGAAATTCGTACATAAGTTTTTGAAAAACTCATTGGTACTGCCAGCTGGGGATCGAACTCGGGTCTCTCGACTCGAAATTCCGACCACCCAACAACTCGGCTATCGTGACTTTTATAGAGAGATGTATGCGTGTGATTATCTTAGTGGGGGATCCGGGGGTGACGCCGTGACTGGTACACCAGACTCGGACCTCGATGACACTGAAGTCATCAGCATGAAAGAGATTGAATGTGCGATTAGAAGTTTGAAATGTGGTAAGGCTGCGGGACTAGACAGAGTTACTGCTGAAATGGTCAAGTATGGTGGGCCACGCGTCTGGGACAGCTTTCATCTGCTGTGCAATTTGTGCTGGCGAACGGGGGCTGTTCCGGATGATTGGCGATCCGCGGTCATTGTGCCTTTATATAAAGGTAAAGGTTCACATTATGACTGCGGGTGCTATCGGGCGATCAGCTTGACCAGTTTAGCAAGTAAAGTTTACTCGAAGGTTTTGACACGTAGGATGCAAGATAAATCGGAAAGATTTCTATGGGAGGCACAATGCGGATTTAGACCTGGAAGAGGATGCACGGATCAAATGTTTTCTCTCCGCATGATCACGGAGAAGCTTCTGGCTGCTAATCAGAAGATTTTCTGTGCTTTTGTGGATCTTGAGAAAGCATTTGATAAGGTTGTAAGGAAGAAAATGTGGGAACTGTTGCCGGGGTATGGTGTGGATGGTCGATTGCTAAGGGCTGTGCAGTCACTTTACGGTGACTGTAAAGCCTGTGTGCGGGTAGGGCATGACCTGACACCCATGTTTAGCGTCCAAACGGGCGTAAAACAGGGTTGTGTCATGTCTTCCTGGCTGTTCATACTGTATCTCGACAGCTGTTTACAGAAGCTGAAAGATAGCTGTTTGGGTGTGAAATTGGGTGACATAAAAGTAAATTGTCTGCTATATGCTGATGATGCAGTGCTTATCGCACCATCAGAGGCAGAACTGCAGGAACTAGTCACGTGTATGAAAGAAGAATGTGAAATTAATGGTCTCCGTTTGAATGCTAATAAAACTAAGGTTCTGGTATTTGAAAGGGACGAAGAAAGAAGAAGTGCGAAATTTGGGTAAATCAGGAATGTCTAGAACAGGTGAATGAAATTGTATACTTGGGGAGTGCGTTTAGCCGGGATGGAAGCTGTGATTTAGATGTTGACAGGCGTGTCGCTGCCGGGAACAAAGTCAATGGTGCCCTGACTGCGTTAATCAAAAGACAACGCGTTGTGAAAAGTGCACGCCTTGCAATACATAACGCAGTGTTGGTATCGACTTTGTTATATGGCAGCGAAACCTGGGTATGCCAGAAGAAGCATAAAAGCAGGTTGAATGCAGTGGAGGTGCGATCTCTTCGTAAAATGTGCGGCCTTACCATGGCCGACCGAAAGCGAAACGAAGAGATTCGCAATATGGCGGGTTTGAAAGATGACCTTGTCTCAAAAATGGATAAGGGCGTGCTTCGATGGTTTGGTCACGTTGAGCGAATGAGTGAAGACCGAATGGTGAAGAAATCATATAGCGCGAAAGTTAATATTAAAAGGTGTCGAGGTAGACCGAGACTAACTTTCGAAGACCATGTGAGCAAATTGCTCGAAGAGGGGAGGGTCAAGAGTACTCGAATACCTAGACGTGCATGTATGAAGAAGATGATGAATCTGAAAGAAGCGAAAGAAGTATGTAGGGATCGTGACACTTGGCGATCTGTTCTCTCTGGCTACCCCGTCAGGGATTGTGCGTGAAGATAAATAAATAATACAATATATACATATACTTGATTTTTTTAAATATATTTAATATATTTTTTTATTGTAATAAACGAAACGTAACTCACTCTCTATCTTCTCTAACTTATATATCCCTCTCAACTTTCGTTCGCAACGCCCGATCATACGTCTCGTAACGTTCTCGACACGCCAGCTTACTCCCCAAGTCAAGAGTGCGTAAAGTAATTTTACTTTAAAAATGTAGAAAGGTTTTCAAAATACAAATGTTGATACATATTGATATCTGTCTACAACAAAAATAATAATTGTGGCAGAAGGCGCATCATAGGCGAGGACAGCTTCGCGGGCAACTTGGACGAGCTGAAGAACAACATGAAGCGTTCGGGCGGCAACCTGCTGCACAAGATCAAATTCTTCAGGCAGAAGGGTCGCTCGCAACAGCACAGCAGCGGTGAGTTACCATTCCATTGTTGGTTTCAATCAAATCTGTTTCGATATCTTTCGCACATTTCAGATAAATACGGTAGGCCTCTGCCTATATAGACTTACTTACTATATAGACTTCTGCTCAAGTGGTATAATCAAACTATACTTAAGTAGAATTTGATAAAACATAGATTATTTGACATTACATAATTGATATATGTATATAGAATTAAAAACAGAAGCAACGAATATAAAACAGTAAAAAAAAAGCTACAGATGTATGGAAATTTCTGCGTTCCGTTGGAATCGGTACGTCTCCAAACTCTGAATGCACAAGTCCCAATAAACAAGCTAAACAAGCGTTTCTCCACTCCTTTCACGTTAAATTCTCGAGTCAAGTCTAAAACTTTTTACGAGTTATCTAATCGAACTTTACCAAATATATCTCCCTTTTTCCTTAGTGACTGAGGAAGAAACTAGCAAATCTATTTTAACTATTTCCTCCACCGCGGTTGGTTATGATGGACTGTGCTCGAGGATGATTACTCTTGTTCTTTCTTTGCTTCTCCCTATCCTTACTGGGGGAAACTGCGGTCTGGAAACAAGCGCGGTTGTCCCTTTACCTAAAGTGTCTAATCTTTTTTCTCTTTCCCATTTTCGCCCCATATCTATTTTGCCCTTTCTCTCTAAAGTTAATAAATATAAATATCTTCACGCAATTCCTGATACAGGGGTAGACAGAGGTCTAGTCTAGACAATTAAGTTCCTTTGACCCACCTTCCACCGAAGATATTTTTCAGGTGGATAGCCCGTCACTGTGTTTATGTCCAAGCCAACGATATAATTCGTACATAAGTTTTTTTTTCAAAAACCCATTGGTACAAGCCTGCCACCTGGGGATCGAACTCGGGTCTCTCGACTCGTAATTCCGACCGTCAAACCAATCGGCTATCGTGACTAAAGTTCTCGAGCATATAATACATAAACAACTCTCCACTTTTCTTTCTGTCAATTCTTTGCTTTCTAACCATCAGTCTGGGTTTCGACCCGGCCCCAGTATTGTCACTGCGCTGCTGAAAGTTACTGATGATATCAGATATGCGATGGACAAGAAATGTCTTACACTTCTAGTTCTACTAGACTTTAGCAGTGCCTTTACCTCGGTAGACTTTGATATACTTCTTCGGATCCTGGAGTCCATAAGTTTTTCTCCTTCTAGCATTGATTGGTTTGACTCATATCTTCGAGGCCGTTCGCAAAGTGTTCATTTCAATGACACCTTTTCTTATTGGTCTGAAAATAAAGCACGGCGTTCCACGGATGCTGTGTGACAAACGTTTTATTTAAAATGTGTAGTATTCGCATAAATACAAGAAATCATTTTAAGCTTCCGCCAATTACCGGGAGTGCTCTTTTCGCAGTGCATTGACTAGTCCAATACTACTTATGTCGATGATAATAAATAAATAAATAAATAAATATGTGAATATTTTTTAAATGTAGCAACATTATTAGAATATTATATAACTGTTTAATTGTATTCTAATGAAACTATAATAAACGAATTCCGATCTTTAATCACTCACCACTCTGCTATCGTGACTTATATCTCAGAAGCCAACGATGAAATTCGTACATAAGTTTTTGAAAAACTCATTACGAGTACGAGCCTGCCACTTGGGGATCGAACTCCGGTCTCTCGACTCGAAAATTCCGATCACCGAACCACGCGGCTATCGTTACTTCTAACACAGACTATAAAGGCGATATTCGAATGAGCGTTGTCACTGTTGACGTGTGTGAGGCAGACATGAAGGTGCCCGAGGAGGAGTGCCGCAGCGACGACGGGCGGGCGGAGGCGGACAGCTCGGAGGACATCCTGGCGAAGTACCGCCGCAAGGGCTCCGACGGCGGCCGGCCGCGGGGTGCCGCGCGCCGCCCCTCCGACCCGCCCGACCCGGACCTCGACCGGTGAGTGAACTCTGAACGAACCCATTCACCATTCATTCAGTCATTCATTCAGAATGACTGAATGAATGGTGAATGGGTATAACAATAATAGTAATTAATTTGTTTCACAATGAATACAGGGTAAACAGGGGTAGACGGAGGTCAAGTCTAGACAATTAAGTCCCTTTGACCCACCTTCCACCGAAGATATTTTCGGGACAACGTGACAGGTGGTCAGCACGTCGCCGCCTTTATGTCCAAGCCGACGATGAAATTCGTACATAAGTTTTCTGAAAAACTCATTGGCACTGCCACCTGGGGATCGAACTCGGGTCTCTCGACTCGAAATTCCGACCGCCCAACAACTCGGCTATCGTGACTTCAATGTGTCCTACACAAATAAATGTGTTCTATCAAGTCATTTATTTATACGTTACATCGATCGTAATTTTTCAAACTACCTCCGTTTCGTAATGAGTTTCCTGTAACAATGAAGGATACATCTTGCCTTATATATTTTACAGAGGTAGCCTACCTGTGCAAGATTTTAAACCTATTACAGGTATAAATGTTATTAGTTAAGTAAAAGTAATACTAATTATTATTATGTATAATATTTTTCATAAACTAAGCCAATTTTCCAAACTGAAGTAGGCAGAGGTCTACAGAATGAATTCATTTTGACTCCCTTTCAAGTGACAAGTGGTGAACCTTTCACCTTCTTCATATCTAAGCTTACAATACAATATACCTATTTACACAGAAACATGTACACCTATAAAAATCTTCTACTACCTAATGAACTTCTTTCTCTTACTTTCTTTCTCTACTTACTATCTTAATAAAATGTCACCTGAAATCAAGTTTTTCTACACGCTTTGTAAAAAATATATCGAACAATTTTGTCTGTATTATTTTGTGTATTTTAAAGAAATGTAAAATAAAAAACCGTTGTGTGACCAAGCAGGTGCGAGGGTGTGGTGGACCTGAGCGACCCCGAGGTGTTCAACAGCATGAAGCGACGGCTCCGTGTGGTGCTCTCCAACACGGACATGCACTGCGTCGAGTACGTGCCGAACGTACGTATCTAACTAAGTACACACTCACACGTACGTACATGCATTGATAAATATATACATACATAGGTAGGGACAAAAACACATAGATTGTTTTGATCCCAAAGTAAGCAGCTAAAGCACGCATGTTATGGAATCGAAAACTACGAAGGCATCATTAACACCAGATAAACTGGTTAATCTACATTAACCCATCCGGGAATCGAATCCAAAATCTCAGGGATAGCTATCAGATAGATTACGCTCATATCGAGCGCAGTTGTAGGAACTTCGATAGCGCGATGTAGGAATGTCAATGTGTTTCCTGAATTGTTTGCCACTGGCGATCTTTAAAAGTTGAGACATAGATGTCGCCACAATAAATAATTGTGTAATTGATTCGTGCGCGGTTGCCGGCAGCGCTGCACGAGCACGTCGCTGGTGGAGTTCGTGCGCGCGGGCGGCAGCGCGGAGAGCGCGGCGGTGGGGCGCGCGCTGGCGGGCGGCGCGGGGGGCGGCGGCGCGGGGGGAGCGGCGCGCCTCGCGGCCGCCCTGCGCGCCGACCTGGCCGCGCGCCGCCCCTACGCCGCCTACCTCGCCTCGTGCCGCGCCGCGCTCGCGCACGCGCACCACGACCTGCAGGCGTGAGTCACGCAAGCACCCACGCGCACGGACCCACACACATGCACGCACCCGCACGCACGCACCCACGCGCACGCACCCGCACGCACGCACCCACGCGCACGCACCCACACGCACGCACCCACACGCGCGCACCCACACTCACGCACCCACACGCGCGCACCCACACGCGCGCACCCACACTCGCGCTCCCACACGCACGCACCCACCCACACGCAGGCACCCACGTGCACAGCCCGCATTTATCTTTAACTCATAGTTACAACCCACAATATAAATTTACAATAAGTAAACTACGATTAACGACTGTTATTTTGATACAATAACTGATTTTTTCCTTTTTTATTCAAAAACTATATATATATTATCTTAAAAAGGCCAAACTTTTTTTAACAATTGTTATTAAACACCTATCGTACATATAACAGGCAAATCAAGCTGGTGCTGGAGGAGTGGCAGGCGTGCGCGCGCGCGGCGGCGGCGGCGCGGGTGCTGGAGCAGCTGGAGCGCAGCAGCGCGCTGCGGCGGCTGGCGCGCCACCACCACGCGCACAACAACCACGCCGCGCTCAACGGTCAGTGCGGCGACGCGCGGCAACTTGAGGACCGCCACACGAAGAAGGATTATCACCCCTTGAAACTAAGTTTCAACTTCGCCTTAAGGGGTGATAATACTTCTGCCTTATTGCCATAAGCGCTCTGCCTTTGAAACGGGAACAAGAAATTTTAGGCAGCTATTTGGGAACAGAAATGAGGTAGAATGTGATACTGACTCAATCGACGCCATACGGCTAAAAGAAGTCACCTTCAATAGTAAAGAAAAACGATTTTCACGCAGTTTAATTTAGCATTTGATAATCGTGCCTTTCATCCCTTCAGGCGGAGAACTAATGGACGACAAAGCGACGCGACTGACTGCCAGTATCAAAGCCATCACCGCTGAAGTGAAGGCCGATCCGTCGTGGGAAGGTAAGAAAATTTACTTTAATTTTGTCTAACCCACATTTTGAATATAGTATTAGTAGAGAAAAAAATATATTCACGCCATTCTTAATACTGTGGTAGACAGAGGTCTGGACAATTAAGTCCTTTCAACCCACCTTTCACCGAAGACATTTTTATGTCCAAACCAACGTAATTCGTATGGAAATTTTTGAAAAACCCATTGGTACGAGCCCACCAACTGGGGATCGAACTCGGATCTCTCGACTCGAATTCTAATCACCCAACCACTCGGCTATCGTGTGTACTATAGATTATTATAGTTTAGCTTTCTCGTTTGAACGCTTTGCAGGCGCCACGGCGGGGCTGCTGGAGTGCGCGGAGCTGACGGTGGAGCGCGCCGCGTTCGCGCGCCTATACCTGCATGTGCTGTTCCCCAACGGCGACGGCGACATCGCGCGCGACCAGTCAGTACCGCCGCCGTTGTCATACTGCTGTGCTGTTTGATTAATGCAGGATTTAAGCTTCCATTGGTTGAATATGCCAATTTATACCACATAGTTAAAAAAAATTAAAAATTGTTATTACTCATCATCATCATATGCTGGACATGGGACTCCTAAGGAGGGTTTGTCAAAATCGCCACGCTTGGCAAGCGGATCTGCGATCGCAGTACCAGACATTTCGCAGCTTAGACGCTGCTCGTCACCGATTTGCTGAATTTTGTTCTTGCGTTTTTTGAGATACTTATCCCGCTATCTGTCGGTAGGTAAGTTAATTTTCAAAGCTCCTTAATTGTCTCTTTCGACACTTACGGTAAGAAAGAGGGTTTGTACATTATTACGCCGTAGCCACACGCCAAATACTTGGTACATAACATTACGAGTTTATCGGCAGAGTGCTGAGCGAGCACATGCGGCGGCTGGCGGCGTGCACGAGCGCGCTGCGCGCCGGCGTGGCGCCGCGCCACCTGTGGGCCGCGCCCTACCCGCACGCGCAGCTGCAGCTGCGCCACCTGCCCGTCTACCGCACGCCGCGCGACAAGGTACGCTGCGAGTGTGTGGCACCACGTGCGACAAGGTACGCTGCGAGTGTGTGGCACCACGTGCGACAAGGTACGCTGCGAGTGTGTGGCACCACGTGCGACAAGGTACGCTGCGAGTGTGTGGCACCACGTGCGACAAGGTACGCTGCAGTGTGGCACCACGCGACAAGGTACGCTGCGAGTGTGGCACCACGATGCGACAAGGTACGCTGCGAGTGTGTGGCACCACGTGCGACAAGGTACGCTGCGAGTGTGGCACCACGAGCGACAAGGTACGCTGCGAGTGTGTGGCACCACGTGCGACAAGGTACGCTGCGAGTGTGTGGCACCACGTGCGACAAGGTACGCTGCGAGTGTGTGGCACCACGTGCGACAAGGTACGCTGCGAGTGTGTGGCACCACGTGCGACAAGGTACGCTGCGAGTGTGTGGCACCACGTGCGACAAGGTACGCTGCGAGTGTGTGGCACCACGTGCGACAAGGTACGCTGCGAGTGTGTGACACCACGTGCGACAAGGTACGCTGCGAGTGTGTGGCACCACGTGCGACAAGGTACGCTGCGAGTGTGTGGCACCACGTGCGACAAGGCACGCTGCGAGTGTGGCACCACGTGCGACAAGGTACGCGCTGCGGTGTGTGGCACCGTGCGACAGGTACGCTGCGAGTGTGTGGCACCACGATGCGACAAGGTACGCTGCGAGGTGTGGCACCACGCGACAAGGTACGCTGGTGAGTGTGTGGCACCACGTGCGACAAGGCACGCTGCGAGTGTGGCACCACGATGCGACAAGGTACGCTGCAGTGTGACACCACGTGCGACAAGGTACGCTGCGAGTGTGTGGCACCACGTGCGACAAGGTACGCTGCGAGTGTGTGGCACCACGTGCGACAAGGTACGCTACGCTTTGTTGTGACACGACGTGCGACATGGTACGCTGCGCTTTGTTGTGATTCGTTGTTCGACTTGTCCAGAATAGGTGAAATTATTTTCTGTTGTATTAAGATATTTAAATATATATTTTGCATCTAAATGACTCTTTGGTTTCAAGTGTTGAGGTGTTTGGTATCGTCTACAATGCGTGGCTGCGCTTGTGTGTGCAGCTGTCGTGCATCATGCGCTGCGTGTCGTCCATAATGTCGGTGCTGGCGCTGACGGACGGCAGCGCGCCCTCCGCCGACGACCTCACGCCGGTGCTCGTCTACGTCATACTCAAGGTACACCTCGTTCATTTCACGAGACACTGATGATACTGAAAAGTGTAGGCTAGTGTTTACACAGGAGTCGGAGATGACTTTCTTTATTTATATATTTAAATTCATAAATAAATAAATATCTTCACGCAATTCCCACGACAGGGGTAAACAGAGGAATTGTCTAGACAATTTAGTCCCTTCGACCCACCTACCAGCGAAGATATTTTCAAGACAACGTGACAGGTGGGGAGCCCGACGCCGTCTCTATGTCCAAGCCAACGATATGATTCGTACATCGAGTCTGCTAACTGGAGATCGAACTCGGGTCTCCCCACCACCACTCGGTTATCGTGACTAAATATTTAAATCGCTTTATTTATTAGACATATGAGATTATAAATTAGTATTATACTATTTTTTGTTATTAATTAAATGAGACATTTAATGACACAAATTGATGCCAGTGAGGCACGTTGTCTCATGGTAAGAATTTTTTTATAAATAGATACATAATCTCTCTTTTATTACACGCTCAATCTGTTTCCAAGTTTCGAATAACTTGATGAAAAAGTGTGGTCGTAGAGAGAGTATATAGTGGCAATAGCCTAATGGTTTAGGGTGCGGACCGCGACACGTGACGTCCAAAGTTCGGGCGCCGCCATTCGACAGTTGACCTCAAACCAACTCCGGACAGCTCCTCCGACTTCGGGCACTGCAGCTTACTCGGAGTGGTTAACTCGGGAATACTAGTAATGTTATTCGGCGTTGCTGGTATTCTTTAAAAAAAAAAAAACGAGTGTGGCAATAGTGCAAGTGGCGAGTTGCAGGTGAACCCGCCGTCGCTGCTGTCCACCATGGAGCTGGTGGGCGCGCTGGGCGGCGCGGCGCTGCGCGGCGAGGCGCTGTACTGGTGGACGCAGTTCTGCGCCGCGGTCGCCTACATCAAGACCATGGACTACCCCGCGGACTCCTAGCGCCCGTGGCCGCGCCGGGTACGCACGCTCGCCGAGCGGACTGCCGAGCGGCCTGCCGAGCATATCCGCACATCTCCTCGGGCCTTAAAACCTTACTTACCTTGCAGGCCGCCCAAAACAGTATAGACGTTGTATAGATAGTTATCTCGCTCGTGAGTTGACTCGGTTACGTGAGTCACCTGCGAGCACACGAACCACGCTCGCAACTCGCTGTGGCCGAAATCGCTCGGGAGAAGTATAATATAGTTATCTCGCTCTCTGTGCCCGTAGAAAAAGTAATCCCTTAGTCGACTCTTCCGACGACGGCACGTGACGAAAGAAAATATATATATTAGTACGCCATTACCAGAAGGCACTATGTATTGTCAGTATACAAATTTCAATTATATATTATTTGAAACAATCATTTGTAATATAGTGACGGTTTAAGGTCACCAATTTATTGTAAATTCGATTACTTTTAATTTTTTTACAAACTGTTTATGTGACGATATAATTTTAAGATTAGTCGCATATATAAAATAAACATTTGCAACTTAAACAAGTCCATAGCAATTCATTGAAAGAAATAACATTAGGATATTTAAAAATATAGACAAACTTACAGCAGAAATTGATTTTTAATTATTTACGTTGCAGAGTTCAGCGCGTTTGTTGGCAAAATTGGAAATGTGTCAAAGTGCGTCGCGACGCGTCCGCCGGCACACCGTCTAAGCATCATATTTACGTATATTATACTATACCATTATGAAGTCGCAGTCGAGTATAAAATTTTTCGTGTCAATAACCGTAGTGTAAAGACATGATCAATTACGACGTTGGCATGGGCAAAGGCCTAGAGATCATACAGCCATCTCACAATAACAATGTAACGTAAAAATTAAACATTCTTGTTTAAATTGAAAAGTGAGATGCCTGAAACTTACTAATAAAATTGGCCTAATCACTACCGAATTGTTAAATTTAGAGCTTATGCCCGATTGCGACTTAAAATTTTAATAAAATTCCGTAATCTTAAATGTTCGTTAAACCTCTGTCTTTGGAAACGGCTTCGTTTAGTAGGCAGGTTAGGACAAGTGTTGTATGATATAATTTTGGATGTTATTTATAATATATTCTTATACTGTAGCATTAAGGCAATATTCTATAATCTCAAATCAGAGTTGTAACATGTTATTAATTACATAATTAAGCTTCAAATGTAACACTAGTTAAAGCGAAACATATTTAAAAGTGTATATCTTAATAAACATTACTGTTCAACATTATATAACTTAGAATACATAAATATAATATTAAATTTATATATTTTAAAAAGCCCCCCTCAACTAACTGATTACCAAATTATGAATCGAATAGACCTCATGTTTCTCAAATCATTTAAAAAGTCGTGAATCGTATTTAAATAAACATTCTAGATTAAACATTCTAGATCAAGACACTTAAACAGACAACACTCGTAGACACTTAAAGAAATCAGTTCATCCATTGGGACACGATATCACAGACATACACAAAAACATAGGCCTACACTTAACTGTTCGCTTCGGGGGGTTAATAAAAGGTATGTCTATACTTAATCTATCACTATAGCGTATAAACTAATATCATAATACTGTAGTAACTTTAAAAAAAAAACAATATTAAACATGTATATTTGGTAAGAAATTTCGTCACGTCGTCTGTGATTTTAGAAAAGGTCTGTAATACTCGATACAAGGAATGTATTTTTGGATGAAACTATGGAATGTGTGATACTAAAGTAACGAACATTTAGAGAGAAAAAAATTGCTTTTCATAGACGCAGTAAAATAATTTAAGCGAAAATTAACTTTATTTTGATCCCAATAAAGTTGCTTTCAGTGTCTGAAACAAATCATGTGGCAAATTATTACAAATTGTCTATTTTTTTTGTGCCTTATGTAGACATTTATGTTCACACTTTAGAAGTTTCAGTTATCTATGGATATTATCTATGGACCTAATTTGTATTATGTTTAAAAATGTTTCTTTCAAAGTGCTTAACTGATTTATTTTTGAAAATACACTTTCCGTGTACTATCACTGTTGGCTATGTAATGCAACACTTTATTGAATGTGATATTTAAATGATGAATTTAAAATTGTTGTTACCTACTTGGTTATCGCCATAAATTTTCGCGTAAAATTACTATAAGAGCTTTTAAATACGGAGCTATTAAAAAAGTGACAACATTATTCTGCGACACATATTTTTTTAATACAAATGCCGTTATTTTTTTCTTATGTTTACCGCGCAAACTGTTTGAAAGATATTTATTTTAATTATATTTCTGTTACAATGTTGGCCTTGTTATAAAAATTTATATGTTTGTTAAAAAGGCCTATTATTTTTAAAGGTCACAGGGCGTGCCATTTTGTATCTTTTATGGATATAGATTTGAGTTTGACGAATCCGTCACTTTGAGTATTTTTTTTGTCTCGAATTATAGAATAAAAAATGGTGTGTCAAGGAAGATTCACGTCATTCGAGAACCTGGGCGATGTGAAGAATTGTACTATTTTAAAAGAGGTTGTGTGAGGTATGTTACTTATCTATGTGTCCAATTATATGCATAATCCATAAGTATTTATCTATGAGTCTCGATAGCGTAGTGCTCGGTGTAGTCGGTTAAGAAAGCCACTGTCCCTGTTTCGATCCTCGGGCAAGCGTCACTAAAATTGTTTATATTAATAATGAATACTGAATTTACCACGCGATATATTATAAGGAATGTTGCAGAAATATTAAAATATTGCTGTGACGTATGAAGTCCAACAACCCGCATCTACTGGCAGTATCTTTTCTTTAAAGTTTTGAAATTCTTTGAAAAATATTTAATGGCAATCGAAGATAAGATTATTGGGAAGTTTAAAATTGAACTTTCAAAATGTTATCTATCCCTGTGAAGTTGAAAAAATGATTAGGTTATGATTGCAAAATTCTGTCTATTTCTGCATCCGTGATAATTCTTTCTCGCTAGGTCCATGGTATCGTGACGTGAATCTACCTTTTTTAGTTTAATATTTTACGCACATAAGGACTGATGCTGTATGTAGTAGTACTTTACGAATAATTTATTTCCATTGTTTAGGCTAGTTCCGAGAGTAATGCACCAGTTTGATTTGCACTAGGAGAATATAAATTCTGATACAATCGAAATAACTGGCGTTTATTGAATATATCGATTCTATTATTTTTTTTATTTGATTATCGTCAATGTTATTTTCATAACGTTATCACAAACAGTAAAGCTTTTTGGATTCTTACATAAGGTAATGATTGAAGGTAAAATGATATATATACACATATAAGACTGGCATAAAACATTCTGGTTTCGGCAGTAAGATTCTAATATCTTATGTACAGTTCCAAACATATGTGTCTGTCGTCCACTGTAGTTTTAGCTCACCAACCTACACTGTATGTAGAACATGTTCTGGGAGAGTTTGCACGCTCTTAGCTCTTGCCTAGCGCTTAAGGTTAATGTATAAATAAGTTGTGAGCATGTAGCTATTGTATAATATTCTTATAATCGGATTAATTGAATGTATTTACCAATAAATCAATGATAGTAATTATTGTTTTTATTTAGTTTACGAGTGGTTATGGTTAACAAAAAAAAAACTACGTAATTTATAAATACGTATGCGAAAACATCAGATACATTAATCAACGTAAGTAGCTAAAGCAGCTTGTGTGTTAAGGAAACGGAAACGAATTTACCATCATTTCATGACTTTATTAAAAACAACCTTAAAATTTTTATACGTGTGCAACGGCACGTGAGTTCTGAACAAGGTAAAAGGTATATAGCCAGATCACGCCAGTAAATAACCGAATGGCATAGTTGGCCGAGAATCTACCTTCGAAACTAACGGTTGCTGGTTAGTCCCGTTAGAGGAAAATATGTGTGATGAATACGAATGTGTGAACTCGAAGTTTATATGAATTATTTATCCACCAAAATATATATCTAAGTATATATATATATATATATATATATATATATATATATATATATATATATATATATATATATATATATATATATATATATAGTACTGTTGGTTTCTACACTAAGACGGCGATAGGCTCCACCTGTCCATTGGCATTGGCGTGAAGATTTTTACTATACATTTAATAAAACACTCATTATTTCGTTTGCTGCGTTCCGACGGCTGTTGATAAATTAGTTGACAAATTTTAGGTAGCAGTTTGTATACCTAGTGTTACACATAGAAGTATCAATTATGTTGTTTATTCATCTTTTAGAAGGGATACATGTCAAGCCCTTCAAGATCAGTTGTTCGAGATAAATATTTTTTTGCCATGAGATATTTGAATAACTCCCAGTCGGAAGCTACCAGACATCTTAAAAAAGTATTTCAATTTTCTCTAGGTGCAGAGCTCTCGCTTTAAAATTTACCGTGTTTTGGTATGCCGACTTCCTGTTTTTTCTTGTATTATCATGGTCTCGAGGTTAACGAAAGATATTGATATTGTAACGATATTGAGACGATGGTGGTCGATGTAGCCCTAATGCACTTGCTTGAACTGTCACTACCTCGTAGTAGTGCACTTGTCGATCATTATGTTTTTATACCTATTCATTACGCGATGTTAACTATTAGTAGTATATTTGTTCATCATCCTTACTTTTTTGATCTAATTTTAAACACACATATTTTGTAATATTTTCCTTATTGGATTTTAGTTTTCTGTATTACAATAGATTTTAAATAAAACGATTTTCGGATTTTATCGCGTTTTTAATCCGAAAATCGTTTTATTTAAAATGTGTAGTATTCGCATAAAAACAAGAAATCGTTATTTTACAATGTATTAAATGCATTTCAATACTGTAAATGTAAAAAAACATTTGTACATTTTCGGTAATTTATGGGTTCAATTAATTTCAATTTTGAATAATCTATTAACATGGTATCACTCAACCGGGTTTCTTTTTATCACATGATGAAAATTTTTGTTTAGCCTGGTTTTTCAACAAATCTGTAGTGTGAATTTTAGGTTCGAACTTAATACATTTAAATCACTCTGATGCTTATTAAGACTAGAGGACAGCAAGTCAATTTTAATAAACTAACAGAATCATGAATCTAACCAATCCACTCTCTTTAACCCAGGTCAGTTGCAGTATGAACTATTTTAGGCTAGGTTTTTAGTTACGTCATGTTTACAATATCATTAGTGTTAATATAACATAAATTAATGATTTTGGGGTTTTTTTGGCTCATTAATGTACAGCCCTGAAGAATCTACACAATTGACAACTTAATGACTATGAAGAAATAGTTGAAAAAGGGTGATAATGACTATGAAGAAACAGTTGAAAAAGGGTGAATAAAATAACAGTTTGGCATACATAGTTTATTATGTACTTGATTTTACATTTTTTGTTAGACTTATGAACAACACCACTTCACAGTAGCACTGAAACAAAGAAATACACTTGATTAGAATATTTTATGAAACAAATTCAAACATTTATTATAGCGTCATAATATGTATCAGTCAACATTTTACGTCATGGCATTCAGCAGTAGCAAATAATTGTTTTTAGCATCATATATGGTGCTGTTTAAAGCTGTAAGTTGTGTTTTTTTCATTTCTAAGGCCAAAATAATCAAGATCAACTATGTTGAATATGTGTAATAAATTGTCTTCAATTCTATAATACTTTATATTATTTGGTATGTCTATCAAATTATCTCTACATAGAATTACTAAAAACATTTTTATCCATGATTCATCAATTGAAACTGCATTTGGGCTTTATTTCAAATAATACATTTAAAAGTAGTTTTAATAACCAAAACCAAATGTAGATTTAAATTGGAAAATATCTAAACGAAAATATACATACCTTATCACAATGTAGCCAGGTCTATGATCTTGGCCTCTCCTTTTTCTCTTTGTACAGGGCGAGGAGTGAAACGTTGGCAACCTTCACAACCTGAAAAGAGGTAATGACAACTTGAGTTTATTAAAAACTAAAAAAAAAAATAGCAATCTGTTGAAATTAAAATATGTACAAGTCTGGAAAACTGACTGCATCATTACAGTAGCAAATACTCTGGATTTTTAAGAAGTGATCATCATTAGTATTATATTTCTATGTTGACATTTTTTTTATATAGAAGAGGGAGGCAAACGAGCAGGTGGCACACATGATAGTAAGTGATTACCGTCGCGCATGAACATCTGCAATACCGGAGGAATAGCGGATACGTTGCCGGCATACCCATTACATGGAGACCATTTACATGGAGATTTGATCATGATCTCTAACGAAATCAAAATTTCTACTTCAAAACTACAAATCACAGTATCCATATGACATAACACCAGTTTCTAAGGTAAGGCACCTTCCTTATATAAGAATAAGAGAAATAAGAAATGCATCATATTAACAGACTAATAACAAGTAAGTTGAAGGTAAACATTGCAAAATCTACATATAAAAAAAAAATTATTTATTATATATATTTCATTTATTATATATAGCAGATGAATCAGGAGAACAGAATTCAAGGATAAACTTTCCAATATGGACCATCGATATTTGAGGTTTTAAAGGGGGGAGGAGGGAGAGGGCTTAGAAAAACCCCCCTGCCATTCCCAACTTGGGGAACCCCATGGTTATGGAGATATTCATGGTTAAAGTTTTAGAGGTTAGAATAGCGATATTCAGTTAATAGTTCCAATATGGACCATCAATATATCAAGTTTTAAGGGCGAAGGGTGGAAAGGGGGGAGGGCTACACCTAGTACCATTCCCACCCTGCGGAACCCCATGGTTATGGAGATATTCATGGTTATAATTTTGAGGTTAAAATAACGATATTTAGTCAATAGAATGATTGTAATCTGATATTTTCTTTCCTTACCATTAATTTTACTTTATTATATTTCCGTAGAATCGTTTTACTTTATTATATGAACAAAAATATATACTAATATGCATTTTGACACTAGATTAAATGTTTTTTTGTTTTTGGGGGGGTGTTAGAAGCGGGGAAGTCGTGCCCTGACGCCCCGTGGCAGCTCCGGCGCTGCGGGATGAGCAGTCCCTTCACCCTAGCGTATGGAAGCAGCGGGCGGGCACTACTCACCCTCCGCGCTCTTTTATACACTCTAGGGGTAGGGCAAACAAGACCACGTGGATAGTGGGGGTGCTCTGATTCGGTTTTGTTTTGTTTGATTAACTTAGTATGTTTTAAACGATTTCAACTGTAAGGGCAGTGTAGTAATTGACGTTTGACAATCAGCTGTCAAATTTATTTGACACGTCAATTGACTTGTTATTTGCAAATTTGTATGGAAAAGTGTCTTATCCTAAATAAGCTCTGGTAATATGGACGGAGTAGAATAACTGGGAAATTTTTAAACAAATTTTATGTTGACCTTCAATTTGATAATGCCAGTCACGATAGCCGAGTTGTTGGGTGGTCGGAATTTCGAGTCGAGAGACTAGAGTTCGATCCCCAGGTGGCAGTACCAATTAGTTTTTCAAAAACTTATGTACGAATTTCATCATTGGCTTGGACATAAAGGCGGCGACAGGCTCACCACCTGTCACGTTGTCCCGAAAATATCTTTGGTGGAAGGTGGGTCAAAGGGACTTAATTGTCTAGACTTGACCTCTGTCTACCCCTGTATTGGGAATTGCGTGAAGATATAAAAATATAAAAACTACTTTCCTCAATTATGGGTATTTTGGTACTAAATAGGCTTGTTTAAACTGAAATGTATAAAAATGAATATTACCTTAAACCTGACTCCGGGAATATCACCCACAGCGTGACCTTTACGACCGAAACCCGCAACTAGCACTTCGTCGTTCTCTTCAATGTGGTTGAGGCAACCGTCACGTCACGAAAGCAGTTACTTTCTTGCCATTTTTGATCAGCTGCACTCTGACACACTTGCGGATAGCAGAGTTCGGTTGCTTGGCCTCTACTCCACTGTTGGAAATAAATTTATAATTAATTATAAAAAAAACATTGTCTTCAGTGGAAGGTGGGTCGAAGGGACTTAATTGTCTAGACTAGACCTCTGTCTACCCCTGTATTGGGAATTGCGTGAAGATATTTTTTTTTAATTATAAAAAAAATGGTATGAACTTAGTAATTTAAAATTATTTTCCTTTTAATGTAAATTACTTGTTATGCTATGTTAATACTATGTTATTTACTTAGTAATGTAAATTACTTATACATAAAAGCTTAAAGATAATTTAAGCTTGATATTAAGATAATGATTAAGCTAAGATATAGATTCATATTTCTTCGAGTTGCTGATGAAAAGCAATTATAGAATAGAAGAGTAGTAGATATTGAAGAGTCCTAAGCACAACATGTATACATATGTTAGTCAATTGAACAATGGCCGATTGGTGAGGTTAAAACAGCCAAACCAATACTATAAAATTTTAAAATCATATCAGTCAAATTGTACACCAAAGTTGATAAAATTCAAGAAGGGATCAAAAGCTACTACAATGACTTTTAATAAAATTGGAGGACAAACTAAAGCAGGTATGAAAAATTTCATGCTTCTTACTGCAGAAAAAATTATATACTTCTTCCCAACAACTAATCCGAAATGTTATTACTTCTTCAGAGATTAAATAAACCCAAGGTGTAAGTTTTAATAATAACACTGACTATTAAAAAAGTATTAACCACTAAAGTGTTTTAATAAAAAAGTTTTCTAGCTATGTATTATTACATAGTAGTTATCTTTTTTGTAGTAATTTACTATTTAAACAGTGTATTTGATTCAATTTGGGATTCATTGGGTTAATTTGCAATATAAATAATATGTTAAGGGATGTGTGGCAGACCGATATGGACACTAACTAAACATGACTTTATTGCATGTTGCTATAAGAGAAACAAATTTTAGTTATATCTGAACACCATGCACATGACTTGTAAAAAAGTGATAAGAAAGCACAAAAGCAACTTTTATGCTGCAAACTCATGCATTAGACTTGAGAACTTGCAAACTAAGAATGAATGCTGGCTGAGCAATTTTCACAAATGAATCCAGATTTTATTTTCACACACAGATTTGATGAGAAGTTTAGAGTTTCCAAGTATTATGAACAGACTTCCAATACTATCAAGAAGTTTATCCATACTAGGGTGGTTCAAATTCATTTTGGTGGATGATCTTTGGTGTTTGGTGGCTGAAAAATACCATAATGATGACCTGAAATCACCAGTAAGACCTGGTCCATCAACCACAAATTTGTCAAAAAATCATTCAATTGCATCAATCAAATGGGAAAATTAATTGAATATGGCTGAATTATAAATATAATAAGAATCTTAGGCATGAAATGACAGGAGTGGGGATCACTTTACAGAACAACGAATAAATTGATGAAGCTTCAATAAAAAAATCACATTTTAAATGTGAATAAATGAAAACCAATCCTAAATCCTCTTCATCCCAAAACGTGCCAAATATTAATTGTAGTTACTAGTTGTGCTAAAGACTCATGCCATTAGCTAATACCATGTGCAGGTGAAGTTAACATTTTGTATAGATGCTACACTCGCCCAAGCAACCATGTGCAAGTAATAAATGGTAACTATCAATAAAAATGCAATTTTCTGATATATCCAATATCAATAAGTAATTCAAACTCATAATAAGTATACATCTTTAGGGTTTACAGCAGTCATAAAACTTCAGCAAAGTTCGTTGACCTCCTGTTTCGAAGTGTTGCTTACAAATCTTCACTGGTTTAATGCAACACGGCCACTCGCAGTATTATCCTGTGATTGTAAAGGAAAAACATTCACAGGCATAATACCGCGTATGGACGCGTACTCTTCTAACGACGCGAGATACTAACGAATGATAATCACTTTCTTGAATGAATCAATCAACACGCATGTATCTCTGCACAGTAGTCCGCCAATCTTCATTAGAGTTCCTTGCGTTAACATAATAACACCTCTACACTAGCACTTATATACACAAACTAACAAAAATACTTACACTTTCTCCAGGACGATGCCCTTAGCGTGAGATGCACCACCGAAGGGATTAGCCTTCCATCTCGTGCCCATATGGGCTTTTTTATAGTCTTTATCGGCCCATCGTTGTTCGCGGCGGTGGTTCACGTGCTTCCGCGCCGTCCGTATACCACGGGGTTTACCTGCAAATTATAAGTTGCCGGTTATGACTTTTGTTCGCACCATAAACTGAAATCGATACACTATAATTTGCAACCCGTACTGTTAACGGCGAATATTCAATTGTACCTCATAATATACGGAAATTCTACAAGATGCAAATAGATTTATATATGAACCACGAGAAAAACATGTCTGCGCCATGGCCGACATCTAAGTACACGAGATAATTTTTTTGTAACTAAACAATAAGTTTTAATATATATTTCACTTTCACATTAAAATAATTGAATAAACACTTAATAACACAGTATAAAACTAAAATTATGTATAAACTATAGTTAAGGGACACAAAACTACTCCTTACCCATTTAGATAGCACGACAGCAATCGGCTACGGATGGGAAAAGAAATAGTCAACCGAACAGCCAACCACCGCTTTCATTTTTACATTGCTGCCAACCTGTAAAATATAACTTTTTGTTGCCATCTACAGAAGATGTTATACCTCTATACCATAGAGTAATTTTATGTATTAAGTAATGTACTGAAATGTTACATAAATAATAACAAGGGGTGAAGATTCTTTTTCCCTTTGTATAGAATAAGGAGTTTATATTAGATAATATATTTTCAGAGGACACCTTAACATAAGTGCTAGTAATATTTGGTTATTTATTTATAAAAGTTACCTTAATTAATGAAAGTTTACCATAATTAATAAAACAAGACATTTTTTTTTATACGACTATAAACCTATTTACATATGTACAGCATGGTTAATGTATCTTCTTCTTTTTCTTTACAGCCTATCAAAAATCCACTGCAGATCATAGGCCTCCCCAAAGTTTTCACAACGAACGGTCCCGGTTAATGTATATGGCACGGTAATATGATATACATACAACTAATTATCAAAATCAAGAAAATTTTGTTAATTTGAAAAGCAGTCAATCATCAGTGGTAGAGCCACTCATCAGTTTTCGTAGTTGCATGAATGGGCCGGCTCGACCGGGGTGGTACTACAACCTCACAGAATACCGGCGTGTAGTAGAAGTCTAACAATCTTCTGCGTTTCGTCTGGTGAGTGCAAGTAACCGGCGGCTCCCCCTCCCCCTTCACCAATTCAGGGGCACTCTAAGGCCGGCAACGCATCTGCTATGCCTCTGGTAGGTTGCAGGTGTTCATGGGCGGTGGTAATCACTTACCATCACGTGAGCCACCTGCTCGTTTGCCTCCCTTTTCTATAAAAAAAACTTCTTAATTATCAGGACATTCATTGTCAAAGTTAACATTGGTGTTTTATAGGCCTTCTTAATCAATATATTTAATTCATAAGGGCTCCACTGAAGGATATGAAACGGGGGGTAGAATGGCGTATGCCATATATGTCTCAACCCAAATGTACCATATGTATAAAAAAACACACACACACACACACACACACACACACACACACACACACACACACACACACACACACACACACACACACACACACACACACACACACATATATATATATATATATATATATATATATATATATATATATATATATATATATATATATATATATATATATATATATATATATATATATATATATATATATAATGTATTTAATATCCTTGTGTCTGTCACTGAATAATTCATACATTCATTCGTCATATACATTAATTTCATAGTAAATTAGCATGACTCCCAGCCACCTTGTCTTAAGAGCGGAGGTATGAGAGTTGTCACGGTTCGGGAGGTCGCGGTTTGGAATCCGCGGAAAAAAAATGTTATGAAAATTTCAACTGACATGGACTGTCAGTTGAAATTTTCAAAACATATTTTTCTTTAATTTAATTATATAAAGTTTAGCATAACTTAAATGCTTAAAAATCAATAAAAAATAGCGAAATAAAAAAAAATTGTTGGCGTTATCTTATTATATATCGTTATATAAAGAAAAGAGAAAACAGATTTAAAATTTCAGCTAACGCGTGTAAGACACGGTGGCTCGGAGAGGTCGCGGGTTCTTATCCCGCCCGTGTGACTTGAAATTTTAAAACATTTATTCTCTTTAATTTATTAACATAAAGTTCAGCATAACTTAAATTATTAAAAATTTATAAAAAAACACGTGTCACGTTGGCCCGAAAATGTCTTCGGTGGAAGGTGGGTCAAAGGTATACAATTGTCAAGACTAGACCTAGGTTAAAATAACAGTAATAATTGCAAACGGTATAATTCTTTGGAAAATATTGCAGTTTGTATTAATAAAGTACTCCGTGTTAGGCACGCTTTAAGTATATGCTCTTTAATGTAGAACGTAGTGATATGCAGTGATTATATACTCTTTTGTAGTGATTACATACTCTTTGTGATATATAAACCAAAGATAATATTATATTGATATAAACACAAAACAACTCAAAAGATACGGTACACATTACGAATAATTTTAAAACTGTGTTTGAAAATAACTTAAAATTTAAAAAATCATTTCTTCTATTTACTATTTTATAGACTCTTCATAATATACTATGACGTTGAATTTGGGAAGGAAGGACGGCGGACCAGGTTATGTCGGTATTCAGTTTTGTCAAGAATGTAACAACATGCTTTATCCTCGTGAAGATAAAAACAATAAGGTATTGCTGTATGCTTGTAGAAATTGTGACTATAAGCAATTAGCAGATTCCAATTGCGTCTACGTCAATAAGATTATGCACGAAGTTGACGAATTGACCCATATAAATCCTGATGTTGTTAGTGATCCAACACTTCCGCGTACTAAAGATCATATGTGTCCGAAATGCAATCACAGAGAAGCGGTCTTCTTCCAAGGGCAGACTAGGCGCGCCGAAGAAGAAATGAGATTATATTACGTGTGTACAAGTTGCAAACATAGGTGGACAGAGTGAATATTTACTATAAAGTTGTGTGTAAAGTTAAAATATAATTTTAAATATATTATTTTTAAGCCTAGAAGTATTGTTTTTATTCTTTTCAGTATATATCACATTGAGTGTCCTGGATGAAAACTCAGGCTTTCTTTTATGACTTCCATGTGGGCTTTTAGAGATTTGAAACTTGATGAAAAGAAAATGAAACACTAAAAACAGACAAACTCATACAGAATTTAGTGTACAAGAGAATAAGATTAAATACATCATTGTTTAGTTTTCTAAAAGGTCAGGTTCAGTATCTACAAACTACTTGATGTTTTTTGTCTTCTTGACATGTCTGATTTTTCTTGGTATAATGAAAAGAGACTTCGCTTTCGTGTTTAAGTCAACTGCAGGACATAAGCCTCTACCTTGAGAAGGATTTGCCATTATCACCGTATTTGGCAAGCACATTGGCGATTGCAGTACCAAACACTTTGCAACATAGACGCTGCTGCCCATCACCAGTTTACCTTATTTTGTTTTGCTATTTTTAAGTTATTCCACCATCTATTGTCGACTAATACCAAGGCTTAAACCTCACTCACTTCTTTGAACGGCAATGGCTTCCATGGCAAAAGAGGAGGCAGTATTATTCTTACCACAGCAAATAAAAAGAGGTCTTAAATATTCCAGAAATACTTTTTTCTATTAATATAAAACAAGGTGTTGTTGTTACTGTCTGGGAGTTAACCAGAAAGCTAAAGTTGGGTTGGTTAATAACTATGTGATGTGCTTTATACCTAACTATAAGATAGGAAGTTAGAATATGTCTCAAGCCATACCACACTATAAAGGTACAGTTATTTCTAGCTAGCTTGAATAAAATCTAAAAGGTATGTAAATGAGACACAATTTTGTTTTAACTCTTTATTTAACTAAAATATTAGCAAGCCACATCTTTTCTAATATAACAATTAACAATTCACAGCCATTTATTAATCAATTTAATAATAAAGTGCATAATTTCTGCTAGCTTAGAGCACAACTCTTACTTCAGTTAACAATGGCCGACTTAAGAGTATTTACCCAATTGTTGTATAACTCTGACCTTACAAATATCATCCCCTTATTGCTTTTGTCAACTACAATCCGTTTTGATAAAGCACTAAATGTTTGGCTGCTTAACTTATTCTTGTCACTAAAATTATTTATGTTGACACCACTTTGTATGTAGAGCGAATGCAAATTGCATGAATTTTATCTGAATCGGAAATATAATTTTATTTGAAATAAAAATTGGGGAATGGTCAAATAGCTTACAAGTTCAAATAAATAGAGAACACAATAAATGATAAAAATGCTTTTTAAAAAAATATTTAAAGAAAAAATAATTATATGACCATTTTCAATCAGTAAATAACAAAGGTTATGTCTTTGGAAATTCTAAGTCAGTCAGCCCTTAAGACTTGACTTACATCATTTGTCTATATCATGTTTATAAACTAAAGCAAGTGGTAAGTGTGAACATAGCGCAGCACCAGGGGACAAAAGAAAGTGGTTTCCAGGTTTCTTGGTATAAATTTTATTTAACTGTAGTAGAGATAATTTGGTAATTCAGATACTAGAGCTTTATTCATAAGATGTATGCTGTGCCTACATCATTTCCACAACCTATCTAAAAATACCTGACAATACGCTGAAATCTAAAGGTAAGGCTATATAGGACGCCAATTAAATATCTGTATAACTACTCTCCTGCGCAAGGTAGAGTACAGGTAAAATATTTATTTTATATCGTACATCTGGGTTTTTAATTTTACATCAACATTAGGTCTTATGCCTATATATTGTTCACCTGCTAAGCATAATCCATAAACAGATTTTATATAATTATATAATTAACTACTGTAAATTAATAAATTGATACCTATAAATATTAAAAAAATTTAGGTTATATATATTGTAAAAATATTTCGTTGTTTTATCGAAAATAATTGTACATTCAAATAGAAATTATATTTAATTTCGTTGCCATACCAGTTTTGTTTTATAGCCGTGCTCTTTAAAATAAAAATAAAGCTTTAGAAATATTTTCATCTACTTCAAAGTATCTGTTCGTAGTCCTAAGGCTAAATCTTATTAATTTTATTTATCCTATGACTAATGACGAAACGATTGAAACTATATTGCTCTGACAGGTTAAGTATTTACATGTTGATGAAGGGTTAAGGTTAAACATGCAAAAAATTCTATTGTTAGTACAAACAAGTCTTATATTAAATTAGTCTAAATTTGTCAGATGACGTTAAGAAATTTTTAATTGAGATTAATTTGGCATATTTTGTTTTGAGTAAACAGATTATTTTCAACATAGTATCCATAACATAAGCTACTCGTAAATATTAAAAATAGTATAATACATTACGTACTTTTGATATTAACATTGTTTGATTGTTCACACATAAGATTTTGCTTATTAAATACGCGTCTCAAAATTCTCACAGGATCCTATGATTTTACAGAATAAAATGGAGCATCATATTGGTTATTCCTCATATTGGCTCCTTTTTACCATTCTGGGAAATCATAGGAACTATACAATTTTCTACCATATGAAGTAGCCTATGTGTTATTCTAGATTAAAATCTATCTCAGTGCCAAATTTTTATTTAGTTCCGTTCATTTTGGAGTTACCAACAGCCATCCCAACTCGCATTTATAATAATATTGATATCTTAACATGCTAATCTATAATTTAATTTTAATTTGGTTTATGTTTTACGAATCCTCGTTAAAAAGACAATTAGGTGCGATATATGCACCTAACAAAAATAAGTAAGCTCGCTATGAAGAAACTGTTATGCAAAGGCTGTGTCACCTAGAATGTTTAAAACACGTCCGAATAAAATATTATTTACTTCTTTTGAAAGCGCGAGCTAATGACATGAAAGAGACAGAAACTGGTTAGTTACAGCGGTAATTAGTTTAGTATGTACGTACTCGTATGTACAAATAAACGATATCTGTAAATTTGTTTTGATTCGAGCTCTGTTGAGAATAATTTTTGCGAATAACAATTTTCATTCAGATTCCAATCTGAAGTATGAGCATAATGGAAAACCGCGTGATCTAGATCGGTACGTAAGGTTCTATTGAAATATTTCAAATCGGTTACAAGGCTGCATTTTAAAAAGTACTTGTGTGAAATCTGCTGAAAAATTAGAGTAGTTCATTTGAGGAGCGACAACATTTTAACATTTATTGATGTCTCTTGTAACATGTATATTTTTATAATTATGTCTTAATCGATTATGTCTTCTTTTAGTGTTATATTTGTTTCATCGAGTTTTAAATCACAAACTTCAAAAAGTTCTGTTCAAATGATTCAAATGAGCCATTGAGGAGACTTGTTAATAGCATAACATCGTTTAATTCGTCCACATGGTAAATGTATTATTAAAAGTTTTCAGTAACGAACTAGAATTTCAGTAAGTCAGGTAAAATAATAACAAATACAAAGATAGAGAAGCTCTAACAAATACAAAGATAGAGAATACTCCTCAATATTTTTTCTTCTTTTATAAGTGTTGTTGCATCGTATCAACAGCAGGAAATTGTTTTCTTTTTATTTATTTATTAAACGTGCCATCGATCCTCAATCGTCTGCCACGTATCGAAAATCGTCAGTGAACCGGAGGGGGTGCGAGGTCGGGAAGGTTATCGGGAAGTGGAGGGAGGACGTTGGTTTCGAATTGTCCAGATATGTTGCCAGGTGGTGAATAATTTGCAACGACGATAACCTTGCCAGCGCGCGAACGAGCTTTCCCGACCCCGAAGAAACGCGTCGCCACCCACACCATTTGTGTGAAATGACCTGAGGAACAGAAAAAAACTATAAATATCTTCATGCCATATAATGAGGTAGACAGAGTCATATACTGAGGTAGACAGAGGTCTAGACAATTTAGTCACTTCAACCCACTGTTTACCGAAGATCTTTTTGGGACAACGTAACAGGTGGTGATCCCGTCGCCGTCTTTATGCACAGCCAACTTTTTGATATAAATCGTTCATAAGGTTTGAAAAAATCCCATTGGTACAAGCCAATTGAGGATTGAACTTGGGTCTTTTGACTCGCATTCCGATTTCCCAACCACTCGGCTATCGTGGCAAAAAAATTAAATATTTATTAATCAAAGACGAGCCACAATAACAGAGAAGTTGGGTGATCGGGATTGGAAACTCTTACATTACTTTTACTTTATTAGCCATGGCGGGAAGAAACATTAACCTTAAAATATGACAGCTATATCTTATCTTAAGCCGAAACGTTGTTTTTCATGTGGTTGTCGGAAAATCTGATTAAGGGAAACGTTGATATTATTAATAGCTTTCTACACAAAGCAGGATAAATCTAAAAAAAATGTGTGCGAGCAACACCGCGTAAGCTGTGTCTGTGTTAAGCGGTATCTATAACTATAATCGCCAACCAAGAGTTGCGATTATGGCTAATACTACTAACAAGAGAGCAGCAGTAGACCTTCACAGGCTCTCATCTATCAACGTAACTATTTGTTGACGGTAAAATCGTGAAATTTCATGATAAAAAAATGTATTTATTTATTAATTTATTTACACTTTACTGTATACCTTAAGAAGAAAGTTACACATAGGGGGACTTAATGCTTTTAGGCTACTATACTACTAGACTATTTTGTATAAAAACAAAATCTGTCCATTATTTTGACATACTTTATATTCTTTTCAAAGTTTATAAAGATCCGTTTAGCCATGAAATCTCGTATTTCTTACTATTGGGTATGTGTCACAGTCAGTGGGACATTCAGAGATCAGCAACCGTGGTTTTCAATCAGGAATTTTTAGTACCTAAATATATCTCTTTTTAGATACTAAAAAAAACATACAGCTATCGAAATAAATTCTAAATCAGATAAATAAATAAACATAAATATTTTCTCGCTATTCCCAATACAAGAGTAGACACAGGTCTAGACTAAACAATTAAGTCCCTTCGACCCACCTTCCACCGAAAATATTGTCGGGACAACGTGACAGGCGGTGAGCCCGTCGCCGTCTTTACGTCCAAGCCAACGATATAATTCGTAAGTAAGTTTTTGAAAAACCCATTGGTACGAACCTGCCATCTGGGAATCGAACTCGGATCTCTTGACTCGCAATTCCGACCACCCAACCGCTCGGCTATCGTGACTTCAGATAAAAATTGTTATTAGAATTAGTTTCATAATATTTATACCAGCATTGACATTGGCGTGAAGAACATCAGGCTCCTTGAAGAAATTGTATTGACGGACCGCTGCGTACCAGTACGAAGATACTTCTTGACCTGAAGATATTATATTTAAAATAACGATATTATTAATAAAAATAATAAATGTGCTATAAATATTATTATTAATATATGTATGTATGTATGTATGTATATACTTTATTGTACACCACAACAATCATAACAAAACTGAAATAAAAAAAAATTAAATTTAAGAAATAAAGTATAATAAGGCGGTCATATCGCTAAAGAGCGATCTCTTCCAGACAACCTAAGGCTAGAAAAGACTTAAGGACAGTGGGAGGTGGTGTAATGTATATTTGTATAAAATAAATAATTATATTATAAAATAACTGCCAGGGTAGGGAGTGGAATGCTCTGCCGGTGTCCGCATTTCCAAAACGTTAACTTAAATACTTACCTAGGTAAGTACCATACATAAGTAGATAGAGGTAACATCACATACATTGCTCTGATACCAAAGTAAGCAGCTTAAGCACTAGTAATATGGATTCAGAAACAGCGAAGGTACCACAAATACCCAGAGCCGAGAAAATGTAGAAAAAGTTTCTTCTACATTGACCCGACAGGGAATCGAGCCCGGGGCTTTTGAGCTGGCGATCTTGAAAACCGATGCGTACGCCTCTCGTCTACGGAGATCGTTATTACTTAACATCTTCTAGGTGCGAGTACTGAAGTGAATCTCATCTATTTCTTCGTGCTCGATGGAGATCAGGAGTTTACCATTTTTCTAATTTCCATTAAAACGGTGTGTACGGCACTCTTCCTAAATGGAATACAATATCGAACATAAAATAATAAGAAATAGCATGAAGGCGATGAACTCATACCTAGAGGCTACTAACATTAATTCATTTATGGTATAATAACCTCTTTCATAAAGTTTTTAACATTTATCTACATAGACAGGATGTACAGGATTTCAGAGCTGGCGACAATATGAAAACGGTGTGTATGCCTCTCGTCTACGGAGGTCGTTGCCTGCGAGGTACACGTGCCCGAATAAAAAACGTAATATGGCTATGGCGTACCTGGTAGCTGCTGCTGGTAGAGGTTCTGACCAACTTTCTTCGTATCGTCACTAATGTCTAAAACGATTAATTTTAATCCCGTGAAAAAGAAAATAGTGAGTGCCAGCTCTGACGCGCGGCTGAAGTTTATTCCTTAGAACCATTTTTCTTCATTGTCTCGGGTCTGGCTGTTTGTAGTATTCCATTACACTACTTACTTTGGGATCAGAGCAATGTAATATTGTCTATCTATTTATGTTGAGCAACATATAGGGTAAGTCCCATAGTTTCTTGTCGGCCTATATTTAAGAAATTAAAGATTTTGACATTACCGCCAATGTATATTTATGATTTAGTAATTTATTGTCTTTATAATTATTAATATCTCTATGATAATTTATTATGTCTGGCTACCCCGTCAAGGATTGTGCGTGAAGATAATTAAAAATATTTATGAAATTACATTGTTTGTATAAAAGTACACTAAATTATTTACAACATTACGTGATTTTTTAGATTTAACACTCGTCATAAAAGTTAACATGTAATACCAAAAAATAATATAAATAAGTTTAAAGAAATATGTTTGTTTCTGAATGAGAACAGTTTTTACACAATAAATGAATATTTGACATAAATCAGCAATTACAGGATGTAATCGTCTGGTTGGTCTATAATAATATTTATGGTTTATTCATATATACATTTATTTATATATAGAAATAGTGAAGAAAAATGTAATAAATAATATACTATAAGATACATACCTTATAGTATATTAAATAATAAATACTTAAAAATAGCTATAAATAAATGCAACCTAACCAGACGGAAGTCCTCGGCAGGGGAGTCCAGACGGCCGAGGGTTAGGGAGAAAGTAAGAGAAACTGGCGGACGATGCACTTCTATCGAGGAGCACCACCTTCTGCATTTGAGCTCGAAGCGACCCATCACGGAGTCCCAGTCGCCTCAGGTGTCATATTATTATTATTATAAAATAAAGAAAAAGAAAATAGTCGAGCGACCCGAGTTCGATCTCCAGGTGGCAGGCTCGTACCAATGGGTTTTTCAAAAACTTATGTACGAATTATTTCGTTGACTTGGACATAAAGACTCGATGGGACTTCATTGTCTAGACTAGACCTCTGTCTACAGATGTATTGGGAATTGCGTGAAGATATTTATTTACAGGATGTAATCGTCTGGTTGGTCTATAATAATATTTATGGTTTATTCATATAAACTATATATAAACATTTATTTATATATAGAAATAGTGAAGAAAAATGTAATAAATAATATACTATAAGATACATACCTTATAGTATATTAAATAATAAATACTTAAAAATGGCTATAAATAAATGCAACCCAACCAGACGGAAGTCCTCGGCAGGGGAGTCCAGACGGCCGAGGGTTAGGGAGAAAGTAAGAGAAACTGGCGGACGATGCACTTCTATCGAGGAGCACCACCTTCTGCATTTGAGCTCGAAGCGACCCATCACGGAGTCCCAGTCGCCTCAGGTGTCATATTATTATTATTATTATAATATAAAGAAAAAGAAAATAGTGAGTGCCAGCTCTGACGCGCGGCTGAAGTTTATTCCTTAGAACCATTTTTCTTCATTGTCTCGGGTCTGACTGTTTGTGGTATTCCATTACATGCGTGCTTTAACTACTTACTTTGGGATCTGAGCAATGTATGTAATATTGTCTCTATCTATTTATGTTGAGCAACATATAGAGTAAGTCCTTTAGCTTCTTGCCGGCCTATATTTAAGAAATTAAAGATTTTGACATTGCCCTCAATGTATGTTTATGACTTAGTAATTTATTGTCTTTATAATTATTAATATCTCTATGATAATTTATATTGTCTGGCTACCCCGTCAAGGATTGTGCATGAAGATAAATAAATACACTAAAATAATTTACAACATTTAGTGATTTTTTAGATTTAACACTCGTCATAAAAGTTAACATGTAATACCAAAAAATAATATAAATAAGTTTAAAAAAATAGGTTTGTTTCTGAATGAGAACAGTATTTTTTTACAATAAATGAATATTTGACATAAATCAGCAATTAAAAAAATTGTAATGTACTTTACATAATACATTACTATCGCTGGGATATTTATTTACAGGATGTAATCGTCTGGTTGGTCTATAATAATATTTATGGTTTATTCATATATACATTTATTTATATATAGAAATAGTGAAGAAAAATGTAATAAATAATATACTATAAGATACATACCTTATAGTACGAAACGAAGATTCGCAAAATGGCAGGTTTGAAAGATGACCTTGTCACAAAAATGGATAAGGGCGTGCTTCGATGATTTGGGCACGTTGAGCGAATGAGTGAAGACCGAATGGTGAAGAAAATATATAGCGCAAAAGTTAATATTAAAAGGTGTCGAGGTAGACCGAGACTAACTTTCGAAGACCATGTGAGCAAATCGCTCGACGAGGGGTGGGTCAAGAGTACTCGGATACCTAGACGAGTATGTATGAAGAAGATGATGAATCTGAAAGCAGCGAAAGAAGTATGTAGGGATAAATAATAAAATATTTATTTATTTATTTATTTATTTATTTATTTACTTATTATTTATAAAATAGAAAATTAATATCTTCACAAAATTCCCAATACAGGGGTAGAAAGTGTCTTGTCTAGACAATTAAGTTCCTTTGACCCACCTTCCACCGAAGATATTTTCGGGACAACGGTGGTGAGCCCGTCGCCGTCTTTATGTCTGTAAATATATGATTCGTACATTAGTTTTTGAAAAACCCATTGGTACGAGCCTGCCCCCTGGAATCGAACTCGGGTCTCTTGATTCGAAATTCCAACCACCCAAACACTTGACTGTCGTGATTTTTTATTATTATCTTGTAATTTGAATATAAAATTGTTGTTATTATTTTGGAATATATCTCGTAAAAGCAAAGAGGGTAAATGTTACATATGAAAAGCTTATAGTATAAAGGATAGAGATGAGATCCCCCACCTCTGGTGCCATATAAAGCTGAGGAGCGCCGTGCCTCTGCCTGTAAACGTTATGCCAGCACAGGCACTCCGTGATGAAGTCGCTGTCCTGCCACGCGGTGCGCACCTCTCTCCACTGCACCACCATACTCACAGGCCTCGTCCGCAATACCTGCGAAGTGCACTAAATAAATGAATATCGTCACGAATATTTCAAATAATGGAGTAGATAAAGGTCTAGACAATTAAATACTAATGGTCCGCCTTTCAGCGAAGCTTATTTGGGGACAAACTGACAGATGGTGAGCCTATCGCCGTCTTAGTCAAAGCCATGGCAAAGCAATGGTCAAATATACTTAAATACTCGTAGATATATATCTACATAGATTATTTATATATACATTTATTTATTTAATTTAAATAAAAATTATTCCTATGTCATCAGTCTTGACATAACTTTAACAATACAATATTATGAAATATAATATTTCATATAATATTACACAATATTATATTAAAATTAGTTCATCTGACACTAAAATAAAATAAAGAAACGAACAAAACGTTTCCGGCGCTTTTAACCAGCTAGGTAAACTTTCAGTAGTCGCCTTTTAACAATAGCTGGCTTTTGTCATGGTTGTAGCAATTATCACATTTCGTATAAAATATAAAAATAGTATCACCAATAATAAAATGGGCGTTTATTCCTCGTCCGTCCATCTATATTAACAAATTTTACTGTATTTGAATGTACTTATACTACTTACTTTGGGATTCCCAAACCACAAGTACTTAAACTTCTTGAATTGAGATCAGAGCAATGAATGTGATGTTGTCCCTGTATATCTATGTGTGTATTTATTTATTTATTTATTTATTTATTTATTTATTTATTTATTTATTTATTTATTTATTTATTTATTTATTTATTTATTTATTTATTTATTTATTTATTTATTTATTTATTTATTTATTTATTTATTTATTTATTTATTTATTTATTTATTTATTTATTTATTTATTTATTTATTTATTTATTTATTTATTTATTTATTTATTTATTTATTTATTTATTTATTTATTTATTTATTTATTTATTTATTTATTTATTTATTTATTTATTTATTTATTTATTTATTTATTTATTTATTTATTTATTTATTTATTTATTTATTTATTTAATTTAAATAAAAATTATTCCTATGTCATCAGTCTTGACATAACTTTAACAATACAATATTATGAAATATAATATTTCATATAATATTACACAATATTATATTAAAATTAGTTCATCTGACACTAAAATAAAATAAAGAAACGAACAAAACGTTTCCGGCGCTTTTAACCAGCTAGGTAAACTTTCAGTAGTCGCCTTTTAACAATAGCTGGCTTTTGTCATGGTTGTAGCAATTATCACATTTCGTATAAAATATAAAAATAGTATCACCAATAATAAAATGGGCGTTTATTCCTCGTCCGTCCATCTATATTAACAAATTTTACTGTACTTAAATTACTTTGTTGGGATTCCCATACCACAAGTACTTAAACTTCTTGAATTGAGATCAGAGCAATGAATGTGATGTTGTCCCTGTATATCTATGTGTGTATTTATTTATTTATTTATTTATTTATTTATTTATTTATTTATTTATTTATTTATTTATTTATTTATTTATTTATTTATTTATTTATTTATTTATTTATTTATTTATTTATTTATTTATTTATTTATTTATTTATTTATTTATTTATTTATTTATTTATTTATTTATTTATTTATTTATTTATTTATTTATTTATTTATTTATTTATTTATTTATTTATTTATTTATTTATTTATTTATTTATTTATTTATTTATTTAATTTAAATAAAAATTATTCCTATGTCATCAGTCTTGACATAACTTTAACAATACAATATTATGAAATATAATATTTCATATAATATTACACAATATTATATTAAAATTAGTTCATCTGACACTAAAATAAAATAAAAAATATTATCTTCACGAAATTCCCAATACAGGACAGAGGTCTAGTCTAGACAATTAAATACTAACGGCCCGTCTTTCAGCGAAGCTTATTTGGGGACAAAGTGGCAGATGGTGAGCCTATCGCCGTCTTAGTCAAAGCCAATGGTCAAATATACATAAATACTCGTAGATATATATCTACATAGATTATTTATATACATTTAAACATCCATAACTCGAGTACAAACATTAATTTTCACTACATTAATATTTGTTCGAACCCGCAACTCTGCTTTCGAAGGCAGGATCATTACCGTATAGGCTATCGAGTCGAAGAGGAGTACTTAAACATTAAAATCTTTAATAAACAATATTAATAATCTCTGCTTTGTTGTCTCGTAAAAATACTCCACCCCTTTCTTGACAAATGACCAAAAAGCTATATGACAGAAAACCACTTTCGCTATATTGTCTCGGATTTGTTGTTTGTGGTACCTACGTTGTTTCTTAATTCATAACACAAGTGCTAACTACTTACTTTAGGATCAGTGCAACGTATGCAATGATGACTTAATCTATGTGTTTATTTATTTTTCTTTAGAGAAATGAGGGCGGATCACCTGATCATAAGTGAATAACCAGCGCCGAAATACGTCCAAAATAACAGCCATTCCTGCATGGGGAATGACTCACTCTATTTTTGCTAGCCTAGCTATAAAGGAATTCTTCCTCCTACTCCTATCCAATTCATCTAATTTCTATGAGTGCATAATTATTGATTGGGTGTACTAAGTTATTTGAATTAAGGGGTCCATGCTTTTTGAATTCTTTCTTGTTGTGTGAATCTACAGCTGGTCCCTTGGTCTTTCCATATAAAAGCGAAGTAAACAAAGACTTTTAAAGTTAAGTTATTGAATTTTCTTTTTCTTTGTTCAAATTCTGGCCTTAATGAGGTTATTGTATTCATAAAACCATTCAAACACTATTCTAAGGAACTGTTTTTAGCAGGCATTCTTTATGACGGCAACTTTTCAATTGAGTACTTATATTACTTCAGAAGTTTTTTCATGAGTACTATATAGTTGTAATTTGAGTATTATATGTATTACTAGTACTGTATGTACTATATGCATGAGTACTATATAGCCCTACTCTGAAATAAAAAGACTTCTGAAGTAAGTACTCAATTGAAAATTTGCTGTTATAAAGAGTTATAAAGAGAGAAATTGTCCTTAGATCTTTTTTATATTTAGAGAAAACAAATTGAATCAAATACGAAATGGAGGTAGCCTATATTTCAAATTATTAAATATTCTGTAAAAATTAACCTGTAAACTGATAAAAGATGGCTGAAAAGAAAAGTGTAGCAAGTAAATAAAAACAAAAAATAAAATAAAGAAACGAACAAAACGTTTCCGGCGCTTTTAACCAACTAAGTAAACTTTCAGTAGTCGCCTTTTAACAATAGCTGGCTTTTGTCATGGTTGTAGCAATTATCACATTTCGTATAAAATATAAAAATAGTATCATCAATAATAAAATGGGCGTTTATTCCTCGTCCGTCCATCTATATTAACAAATTTTACTGTACTTAAATTACTTTGTTGGGATTCCCATACCACAAGTACTTAAGCTTCTTAAATTGAGATCAGAGCAATGAATGTGATGTTGTCCCTATGTATGTATGTGTGTATTTATTTATTTAATTTAAATAAAAATTATTCCTATGTCATCAGTCTTGACATAACTTTAACAATACAATATTATGCAATATAATATTTCATACAATGTTATATTAAAATTAGTTCATCTGACACTAAAATAAAATAGAAGTATAAATAAATAGTGTGTGTACTCACACACAACAACCTAAAATGAAAGTGCAAAAGTCCAGCAGTCCGTAGGCCTCTGCCATAAGGGAGGGTTTGTCATAATTGCCACGCTTGGCAAGCAGATTGGCGACCGCGTTACCAGACTCCTCAGACTTTAGACGCTGCTGCTCGTCACCGGTCAGCTGAATTCTGGTCTGGTATATTTTGAAATGGCTATCTCGCCCACTGTCGTTAACCAATGATATTTTTAACGATTTTCTCTTAGTTAGCTTCAGTTTACTCTTACAATACCAATGGGGAGAAAGGGGGTGGTATATTCGTGCGGCGATACCTCGCGACAAATACTTTCAAACGACTCTACATTTTTTCGCCTCAAGAGAATATTACACAGACGTTCAAAGCGAGGTATTCCCCAAGTGATGCGCGTCTGTAGCGAGTTCTAGTGACAGGCAGCACTTAGGAAATGAAATATTGGCATTGGGGATATAGATAAAGCAGTAATATATCTCACAGCAATCACAAGAGTAGTCTACATGTAATATTGAATTGAGTATAAGCAAAGGCATGTGCATTACGTATTTGTTTTCGGGAAAGTTTCCCTGTTTGTAAATTGCATACATGTTTTTGTAGTACCACAGACTTCAGAGTACACAGACGGTTTGTACCTCAGACCATGCAGCCCATCACTAGTCGGTCTCATATAGGAAGGGTATTTTTCGAGTAGGCTAAACAACAGTCAAGCCGACGAAAAAAAATCACGATAGCCGAGTGGTGGCGTGATCAGAATTCGAGTCAAGAAGCCCAGTTCAATCCCCAATGCTCGTACCAATGGGTTTCTCCAAAATATTAAGAACGAATTATATCGTTCACCATCAGTCAAGTTGTCCCAAAAATATCTTCGGTAGACGGTGGATCGAAAGGACTAAAATGTCTACACCTTTGTCAACCTCTGTATTAGGAATAGCGTGTAAATATTTATTTATTTTCACGTGAATCGCTAAAATATAATTTTTTTCTTTAGTCGCCTCCCACTATATCCACGCGATGAAAAGGTGTTAATTGTTACACTGATAATACGTAACAAATATAACTATTGACTACCATACTCAAAAATTTATAACTGTGTGTATAGTAAAGTACTATACAAACAATTTATTATTTTGTCTGCCACTGAGACTTAGATTAATCTTGATTTAGTTGAGTTATCTTGTGAGTCATACATTTACTTTTCTTTTTACCAAGCTCTACGCTGTTCATATGTTTGAAAAACCTATATATATTTGATAAGTAGTCCATTGTGGAGTACTTATCAAACATAAATAGACAAAATATTAATTGAGTCACGATAGCCGAGTGGTGGCGTGACCAGAATTCGAGTCAAAAGACCCGAGTTCCATCGCCAGGTGGCAGGCTCGTACCAATGGGTTCTTTCCAAAACCCAATGTAAGAATTATATCGTTGGCTTGGACTTAAAGACGGCGACGGACTCACCACCTCATTGTCCCGAAAATATCTTCAGTGGTAGGTGGATTAGATCTCTGTCTACCCCTGTATTGGGAATTGCGCGAAGATATTTATTTATTTATTTAAAATAATAGTTCTATAGAGCAAACTTATCAGTCTTTGTTTTGTGTATGTGACACAGTCTTTATGAAACTTACATCCGCAATCATCTCGAATCTTTCGAAAAACAATTAGCATTGACATTACTCCGTGTTAGATCAAATATTAGAAAGAGTTTTAATGAAAGTTAAAATTTTAATTAAGATTCTAAAAGTGCTAGAAACAAATGAAAAGTTTGATATTACAATCAGGCTCAAAACTCAAGGCATGAACGAATTTGGGCATTGAATTAATTTATGCGATGAATAAAGAATGGCGTACTTGAGTTGAGTTCTCTTTTCATCAAATTCGTAACCGGGGGAATCAGCTTGTAATACATATTAAATTATTCTAAACAAGACCTAAAAATTATTTTATCTATTTACTAACTCGATAGTCTACCTTCGCCAGGTGCTCTGAGTATGTAAATCGTAGACTTATAATTAGGTATAAAATACGATTTGGTATTTTTTTGTTAACAACAGCATTACTTCAAAATTATAAAAAACCATGTATGAATTTTCAAGATTATTTTTGTTGATTTTTAGTCAAGGTAACTGAGTGGTTGGGTAAACTGTTTTCGAATCAAATAACCCGAATGCGACAGATTTTTGAAGTATTTTTTTGAATTATACCACATAATACATACTTTGAATTGAGTAATATTATACTATACACAGTCAGGTCATAAGAATAAACTTCAGCCGCGCGTCGGAGCTGGCACTCACTATTTTCTTTTTCACGGGATTAAAATTAATCATTTTAGACATTAGTGGCGATGTGCAGAAAGTATTCGTTTCCCAATCATACACATGGCTGTAATGAATTTTCAATCAAGTATATGTATCATTAGACTGGTCGAGATATTAATATACACAGTCAGGTCATAAGTATTGTCACACAGTAAAAACTTTTCTTTTAGAATGCTGGCCACAAAAAAGTTTATTGAATTCGAATTTCGAATTGTTCATGAAAATAAAACTACATACTTTTTAGTATTATACTCATTTTTAAATATGGAGTGGAAAGAAGACCGCTTAAAGAAGACCGTGTTGCAGTTATTGCGTTGCATCGTTGCAATTCAAGTTTTTGACATACTGAAAAATTTGAATATAACCAAAACATTCGTTTATTGTACCATCAAACGATACAATGAAGGCTCTAGTGTAGATGACAGGTCAAGAATTGGTCGCCCACGGTCTGTTAGGACTCCAGCAGTGATAAAAGCTGTGAAGGCTCGAATTCAAAGAAATCCCAAACGTAAGCAGAAACTGTTGGCCTTTCAGATGGGGTTAAGCTGAACCACGGTGAAAAGTGTGTTAAATGAAGACTTAGGGCTTCAGGTATATCGAAGAAAAACAGGACATTGTTTGAATGCTCGTCTAATGCACCTGAGACTGAAGAGATGATGCCGCGCTTTGTTTAAGCGGTACGCGGGAAAAAATGTGAGCCGTCATGGGACGCCTGGCAGATGTGAAATATCGTGTGTGTACAAGTAATATGCATAAAAGATAATATTATTACAGGAATGAAAAAATGAAGTACTAAGAAAATACTAATGAAAAAATGAAGTATTACGAATTTCTTACAGAAAATGGTAACTTTATTTAATAAGCATTTATTTACATTTGATATAAAAATTCGATATTAATATCAAGTGGCCACAATTTAAATATTTTCTCTCTCTCTCTGTGACTTCAGTTATATATTCGATGTTTCCTCTGCCGGTATTACTGTTACGATTGGTCGATGATAACTAAACTACGTTACAAAAGTCCCGTAGTAGTAAAGTCCCGTTGTCCCGAAAATATCTTCGGAGGAAGGTGGGTCATAGGGACTTAATTGTCTAGACTTGACTTCTGCCTACCCTGTATTGGGAATTGCGTGAAGATATTTATATATTTATTTATTACGTTACAAAAGTATTGGATGAAACAATATCAAGATAACTCACAATTACAGCATCTATAGTTGTTCCATATTTGGTAGTAGATTCTTTTGGATTGTTGTTGATTTGCAATTGAAATTCTTTTTGAAGAAATGTCATTAATGGCATTGATTCAGCTCTTACAAATTACATTAAAATCTCCAGCTAATTTTAATGGTAGTTTATATTTATTCGTTTTAAAAATTATTGAACCTTTTTGACTATAAGGAACCTTTCATGTAAAAATGAAATCTTAATATAATTTACATAGTTACTAATATGAATAATATGAATATAATTAATTAAATATAAAAAGTGTTTAATTATAAACCTTAATTCTCAGGTAATAGGGTGTAAATTAGTATACCTTTGTATAACCACGGCATGCGTCGCCACGCCAGAAATCGGTTTACGTGCGGCTATAGATGTTTCACATCAAAAAAATACCTGGAAATTATTTTTCGGATAAAAATTTTTTACCGTAGAAGAGAGCTACAACAAACAAAATGATAAGGTGTACGCACACAGTAGTGAAGAAGCGAGCAACAGTATTCCGCGTGTCTAACGAGGTCATTTTCCATCCTCCCTCATGGTATGGTTGGGAGTTTCTTATTGGGGCTTAACAGAGGTACATTTTGCGTGAAAGGTGTAAAAACGAATGGAGTTGTGTATCAAAATACAGTCCTGACGAACCTTGTGGAACATGTTCTTCATACCATGTTCAATAACAGGCACTGGGTATTCCAACAAGGTTCGGCGCCAGCTCATAGAGCGAAGAGCACACAAGACTGGCTGGCGGCGCGTGAAATCGACTTCATCGGGCACGAAAACTGGCCCTCCTCCAGTCCAGATTTGAATCCGTTAGATTACAACATATGGCAACACTTGGAGGAAAAGGCGTGCTCAAAGCCTTATCTCAATTTGGAGTCACTCAAGACATCCTTGATTAAGGCAGCCGCCGATATTGACATGGACCTCGTTCGTGCTGCGATAGACGACTGGCCGCACAGATTGTAGGCCTGTATTCAAAATCACGATGGTCATTTTGAATAAACTTTAGTGTCTTAAGAATCTATGTTTTGTGAATGAATAAACTTGTTTTAATTATTTTAGGTTAAACATGTGACAGAATTTATGACCTGACTAGGTACATATAATATAAAAAACATTATATTAGTAAATTTAAGGAAACACTACTTATTATTATTTATTTATTAATATACTAAGTATATTATTAAAATAACATCATAATAAGAAAACATATATTTCAAATATATAAAAAATATACTAGCAATATATACGAATTCATATACAGGTACATAAATGCTACTTATATACTTTTTATATTAAGATATTTAAGAAAAGAAATTAGGTTGAAGTAATTATGCAAACGTACTATCGATATTTCAGTGTTAATCGAATCAGACAAATATTCGTATAAGTGGTACCGTATTAAATCACCTTCAAGTGACGTTAAGCAATTCCAAGGCCCCCGAGTCCCGATTCTATTTATAGAATAGAGTGGAACAACTTTAATCGAAGTTAAATTTAGCGAATGCGTAAAACGAGTAGGTGTTCTGTCAATTCATTTTAGTTTCAGACACCATACTATGTTTCTACCGTAATCTTTACTGATGACTTTGAGCATTTATTAAAGAATAAAATATTTAGTAGCTTGTTTTGTACATTTTTTATTTAATTTCCGGATATTCATGTTAAATAGTAAGTTCTCATAACTATATACCACATTGTATGTAGCATTAAAAATTCTTTTTTCGCTCCACTTATCTATCTGAATTTGACTTATCTATCTATCTGAAAGAGATAAAGAATGTCACGGCATTATCATCGAGTCAACTACACATGTCTTTCTATATGTCTTTGCAACGAGATCACATATGTCGCTTTGATCTCAAAGTAAGTAGCTAGCTAGTGTTAGTAGCTGTAGAGGTACGAACTTAAGTCATTTCTTAACAATAGTCTCTAGCAATCAACGCAAATTAAAAGTTTAAATTTATTCCTTGTAAAACATACCTTACAACTAATCTATTCATAGAATAAATGAAAAAAGAACAAGAAAAAGAAGCTTAAATCTTTCAACTAGTTGTGAAAGAAATTTGGAATATGTAAATTAGAAACGGAAACAATGTTCATATCCCTTACTTTGGTAAATTTTCACATTTACTTATATCAAGTCCGTTCCAATAATGTTTCACAACATACTTGGTTTCTTCTCCGCCGTTTGATAATAATGAGAGCCTTTTTAGTGTGTGCACGAAGAATGATTTTTTATAATTTAAAATACCCCTTTATGAATAAAATATATCAACATGTACGAGGTTATGGGCGTAGTTTTATAAAAATTTTGAACTATGTCTTAAAAATTTATTTGTTAGCAACTGAAATATAGATTAATCTTGATTTATACGACGTATCTTTGGATACAATACGTGACATACTTTCCTTAAAAGCTTCGCCAGTAGTTCGCGAAAAACTTACATAACGTGATAAGTTCTGCTCTGTAGAATTGAGAGGGACATACTTAGCTACTCCTAGTACTCAATTCATCTGTACCAGATATTTCAACTCTTGAAAAACAATTCGATCTGTCGTTTATATACTGCAAAAACAATAGAAAGCCGTGATAATGATTACCGATCACATGGTGCATTTACTAGTACAATTAAGATTCTGAGAAAATATAAACGGAGCTAAAAACTATGTCAAAATTCAAATTGTTTATTTCCAAGAACATAGTAAATTTATAGGTGTTAACAATTTAATTTATATCTGTATGTTCTACCGCAATGGGCATGCAAAATTTATTAGAATTATCAGTTCATATATCGTCAATTATTATTATTAATAATAATAATTGACGACACCATTAATTTCATATAATTAATTTATTACACATTAATTTTTTATTATTAAATGACTAAGTTTATTGTAAATTACCAACTTGCAATACAATTGGAGTTATCTCAGTAATTAAACAATGTTAGTCGACAGAGGGAACGCCTGAAAAGGTTGGTATCTAGTGTCATTGTGGTATAACGAGACGATGTCTGATAACCTTTGCAATTAATAGATTACTGCGCACTAATAGTCAAATTTCTAACTAAATTGTGACTGTATTTAACGTAAATGTATTAAAACGGCTTATTGAATTAAGCTTTCATTCGACCAGTTATAATTAAAAGTTTGAATCACCTAAGAGCCTAAAAATGTCTACCCATACACAACGGTCTGTAGCTTATAGGCCTCTTCAGTAACGGAGGGCTAGCCAAAACCGTCATATTTGTCAAGCGGATTGGCGATCGCTAAACGCTACAGTCCGTCACAGGTCGGCTAAATTTTGGTCTGGTATTTCTCGAGTTAGTTACACTGTCGGCAGCCCATTGTATTTTCTAAGCTTTCTCTTTTTCCTTAGTCGACTATTACGACACCGACCGGAAATAATAGGTGGTATATTCATTCGACGTAGCAAAACGCAATATTTATCAATATTCTGGAATACATTTCCTACCTACTACTTTTGTCGATATAGAAATCTTGAGGAAGAGAATAGAGGTGGTTTCAGCACCTCGTAGGATTTGTTTTCCCTGTTAATAGCTATCTGAATTATAAAAAAAATTTGGAGCACGGTCAAGTGAATTCGGAGGATGATGGAGAGTTTCCTGATCTCCTACTGTAATTTGAGACGCTTCGTTGAGCCATGTGTGGTCGAGCATTGTCTTATAGAAGGAGTGGACTGGAGATTTGAGAAGTCTCAATTGAAATCGTCAATTAAATTGTCAAGTCGCCACATAGATTCTGCGGTGGAAAAGTGAAGAATCTATTTGCTTGCTGACGTCTTGTTTCGAGGTGGAACGTGTGCCTCGTAATTATCGCGTAATATACGCCTCTTATGTTACCTGGTGTCGAATGTAGGGCTTGTGGAATACGGAGGGCCATTCAGTATAGTTAGTGCATGCATCTGTGGGAGGGAAGGTGATACTTTTCTTCTCTTCGGACAAGTTAACATATGCCACGTATTTGCATGCGGTATTGTGCATTATACACTTATAATGACATCTCTATAATATTATGATAATGAATTTCCACAAAGTAATTCCTGAGTTGATTATTTGTGTTGAGAAAATTTTCGATCGTTTTTATCTTTTTGTGTGTACTACATCAACATTGATTTACAGTTTGACATGAAACTTGCTTCCATTATGCTATAAAAATGGTCGATTTCGGCTTTCCACTTCCTTCGGCCAAACCAAAAACGCATTGCTTCCTATATGTGCCACGTTACGAATCGTATTTGAAAATGGCGCGTAATTTCGACTTTTCCATGTTAACAAATGAAAGTACAGATGTACATGAAACGAAATGGTCGTGCTGAAATTAATTTGGATTTGCAGTTTTAAATAAAATTAAAGATTTACCATTAGCTAGTGTCAATAATCGTCAATTTTATAAGCAAAAACCTAACGTTTAATATTATGTATATGAATTTGTAATTGTTATAATATAATATTTTGTTGTAAGTATTATTGTAAGTATTTTTATTTACTTGTTATTCAGAAAAATCTAATAAAAGGTACATTTTTTATTCGAAACTAATTGCACAATCACTCTCGTGTCAGCGTGCGTGGCAGTTAAAGCAGTATGCAAACTACACAATTTCCACATGACCCCGTTTACGTGTGCATCCGACGAGCGCGCCAGGATATTTGAATATAGATTGTAACCTTTGCGTTTTAACGACATTAGCAGTTTAAACTTATTAAATGTAATGAAGTGAAATTTATAAAATCACGATAGCCGGGTTGGTTGGTTTAAATGGTTGGGTGATCGGAATTCGAGTCAAGAGACCCGAGGTCGATCCCCAGGTGGTAGACTCCGTACCAATGTTTTTTTCTAAAGTCATGTACGATGTATATCGTTGGCTTGGACATAAAAACGGCGACAGGCTCATCACATGTCACGTTTTCCCAATAAAATTCTACGGCGGGAGGTGTATGGACTTAATTGATTAGACCTCTGACTACCTGAGAATTGGAAATGGCGTGAATATATTTTTGTGATGTGAAACTTTTTGAAGTTATTTTTAGCCATGATAGTAAAATCTTCCGATGGGAACGAAAAGAAGTGACGCCGTGACGAGAATTGCTTCTTTACTTAAACTTTCACTTCCGACGCGTAGTGTTTCACGCACTCTTGTTTCACCTCATTGTTCTTCAAAATAATGGAATCCATTATAAACTGCCAGCTCTTGAGGTACTTAGAGAAGCACCAGTTGAATAGTGACCACCAATATGGCTTTCGTCGGGGTCGCTCAGCTGGTGATCTTCTTGTTTACCTCATTCTCCGATGGGCGGAGGCAGTAGAGAGCAAGTGCCTCCCCCTTGCTGTTAGTTTGGACATAGCGAAGGCCTTCGATTGGGTATGGCACAAAGCGCTTCTCTCGAAGTTTCCATCATTCCCGAGAAATTTTGCAATTGGATCACTAGTTCTCTCACAGACCGGAGCATTAAGGTCGTAGTTGACGGTGCATGCTCGGACTCCAAGTCTGTGAATGCTGGTGTCGTACAAAGCTGTGCTATCGCCCTGTTTCTTCTGCTTATCAATGATTTGTTACAAATTGGTAACATTAATTGCTATGCAGACGACAGCACTGCCTATATTTTGCTTGGGAACACGTCACCGAGTACCAGAACAATACTTGTGTCCGATATCGAGATTTTGTTAGACAAAAATTTTAAGAAATACGACAGGCAATACATCGGATAGACAGCCCCTGGCTGTATATGAATATATTTTTGGCTTTACTAGAAAAACTCGTCACTAGTTGGAAGACCTGGGCGAGGCAGCTACAGGATCAGATCTCTGTATGAGATTACCGTCTTAAAAGGTCCACGGCATGTCACCCATGGCTTAGAGGTCGTGACAGCTTTATCGAATGAGACTTGTGAGAGAGTAGGTCCGATGAAAAAAGAAGAAAGACTCAGCGTTGTAATTCTCATCCTCCGACATTCAATAGACGAGGTGAACTTACAGGTCACCATCGATGAAGGGTTAACCTCTGGATTGGACCGTTTCTGCCTATTTTATAACCTTAAAAGGAAAGTGAGATTATATATCTTAAAGCTTATTCATATATATGTGACGCAGCTACCTTGCAATTGAGGTTAGAAATTATTTCCGTTAAATACGCGGGTTTTAAAAGTAAGGGTAAGGTCGTGCCTTGAAAACTACCGCGTGCATAATTAAAAAAAAACCTTGTTGAATACAATTTCTAAACTCATGTTTCTCAGTAACGCCTTTGAATAAGAAGTTATTCAGACGTTCCGGTTTTTGAAAGACTTTGCCCGTGTGTTCTTTAATCATATGCTATTCACGTTTTCATAAGTTCTTGTTTATAAATATACAAAAGCTCGCATTACGAATAATATACGTGAATTATTTAAGGTTAGATTTAAAATTTTGCACACGCTTCGAACTCGCCCTAAAAATAGGGACACATAAATATATGAAATACATACATATGTAGGGACAACATTACATAAATTGCCCTATTTCTGATTTTTGAAGCGTCAGGTTAAACATAGAGTCATGGGGCTGTCAGTAATAACAAGTTTTTTATTATTTCTTTTATCTTCACGCATATTCCGAATACTAGGATCGACAGAGGTCCAATATAATCAAGATCAATTAAGTCCTGTTGATCCAACAACGGACAAAGTGACAGGTGGTGAGACTATCGTCATCTTAGTGTCTAAAGTCACAGGTACATGCCTACAATGATATTTATTTACATAGATAAATATTCATATGAACATCCGTGACTTGAATTCAAACATTCATATTCATCATATAGATGTTTTGCTCTAACGGGATTCGAAACCACAACCCTTAGCTTCGCAGGCCCTATAGCCTTGCTACCACCAAGGTTATAGGGTTTGTTTACACGATTTAAGTCATATTTAATATCTAATCATTGTCTGTAAATATGAAGTTCCCGTTATACCATATCCTATAGACTATAGGAGCTAGTAAGTGTTAATTATATTAGCATAAAGTGCATTAGTTTCCGGTGCTCTGTGTCTCTCCTCAAAGGGCACTTAGCGGTTATTACCGCTACATACATAGTTTGAATTTTCGTTAGCCTGTCCAGTCCAGTTTAAACTTGTTTGTTACGAAAAAGCAAACTCTGGTTTAGTTCATCAGTTATGCGTGCAAAATGTTTGAGAAGTACATTGTGAGTATGAAGAAGACGCTGATTTTGATAGAAACGAAAGAGATATGTGTGAGAGATAGTGGCACAAAACTTAGAGAACAGTTAAATTATTTAACGAATGATGCCTGAAGGTATACCTACATTCTTTTTTGTGAAATAAATATCTTTATACAATTCCCAATACAGGGGTAGTTCATTCCCATTCAGAGCATTCCTAAGACAGAGGTATAGACAATAAAGTCGTTTCGACACACTAACTACCGAAGACATTTTTTGGGACAACGTGTCAGGTGGTGAGCCCGTCGCTGTCTTTATGTCCAAGCCAACGATATAAATCGTAAATAAATTTTTGAAAAAACCCATTGGTACGAGCCTTCTGGATTCGAATTCTGATTACCCATCCACTCGGCTATCATGACTTTTCAAGCCAACGATATAAATCGTAAATAAGTTTTTGAAAAAACCCATTGGCGTGAGCCTTCTGGATTCGAATTCTGACTACCCAACATCATGTCTTTTTTGTGAATTAAATAATATTCATAAAAATTATGTAACACAGTATAACAAAGTATAGCGTATTTGGCAAACGTCCAATTCCTGGATCCTATTAGCTTTCACACTGCTCCATTTTCAGGGAGCAGTGTCGTCATCAATTCAGCTTATGTGCAGTAACTGTGTTACATTGCTCAGTACGAAATTTCAATGCAGCTTCCCTGGTGCAATGAACATACGATATATCGATTTTCCGTTTTGTCTTTGTTCCGAAATAAAGGTACGGTGTTATTATTGTCCGATGCAGTCATTCCCGTTCAATGTGTATAAGTGATATGAGCCTAAGTATTCATTGTGAAGAAATAAATATCTTCACGCAATTCCCAATACAGGGGTAGACAGAGGTCTAGTCTAGACAATTAAGTCCCTTCGATCCACAGATAATTGTGAAGAAAAATTAATATTCAAAGTTGCCAATAGCAAATAGGAAAAGGGTCACGGCAGGACTGCGTAAATTACCGCGGTATAAGCCTTCTCAGCGTCGTCGGTAAATTGTATGCGAAAGTGTTGATTGAAAGGGTTGTGAATTAAACGGACGAAAAAGTATGGGATGCACAAGCGGGATTTAGAAAGGGAATGGGGTGTACGGATCAGGTCTTTTCCTTGCGGTGCATAGTCGAAAAGTGTCTGGCTAAAAACCAGAAGGTCTATTGCACGTTCGTGGATTTAGAAAACGCCTATGATAGAGTGGTGAGGAATGAATTGTGGTCAGCTTTGTCCGTGAAAGGTGTCAGCTGTATCCTCATACGAGCATTGCAATCTCTTTATAGGGATTCCTGTGCTTGTGTAAGGATAAACGGGGCATACACTGAATGGTTTAATATCGAAAAAGGTATTAGACAGGGATGTGTAGCGTCACCGTGGCTGTTTAATCTGTTTATGGACAATTGCTTGACAGATTTAAAAGAGAATGAAAGTGGGTTGAGAATGAATGAGTTACTCGTCAAATGTTTTCTCTATGCTGATGATCAAGTATTACTTGCGTCTTCAGCCGAGAAGTTGCAGGAGATGGTAACTGCTATGAGTGAAGCTTTTGTTAGAAAGGGGATGAAGATGAATGTAAAGAAGATGAAAGTAATGGTGTTTGAAAGAGATGAGGTCATGACAGACTGCAATATAGTGATTGGAGATGAACAAATTGAACAGGTGAATGAGTTTGTGTATCTGGGTTCAAAGTTCACAAGAGATGGAAAGTGTGAGAGTGATATTGAAAGAAGAGTGAATGCAGGAAACATGGTGAATGGAGCTTTGCACTCCTTTATGAGCAGTCGGATGGTGTCTAACAAGGCTCGTTTGGCTGTGCATAGGGGAGTTTTGGTTCCGACACTCATGTACGGAAGTGAAAGTTGGGTATGGCAGAAGAAACATGAAAGCAGAGTAGATGCAGTTGAGATGAGAGCATTAAGAAGTATGTTAGGAGTTAAACTGAGCGACAGGATAAGGAATGGTGAAATAAGGAAACGTTGTGGTCTGAAAGAAGATGTAGTGACTAAAATTGAGAAAGGTATGCGGAGATGGTTTGGCCATGTCGAGAGAATGAATGAAGAACGATTGACGAAAAAAGCATATAAGGCGAGTGAGAATGGAAGTGTAGGAAGGGGAAGACCTAGGCGGACGTTTCAAGACCAAATCAGGGACTTCCTGAAAAAAGGCCAGGTCAAGAGTACCCTGAATCGAAGAGAATGTATGAAGGGAATGATGAAAGTGGACGAAGCGAAACAAGTATGTAAGGATCGTAGCAAGTGGAAAAAAGTGGTCTCTGCCTACCCCTACGGGAAAGAGGCGTGATTATATGTATGTAATAGCAAATGTATGTACGAGGACGTTACCGTTCTTAAAATATAGCATACAATGTTCTGGTCCCAAAGCATCTCATAAAATGATCTTAGTAAATACTAATGAATTGATAGTTTACTCCTTTTGATAAGTGAATGCATTTTCTAAGTCTGAATTAAATTAGAATCATACAATAAAATGAAATTTAATAAAAAATTAAGGATATTTAATTTTATTAACGTGTGTTGAGCCTCTTTTTCGATAGACATAGTCGTTCCCAACACTAGAAAATGTGCTTGACAATGCATTCCAATTACATTTTAATTGTTCTCTCGCCGGGAGCGGAACAGATTGAAATTTATTTATGGTAACTGGAATGTTCACAGCTGACGGTTTTTATTAATTTTAACAAATTTGTGTAACGCGTTAAAAAGAACGATACATCTGTCTTACTGCAATACAGATCCACAGGTTTGGAAACCCTTCGAACTTTTCCAAAATATTCACGATTTAATATTTTAATATTGTGGACGAGTGGCGTTCACACCGGTTTTCGTGGTGTCGCCAGAGCTCTGAGGTCCCCCCGGGCTCGATTTCCAGAAAGGACAATGTATAAAAAAAAACTAATAACTTACATTTTTTCGTGTTTGGGTGTTTGTGGTAACTTCATAGTTTCCATATTCATTCCATAGTTCAGGTGCTTTAGCTACTTACTGCGGGATCAGAGCATGTATGTGATGTTGTCCCTATCTATGTGTGTATGTACTTATTTAAATATCGTACAGCCAATATAGTGCAGTGTAATTTAGAGCTTTCTAAAATATCTTCGGTGGAAGGTGGGTCTGTCTCCCTCTGTCTACCCCTGTATAGGGAATTGCGTGAAGATATTTTTTTATACAAAGCAGTTTCAATTAATATTTAAAAAAGATGAAAATGTCATTTACATTGAATGTCCTTGAATCTCTGCATTGCAGTATTGTACTAGAAAAGATATGCTTTAATATTTAAGCAGCCCGCATTATAACAAGAACTTAGACAATTTTATAGAAGCGTGTAGAATGGAAGGGAACATATTTATGGAAGTTTTATCCCGTCCGTGACGGTAGTTCTACCAATATCCAACCCACACAGAAGCAGCCGACCGAGGTTGAATTGCAAAACTTTCAAACCCTTTGATCTGCGTCGTCACGTATTCTTGAAACTTCGGATGCGCACAAATAAATTTTATATAACATGATTTGGGAGATTCGAGGTAAAGTACTTGAAGTAAAATTAACGATAAAAGTTAAGTAATCACCAACGACCTGACAGCTTAATTGGCAGTGACACTGTCATGAATAGGGGGAAGGGTTGCGGGTTCGAATCCCGCTAAGAACAAGCATTTGTGTGATGAATATGATTTTGTTATCTAGTCATGGATATTTATATGTACATACATATATGAATATTTCTTTATCTCAATATATTGTACCGTTACCTTGTACACTAAGACCACGTTAGACTCGCCATGTTTCGTGCGGTCCTAAATAAGCGTCTGCGAGAATAAACAAAGAGTTGCTGAAGGAAATTACAAGTCGTAATTTATTAAAATTAAAGTTTGACACAAATTGTAAAACCCGATCGCCCTACCACTTGGCTATCGTGATAGTAAATTTAGTTAATTTATTTTAAATTCATTTAAATATTAATGAAATTTACTAATAATAAAATAGAAAACCAAACACTGAAGCTGGTAAAGCTTCAGTATTCCGTTCTTCAGCATATACTGCATTGAGATTTTATTTTAATTTACTGTTGAAAAAAACTTAGATAAGCAAAATAAACAAGAATCATCATATGCTCCGGGTCATGATTAACCTGGGTGAAATTTGCTACTGCAGCCGCATTGTGGACTCTTCCCGTGTTAAACAAAATGAGAAAGTTACCACAGTGCCCGCAATGACTGCTGCCTATATAACTTCATAAATACGACTAAAATATTGGCATCGGTCCAATCACGGTAGTATTTATTCTAAGAAACCTCATGACCAGCAATTTAAAATAATCAACTCTACCACAGTTTCAATAAGATCGATATTCGACATATCGTCTTGTATACGATTATTCAATACCTTCAAACATGACGTGGAACAAATTTAAATTTTAAAATTTAGAATGCAGAAAAGCAATTTTATTATAAATTAGCTAATCCCCTGGCCCCATCAAAGTGAAACATTTTTCTTTAGAATGAAATTTTTAATCATTGACGAAGGTATCAAAGAGTAAGGATAATATCTAACTAAAAATTGAAATCTTCACGATATTCAGAATACTGGGATAGATAATAAAGTCCTTTCGACCCACCTTTTACCGGGGCCTGTTTGAGACAAAGTTATGGGTTGTGAGACTGTCGCCATTTTAGTACAATATACTAAAAGTTATGTATTTCATTCAATATTAATATTCAAATATATATATATAATAATCCGCGACTCGAGTACAGACATTCATGTTCGTCATACAAATATTTGCGATTGATTAATATTAAAGGCGTATGGTAAATATTATAGAGTGGCTAATTTCTAATCATACTAACACATATTTAAAGTACAGAATAATACAAAAGTAATACCTAAGTATTTGCTGTTTTACTATAAAGTCTCAGTCAGATCAGGTTTTTTAAGAGAAGAGAATATTATCCGAAGAATCGGATACATTTTAACGTTTGGTAGTCTACGTGCATAGCAAACTTTATAACGATTGCGACATGCTACACGTGTAGGCAATACGTAGACTTTATTGCTACGACGTACAACATTAATACTATCCTGCGTAGCACCCACGTAGTGTTTCAATCACTATAATTTCAATAATATTTTACTACACTGTGATTGTCTATGCGTCCCACATACATTTCATTAAATTTGGTTGAAATTACGCATTGTTCTTGTAAAGAATTTGGATTCTTAAATTTTGACTTTTAAATACAATTACATCAAGTTTAAGAAGTGGCCTATAGTCACGAAGTGGCAACGACCACCGTTTGGTTCACGACCGTGATATCAATTTCCTCTCACTAAGTAGTATAGCGAACAAAAATGGAAGCACAGCCAGCACTTTATTGCAGGGACTATGTATGTAAAAGCCCAGCCACCATTAAAACCCCACCCACGGTTTCTATCTCAGATAGGTAGAAGGAGCTTAATGGCCCTGCACAATATTTTAATACCATAGACTTTACCGCAACAAGAGAAAATGAGATAATTGAAGAAAAAGATTAAAATTAATTACCCTTAATTTAAATATATTTTCCAAAATTACATTTATTAATTTCATCTATAAATACAATTTGTAATAAGTTAAATGTACGTTTTGATTAAATGTACGGTTACATGTATGTTTTACGAAAAAAAGATTTTCAGAAAAGTTTGAAAAATTATGAACGTTTAATACCAAATAAGACATATTACGTAATGTACAAATGTACAATTATATATATTACCTCACTGACGCTACACGTGTAACATATTTTTATTTTCCACTCATGCTCTCCTTACCTGTCGTTGTCAAGGTTCATGTAAAAATTCAATGCTTACAGGTGGGTGATTGTAATATAATTTTGACCCAGCCGTTGTCAGACCAAGCAAAATTATTATTTAAATTAGTTATTCTTACATTTAAGCGATCAATGTATGTTTCTGTTGCGGGGCGCCATAATCGCACTAGCGATTAAGCCTTTCAATAAAGATTAAAAAAAATATCAATGCTGTAAGCAGGATCCTAAATGGGTTACTTTTTGTTGGAAAAACATGTTCTCCTTCGCGTTAGTAATCATTTTGCTTTTCTATACTATTCAATAAAAACGAAATTCCAATACAGGTGTAGACAGAGGTCTAGTCTAGAAAATTAAGTCCCTTCACCCACCTTCCACCGAAGATATTTTCGGGACACCGTGACAGGTGGTGAGCCCGTCGCCGTCCAAGCCAACGATGTAATCCGTACATAAGTTTTTTTGAAAAACCCATTGGTACGACCTTCCCATCTGGGGATCGAATTCTGGTCTCTTGACTTGAAATTCCGACCATCCAACCACTCGGCTATCGTGACTATATCTTAAATCATCGTCAGGGATTTTGCGTGAAGATAAATAAATAATAAATACTTATATTAAATGTAAGAGTTAATTAGAAATTAAAGCTCCAATAATTTTATTGAAGTTTTAATTTTAATTTTTACGTGCGCATACTTCCGCAGGGGAGCAGGAGAAGAGTAAAAAGAAATTAAATAAAAAAAAATTGCCTCAAACATTTTTTGCAAGAAATATAATTCTGAAAACACAAAGATCCAGCAAATGTCACGCGAATACTTGTATTTAAATGTTTGATTGCACGCTATTGTTGCGTTGTTACTGCAATTAATGAAATGAAACTGAACTTTTCACACACACTGATTTTTCGGTCGCAGTTTCGCATCGGCCCGTATTCTGAAGGAGTTTTTTGAGACAAATGTATGTTACATTTCAGTAAATTTATACAATAACCTCATGAATAATACGCCTAAAGCTTACCTGGTCACAATAATCACTCTGTCTACTAGTTATAACCTCATTTAAAGAAAGTCAGACGCGGTGGGGACTTAGCTTAGATATTGGGGTTATTAGTAAGTAATACATCTCGTACAAACATTTATTTATTTCCATTATACACTATCCTTACAAGAAAAATCCAATGCGATAGCCTCTTCCAAATATCTTATATTGGTGTAAATCTACCTTAGTCAAATGACGTATTACAGAACCACATTGTGGTCTATGTGAGATCACTCAGAGTGCAGCATAACAGATCAACCTCCTCGGCAATGAGGTTAAGAATACGGTGCGCGCGTCAACGGCGTCTCTTTGAGCAGGTTGTTGCGCCCGCGCGCACGCTCAGCAGTGACGGCCGGCGTCTTCGTTCCACATATCAATAAGGCACGCATTTACTCACTTGCGCTAATATTTCCGCATTGCTAACATTTCCTCTAATTACTTTAAAAAAAGTATGATATATCATAAGAAGGATTTACCATAATCGTCACGCTTGGCAAGTGGATTGGCGATCGCAGTTCGCAGTCGCACTTTATACTCTGCAGCTCGTTACTGGTCAGCTCGATTTTGATCCCGCGTTTTTGGACATAATTATCCCGTTTTGTTGTCGGTAGCCAATGGTATTTAAGGCTTAAGAATAAAAGCCTTAAAAATACAATTGGCGTAAAAATATACCACCCAATTTCTTCTGAGCCTGCAACCTGGGGATTGAAATCGGGTCTCTCGACTCGAATTCCGATCACCACTTGGCTATCGTCACTTTAATGAACAAAAAATAAAAAACACTAATGAATATTAAACCAGATTAATCAGACCGATAATGCGATCGCCAATCCGCTAGCCGATCGTGACGATTATTACAATATCTCCCACGGTAGAGACAAATGCCCAGCAGTGGACTATTACAGACCATCATGTTGTACCCTAATATCATAACTTTTTAAAGTAATTAGAGGAAATGTTAGCAATGCGGATATATTAGCGCAAGTGAGTCTATGCGTGCCTGATTGATATGTGTAACGAAGACGCCGGCCGTCACTGCTGAGCGTGCGCGCGGGCGCAACAACCTGCTCAAAGAGGCGCCGTTCACGCGCGCTCCGTACCCTAAACCTAATTGCCGAAGAGGTTGATCTGTTTTACTGCACTCTGAGTGATCTCACATAGGCAACAATGTTCTTCTTATGCTATAGATCATTTCACTAAGGTAGATTTACTTCAATGTAAGATATTTTGATTAAGCTATCGCATTGAATTTTTCGTGTAAGGGTAGTCCATATTGGAAATAAATACATGTTTGTACGAGATGTATTACTTACTAATAACCCCAATATCTAAGCAAAGTCCCCGCCGCGTCTGTTTTGTATATGAACATTATAAGCTCAAAAAGCAACTGAACGGCTTTAAATGAGGGTTTAACTAGTAGACGGATTATTTTGATCAGGAAATCTTTAGGCGTATTATTCATGAAGCTTTTGCATAAATTAACTGAAATATGCCATATTTTTATCAAACAAACTCCTTCAGAGCAACGGGCTGATGCGACTGAACTGCGACAGAAAAATCAGTGTGTGTGTGAAAAGTTCAGTTTCATTTCATTTATAGCAGTAACAACGCAACAATAGCATGCAATCAACATTTAAAAACAAGTATTCGCATAACATTTGCTGGTTCTTTGGTGTTTTCAGAATTATATTTCGTGCAAAAACTATTTGAGACAATGTATTTTTTCTAATGTAATTTTTTTTTACTCCTCTCCTCCTTCCATGCTGAAGTATGCGTACGCATTTTATTGACTCTTTAATTTTTAATTAATTGTTACATTTAATTATAGGTATTTATTATTCACACATCTTCACGCAAAATGCCTGACGATGAATTAAAGATATAGTTAATTGACTCAGGCGTTACTTTGCGGAAATTCAAAAATTGCGTATTCTTTGTTGGTATATGTTACCTGGTTTGAGTGTAGTGGTGGTGGTGCATACAGTAGAATTAGTTCACGCATCTGTGGGAGGGAGGATGATGCTGTTCTTCTCTTCGGACCAGTAACATATACCCTTTTTATTTGCATGCGGAGTGATGTGAAGTAATTATTCAATAACAACTTTAGAGTTAAAGATAAACAATTGACGATTCTATTAATGTTTCTGTCATGTTGATGATACTATAATATTTTTAAGACAATGGCTATTTTTACTCACATGATATTTTTCTGCTCTGAACAGAACCAGCAAACATTCAATGCCTACGACTAAAGACTATGTACATTTGGGCTCACGCACCGGTAAATCGGAAAATGCTTTTTTTATAACATTTTGTATCAGATATGAAATAAATCTATTAAGATATAATTAATACTCAGAAAATGATGTTTTTCTTTTGCGTTGTGTATTGCTAAAAATTACAAAACAATCCCGAACAAACTTCTTGAATTTCAACTAGTTAAGTATAAAACCGGCCTATTTTGTTTTCATATGGAAGAGAAAATTTATATTTGAAAGATAAATGTAGCTTCATTTTGGTCCATTTTGTGAAAACAATGGCAGGAATAAAACATAACACAGATAATACAGAATCCTACTTTGACCTCCTTTTTTCTACAAAAGGCACTTTCTATTTTCGGAGGAACAATGGCAAAGACTGAACTATTTTCTATTGTATTCTACATTCATGTTATAATTGTTGTCTGTGTTAAAGAGTTGAAGCGAGTTTTAAGCACAAAATTCACATTTCACAACATTATACGCATGATTTAATAACCCAAAAGGTTGGTTGCCATTGAAGGATTTTTATTCTTGCCCCTTTCTAACGCTTTTTAGAATTAACAAAGTACTTAGAAAAGAAAATAAAATATGAAAAATTATTTGAATAAATGTAACTGCCAACAAAGGACTTCAATATTTAAAATATCAATATATACGTAAACTAATGAAGTTTTAAGATGAACAAATTCGATGTGCGAAAGTACTTAAAACATATCATTAGAAATATCAACAAAAGATAACCGATCATCTATATAATATTCTTGAAATATTTAAATTATTTCTTTTATTACTTTTTAGGCGTACTAATTTATAAGCGATATTTTCTTTGTTTATGAACCCACACAAACGCCTAAACAATTTCCCAGTAATATTATAATTCTTATAGAGGTTATAAAATATAACTTTAATAAAAACTTGCTATAGTTACAGAGTGATGTGTCACTTCATCATCGATCTAACAAAGTCGTTTTTCAACGATGCCGCTTTTATTATGACGATAACTCTAACGTATTCATTGATCTATGTTATAACGTATTCATGATAGATAAATTATCATATAAATAGGTATGAATACTGATGACTAGGCGGGAAACAAACATCGTTAGTCTTGCATTTCAATACTGGATTTTAACCCGCAAAGCTTTTTCAAAGGTTGTTATTAAACTCAGGTTGTTGATTTTTGTTTTCAAAAAATTTACTTAGTTCGTCATTTTGTATATCCTAGAAGAATAGAAATTTGTAATACATGTGCATGTAAATAATCGTTTTCAATTTGCCAGCTATTAATCGCGTTGCAGCCACATCATCACGAATGTTTGCGAAGCTTTACGTGTGCCATCAAAGTAAATTCAGAAATGCCACATAACTAAAACGACAACACCGCATAATAAACATAACAACTTTAATCCTACTCCGTTATCCTAATTTTATAATTTTCTATAACTAAATAATAATATTATATGACGTATTTGATATACGAGTACCTATGTAGGAATCGGGGTAAAAAAAATTTATTGAAAGAATTTATGAGATATTTTAAAAGTCAACTAAAAAGGGCAGGATTGAGGACTGTTGATTGTTTTAAATTTCTCTTTTTTTAACAACAAACAGTCCAGCTTGACTTACGCTTTCAAAATCAAAAAAAATTGAATGAGAACAATGACCACGATGGCCAAGTTTGGAGAAACAAAAACATAACTATTCGAACTAAGAACTCTTTCTCCCCATGGATCATTTTCACCATCTAAAGGGGCGACTAAAGTCTTGACAATGGCAGTAGCTACATAGCCAATAGCGAAACTAAATTAAGAAGACCTGTGATAGGCGTGCGAGACCGGTACAATTAGGACAAACTGTCCCTCGGGAAAGGCCCACTATAATGTTTAGTAAATTTTAACACGCTGTATGTAATTAAGAAAATATTCAGTAAATTTGCATAACCCTGGGGAAAGTTCGAGACAGGAATCTATTCGGAACATAAAAGCATGAGTAAATTAATTACAACTTTTTCGAAAATTAATTGCAACCGCCAGGAAATTAATTGAAATGTCAGGTTGTTGCGCGCTTTAACAACTTTGCTTTACCATCAAACTGTATTTTAAAAAATGTTAATTTCCGACTATGCTGGGTATATGCAAATGTATTTTTTTATAATAAGTCACGAGAGCCGAGTAGTTGGGTGGTCGGAATTTCGAGTCGAGATACTCGAGTTCGATCCCCAGGTGGCAGGCTCGTACCCATGGGTTTTTCAAAAACTTATGTACAAATTGTATCGTAGGCTAAGACAAAAAAAAGGCGGCGACGGGCTCACCACCTGTCACGTTGTCCCGAAAATATCTTTGGTGGAAGGTGGGTCGATGGGACTTAATTGTCTAGACTAGACCTCTGTCTACCCCTGTATTGGGAATTGCGTGAAGATATTTTTTTATTTTTTTTATATGGCTCTGTGGTATTTCGGTGGCCAGTAATATCTCCAAGGATTTTCTCTTAGTCGCATCTTACGACCCGCACAGAAAGAAAAGGGGTAGAACATTCTTAAGCCGATACCACAATACTAACTCCCTCGATTCCCTGTCGGGTCAATATAGAAAACACTTTTTTTACATTTTCTCGAATCGGGGTGTTCGCAATACTTTCGTTGTTTCTGATTGAATAACACAAGTGCTGTAGCTACATTCTTCAGGATCAGAGAAATAAATTTGATGTTGTCTCTATATGTGTATGTATTCATTTAATTTCTAAATAAAAAACTTTTTTTTCCAGTATCCCCTATTATTCCCATATCATTAGTAGTAGTATTAGTCATCCTTATTATTAATTATTTTAACGTACCATGAATATTTATTGAATATTTCAACAAAATCGTATGATATAGAACTTATTATTTTCTTGAGGTAACAAAGCTTATAAACTGAGCAGCCGGTGTGGCGAGATGTCGTAACAATCGATTCACTTTGCATAAGACCTTACTTGTAAAGGTATTGTAACAGCTTGTGCTAATTTCAGGATATCTGATACTAGCATTTGCCCGCGGCTTTCACCCGCGTTAAGGGTGCTTTTAAGTGTATTGCGAAAAAAAAGAGCACAGAATCGTCTCCTGGGTCTAATGTATCTTCATGTCAAAAAAGTTATATCAAATCATTAAAAAGATTTATCAAAGACTTTATGAATAAAAGAAATCATTGTCTAAAATTATCTACCAAATAGAGTCTTTGCCCACAACTGAGGTGGTTAAAGGTCTAGACAGTTTAGAGAGGAGTAGATCTGACCAGATGGTGAGCCCGTCGCGCTATAGGCGTGAAGAAGGCAGGGATACAAAACATACATAGGATTTAAAAAACTTATTGATTTTAGAAAAAGCTTTCCTTGTGGACATCGATCTCTCAGCTATCGTGATTTTTTTGCGCCGTAACATAATAGGAATAATATTAATTAGGCGATATGTCCACTACCTATTACGTCGTCTCAATTAAGCTTTGGTGAAACGTATGTTTCACCAAAGCTTAATATACGAAAGGACTTTATTGTCGAGATCGCAGTCTCGTCAGTATTGGAAAATTAAGAAATAACATTGGCATCTCCCGCAAGGAGGACCTGCTATAATCTACAAGCATTGGCGATCGCAATACCTGACAGTGGAATACCTTAGACACATCTTACGGTGTTGTTTCCAAAGCTACGATACTATATACTTACATAGATAAATATTTACATAAACATTCACGACTCTACTATATCTGTATTAATTGCTTTTTGCCCCTGACGGGATTCGAACCCCGACACCTTGTCTTCGGAGGCAAGGTCACTGTAAACTATACTTCGGGTCGGTCGGCTTTCGGGATGAATGATATAACACAAAAATAAATAAAAATAATAAATATCTTCTCGCAATTCCCAGTACAGGGGTAGACAGAGGTCCAGTCTAGACAAATAAGTCCCTTTGACCCACCTTCCACCGAAGATATTTTTGGGACAACGTGACAGGTAGTGATTCGTACACAAGTTTCTGAAAAACCCATTGGTACGAGCCTGCCATCTGAGGATCGAACTCAGGTTTCTTGATTTGAAATTCCGACCACCCAACCACTCGACTATCGTTACTTATATATAGCAAAATAATTTAATAAATACATTTACATAAAACATTCATTATTATTTTAGATTTAATCATTCTGAAATCTACAAGTCAAATGCCATCCCGGTTGAAACTTAAATTGCAACTAAGCAAGCTTACGCAAGCTTCCGAATTATAAGTTCAGTATTCAGCCGTTTCAGTTGGAGCCGGCGAATAGTTTTGAACCGACATTGCAGTAGGTTCATGTAGTTATAACTTGGTATGACCTAAATCCTCTCGCTTATACAATTCTTCTTCTTTTTATAGCCTCTCAAGAGTCCCCTGCTGAACATTGACTTCCCGCAACATTTTGCAAGTCGTCACTCCATCTCGTGTCTCGTCGCAACACTGCGTTTATCTAAAACCGTTTTACCACCCGAAAACCGTTTTACCCAAAGGTTACCAGAACGTCGAGCTATGTGACCAGCTCATTGCTACTACAACGTGCTCATCCTAACGGCTACGTCAGCTACCTTAGTTCTGGTGTGGATGTCTTCGTCGCTGGTTCTATCACGCAGAGAAACACGAACAACGTAGCCATTGCTTCTCTATTCGGCCAACAGTCGCGACCACGTCTCGGTTCCATAAGTCATAACTAGCAACACATACCATTTTGTCTTAAGATTATGAGGCATTTTCGACAACAAAATGGGGCGTAGTTTTTCGAACGTGGCTCAGTCGAGTTGGATTCGTCGATTAATATCTGGGTCGAAGTTGGATTTACCTAGTCTGACAATTTATCCCCGGTATACACATTCGTCAACAACTTCGAGCGGTAGTATAACATGTGGTAAGTTCCACACAAATATAAAAGGCATGCACTAATTCTACTGGATGCATCACCAACACTACACTCGAAACCAGGTAACAACACAACAACAGCAGCCAACGAGACACGTCTACGATGAACGACCGCATGCATTCGGTTATCGTAGAGTCTACATACTTGATAATGCCTTGTTTCGAGGCGAAACACGTGTCGCGTTGTCGTGGTGGTGTAGGTGGTAGTTAAAGAAGACAGTGGTTCGTTATGTAAGGCACATTAGCGCACGTTAATGTCTCTTTTCGAAAATCCTTTTCTCTCATTATTATTTTAATCTTTCTGTCACATAATCGTAACATCGTGTTTCAAATCACAACGGCGCGAGAGAAGTAATCTTTTAAAATCATTACCGTCATCTAACATTAAAAATATCTATTCTGAAAGCTACAGTTATGTGTAATGTAAAGTTTAAAGTAATTGTTGAAAACAATTACTTCAAGTAACCATCATAAAGTTCTATATGATTGCATTGTTTGCATAATGTTCCGTTTAAACCCGAAACTTTGAAGTCTTAGTATAGTAAGCCGGCAATATAAAAGAACAATGCCGGAGTTTACCTTTTGTAACATTTTGCCTTAATAATTGTACCTTCCCCAAGCTGAAATAACGTTTTACGGTGAAGGGACGCGCCCAAGGGTACAAGGTCGGGAAATATTAGGTGTAACGGGTCAAGGACATCGAAGCCTGCTTCCGATATACGGAATTGACGGAAATACAAAATTCTTACCTCTTACCTTGAGGTTTAATGAATGAATATCACATAGTAACTTTTTTTCACGGGTAATATTAGACATAACATTAATAGTCTGTAAATAAAAATTATATTAACTTGATGATTTGATCCTTAAAAAAACCATCGTCTTCCAAAGTCTTAATAGATCTTTATCAATTATGTCCCAGAGTAATCTTGATCAGCCACGCACAAAGAAATATATATACGGTAAACACAGGACAGGATTCAACAAGCGGACATACAAATATATCTTCAATTTAGAAATCACTATTTATTCGCGTCCAAATCGAAAAATAAATGCCAATCAGAGCCAAATTTGAAACGGTAATCTTACAAAATAAGTTGTTTTTGTCGACAAAAGCCAGTCAGTAATCATAAAAGTTTCAACAGAAAATTGGAAACTATACTTGGGAAAGTGTCGTGTTGTTTTTTTTAATATTAAATGTAAAAGTATGGAGTTTCTCCGAGCTCACAGTCGTAAACAATAAATGAAAAAGGGCAGTAAATATGCATAATTTTTCAATATAAATTTGATCATCAATTCGGTTTTGCACTTTTAGAAATATTAACAAGGAAAATAGTTTTATTTAAATGATCTTCTGTTAGTGTTAGATTTATCTATACTTAAAGAGCTAATGCATGATCCTCAATCATGTTTGTGTTTGTTGCTTAATGATTTTATAATAATCCAATAAAAATAATATCTACCGGCCACTATGAAGACCACATGTTTTAGCAATGAAATGTTTAAGTTTTGAAAAAACTCATTGATGAACTCGGGTTTCTTAACTCGAATTCCGATCACCCAACATCTGCTACTGTAACATAAGAAATTAAATATATATGTTTGTATTTTCTTTTCAAACACGAATTTATAGTCATCAAAAATATTTAGTGTTGAAGGGAGATGCGCTTTAAGTAAGAATTAATATTAATCATCTTCGTTAATTTTTTAACTCAACGTCAAGCCTATACCACATTTTTAAAACGAGGATTTTCATACATAATGCGAAAGTTTAGCCGATAGGATATTTAACGGCGTACATATTAGTTGGTTAGTTAGAATGTATCTGTTCTTCTTTTCAAATAAAATTTCGTTGCGGGCTGAAGTATCCACCTACCATAATACGTAATACAACTATTCGTTTTCGTTCTGTTTACCTACCACTGGTACACATTTATCTCTACGTCGTACAATAACCTTCGTAACATTGTGGTAGCAAATAATGTACTGATTTCTCATTTTGCACTGAACTTTTACTTCCCTTGCTGCTTTGTTCAAAGCCTGCTTATTAAAAGGCTTAAGAAATTTATTAAAGAAATACTTTATGGGTTATCTAATATATAAAATTCTCGTGTCACGGTGTTTAATGAAACTCCTCCTAAATGGCTCTACCGATTTATGTGCATATCGGTTTGGTCTGCGAATCAAACATCTATTTTTCATCCCCCGAAATGTTAAGGGTGGTCCACCCTTATGATACTGCATACAAAAATACATACAACCCTAAATTTTCACCCCTCTACGATCAACCCCTATTTTTTTGTATATGGCAAGACAACGTTTACGAGGTCCGCTAGTTATAATATAAATGAATAAAGGTATTAATGACATTAATCCCAGGGAATGAGATGATCGCTCCCAAGCTACTTCTAGAAAAATTGCATTAGATTATTGAAAAATGCACGCCTTGCGATACATAACGCGGTGTTGGTACCGACTTTGCTATATGGCAGCGAAACCTGGGTATGCCAGAAGAAGCATAAAAGTAAGTTGAATGCAGTGGAGCTGCGATCTCTTCAACTCTTGGCGATCTGTTCTCTCTGGCTACCCTGACCTGTAGTCCCTGACGTCTGTGCGTGAAGATAAGTAAGTAAGAAAGATTTTTGAAAAATCTTTAAAACAAAATTACCAAAAACAGTTGATTTATTTTCTCCGTTATAGACATCTCATTAGGAAACGATGGGAATGTATATTCTTATTATGATGAAATAAATAATTTGATTTGCTGTACGCTGTTAACTTAAACTTAAACTTACCTTTTGCAAGAGCTTCGGCCTGTTGTCTAGCTGCTCGGGCTTATCGTCTTCTTTCGAGTGCTCGTCACTTCTGGAGTGTCTGAAAAATAGTTTTTCTTTTAACAAATTGCTTTTGAGTGACTGAGCTTTGCTTATGAGAAACTTTACTCTGAAAATCCAATGCAGGACTATTTCCGTAAGGAAATTTTGTCATAACCACTTGGCAAGAGGATCGGCTGCGTTAATTCTAAACTCCTCGCAGCGTATGTAGATCAAACTGTTTAATTTTGGTAAGATAATTTTCCAGATGCAGAAAGGGTATTCATGGCTTTTCTCGTAATCGTATTTTTCAAAAACTGGGATAGAAAGTGCTTTAGACATTTATTTTATATAACAGCATTCTTCTAAGGAATATAAAGCAAAGAATGACATTCTCTGCTAAACATAAATAAGTCACTTCTTATTTATTTAAATTAATTTTCTATACATATATATATATATATATATATATATATATATATATATATATATATATATATATATATATATATATATAAAATATCTTCACGCAATTCCCAATACAGAGGTCGAGTCTAGACAATTAAGTCCACCCACCTTCCACCGAAGATATTTCGGGACAACGTGACAGGTGGTGAGCCCGTCGCCGTCTTTATGTCTAAGCCAACGATATTCGTACATAAGTTTTTAAAAAACCCATTGGTACCTACCAACTGGGGATCGAACTCGGGTCTATTGACTCCAAATTCCGACCACCCAAACACTCGGCTATCGTGACTTATATATGTAACAAGTGAATAGGATCGTATACTTGGAGAGTGCTTTTAGCCGGAATAGAAGAGTTGATATAGATGTGGACCGTCATGTCGCTGCCAGGAACAAAGTCAACGATGCCCTGACTGCGTTAGTCCAAACGCAAGGCGTAGTAAAAAAAACCATGCCTTGCGATACACAACGCAGTGCTGGTATCGACTTTATTATATAGTAGCGAAACCTGGGTATTCCAGAAGACGCTAAAGCAGGTTGAATGCAGCGAAGATGCGATCTCTTATTGTACTCACTGGCTACCCCATCAGAAACTATGGGTGAAGAAAAATAATAGACCCGAATTCGATATCCAGGTGGTAGACTCGTACCAAGAAATTGTTTCAAAACTTATGAACGATTTATTTCGTTGGCTTCGACTTCAAGACGGCGACTGGCTCACCACCGTTGTCCCTAAAATGTCTTTGGTGAAAGGTGGCTCGAAGGGACTTAACAGTCTAGAGTCTGGGAAGTCTAGTGTCTGGTCCTGTAGAAAGGGTCGAAAACCAATTCAGCAACTCCAGTATAGTATAGTTATAGCACAGCTACAAACTTTTACGTTCCTTTTGACAAATGATTTAATACCACGAGTCACGATAGCCGAGTAGTTGGGTGGTCGAAATTTCGAGTCAAGAGACCCGAGTTGGATCCCCAAGTGGCAGGCTCGTACCAAAGGGGTTTTCAAAAACTAACGTGCGAACGATATTGTTGGCTTGAACATAAAGACGGCAACGGGCTCACCACCGGTCACGTTGTCCCGAATATATGTGTGGAAGGAGCGATGTGTGGAGTGTGTGCGATGTGTGGAGTGGAGGAGAAAATGTGTGGTGGAAGGGCGGTAAAAGGGACTTTTTTTTTAAAAGATATTTATTTATTTATTTAATACCAAAGAAAAATGGAACACACAACATTAAACTTAGTTGTATATTTATATAGTTATAGGCCTTTTGATATTAACTTCAAGCATGGGAAATGCTTTACCATAACTTTGGCAGAATAAACATTGACGAGCAATAATAATAATCAACTGCACTTTCAAGCCTTATCTCTTACTCGCCTCTTATAGCACCCACGGATAGCAAGGGGATGTTATATTCTTAGGACGATACCACACGGAAAATTTATTAAATAAATACATTATAATTTTGTTCAAGCTAATAAAGAATAAACTCTTTATTTTTATAAAGGCTCTTTATTGTTAAGCCGCTGGTGGAAAGAAAGAAAGGTTTATTCACAATACACATGGCATTACAATATAAAAAAGGACAGTTTAATAAATGAAAAAAAAAACATTAAACAAAGTAAAAAAAACTCTGAAAAAAATAAACAAAGAACCTTTTTGTTAACCTTTTACTACGTTAGTAGTATTTTGTATTATGTGCCTTACAACAAGGGCAGTGTGCGTGTTTAACGATAATAAACGATTAAATAACCCTCGAGGTCGAGGTTCAGTCAAACAAAGGTCCGTTGAATTAATATTCGCTATTACAACAATAACAGAGTCGTACTTTTATATGTAACGGTTAATTTTTACGACGCGTTATACACACAGTAATAGCGTATTAATGCCATAACTGTATGAGATAAGATATAAATTGACATTGTTTAAATTGTTTTATAAATACAATATAATAATGCGTTAAGGAGTATGTTACAGAGGCAACCGTGGCAGGTTTTGTAGCGCTTCGGCCACGTTTGCTACCGCGGGAACGGGTGGCTTTTTTGGCTTAAGAAAACAGCCTCGCTCTTAGCACAGCATACAGCGCAGCATAGCAGGGTAAATGGATAGTCCTATGATAGAGAAATTCATCTGAATCCCTATTAGTACTGGCAGAGATCATAAGTGTTATTAGTTTTAAGGGCGTTATTTAAAATTTGCAACGGAAAACGACATGGTCACACCGTTATCAGACGATTGCACTATATTATTGCAGACTTTTCCTTATTCATCTTTTAAAATTCCACAGGAAGAAACTAGCATATTCTTATGCCAGGGCCACCTGCTGCATGGCCCTCCCTTACCAAACACAAAAAGAGAATTGATAAGACTACCACTAGCATGACTGCAAATCTTAGTAATTTTGTAATAATAATAATTAATAAATAAAAACTTACATAACTGGGGACATATACATACATTGCTCTGATCCCAAAGTAAGGAGCTATAGCACTTGTGTTGTGGAATCATAAAGAATGAAGATGCAACAAACACCCAAACCTGCGACAATGTAGACAGGTTTTCCGTCCCAGGTCCGGGAATCGAACCCGGATTTGGCGGAGCTGGCAACACCATGAAAGATCGTCATTAATTGATATTATCTCCACGTTGATATGAGTACAAAGACAATATAATAAAACGAATACCGCATAGCACATTTGGTAGTGACCCTGCCTTCGAAGCGAAGGTTTACGGTTTCGAATCCGAATCGGGCCAAACATTTCTGTGATGAATATGAATGTTTGTAGTCGAATCATGGAACTCGTTTGTACTCGAATACGAAACATTTACCTATATAAGAAGAGTAAATTTTGTTCACTCGTATCTACCCCAGTATTGGGAAAAGCTTAAAGATAAAAAATTAACCTACACCATTTTAAAAATCCTTTAACAATTCTCATGGCGCTCACGAAATGTCAAAGAACGGCAACACGATTTGAATTATTGTGTAATTCAATTTGTGTAAATTCCCCCAATGATTCTTAGTTTCGAGTCTCAACCTTCCGACCTTTAAATGTGATGTGGAGTTATATAGAAGTGGAGCACTCTACTCGATTGCTAAAGTACCGTGCAAGATAAATGATGTGTGTCTTCTTCGGGGTGCTAATCACATAAATAATTTTTTATTTTTTTATATCTTCACGCAATTTCCTATACTGGGGTAGGTGGAGGTCTAGACCATAAACTCCTTTTGTCCCATTTGCACGGAAGCTTTTTTGGTAAAAGTGAAGCACTCTACTCGATTGCTAAAGTAACATACAAGATAAACGACGTTTGTCTTCTTCGAGGTGCTAATCACATAAATCATTTTTCTTCTTCTTTGTATCTTCACGCAATTTCCTATACTTAGGTAGGCGGAGGTCTAGGCAATTAATTCCCTTTGTCCCACTTTCCACGGAAGCTTATTTAGCATAACGTGGTAGGCAGAAAGTATGTTGTGGTCTTAATGCTCAAGTTACTTATATTTATATTTATGTTTACATAGATAAATCTTATATATAAAATTCCCGTGTCACAATGTTAGTTACCTTACTCCTCCGAAACGGCTCAACCGATTCTCATGAAATTTTGTGTGCATATTGGGTAGGTCTGAGAATCGGACAACATCTATTTTTCACCCCCCTAAATGTTAAGGGTAGTCAAACCCTATTTTTTTTATTTTTAAATATTTTTTTAATGATATCATTAAAATATCCATAAAACCCTGAATTCTCACCACCCTACGATCAAACCCTATTTTTATATGGCAAAACAACGTTTGCTGGGTCAGCTAGTATTCATTTATATGTATATAATCCATGATTCGAGTACAAAGATTTATATTCTAGCAGTATTTGGAACCGTAACCCTAAGCTTCGAAGGTAGAGTGGAAGCCAGGTCAGGGTAAAACTTACATAATAATTGGGTAGAGAAACAGACATAAAAATAAGTAAAGAAAGGATATAACAAAACTGAACATAATTATGCTTTATTATTAATCGTAAAAAGGCATAAAATAACTCAGCTCATACACCCTTGTCCCTTTTAATATGCAGTGGAACTAGAGAAACCGATATAGCCTTCAGGATCATCAAATATGAGGGAATGGGTCAGTTTCAGTTCAGTTCAATTATTACTCGTAAATTAACGTCCCCTTAGACGAGAGATCTACGTACTGGTTTCCACGATGTCGCCAGCTCCGAGGTCCCGGGTTTGATTCCCGGACGTGTCAATATACAATAACACTTTCTACATTGTCTCGGGTATGAGTTTTTTTGGTATCTTCGTTGTTTATAATTCCTTAACACAAGTGCTTTAGCTACTTACTTTAGGATCAGAGCAATGTATCTACTATATTGTCCCTATCTGTGAACGTTTTTGTTTATTTATTTAAATAAACAAAAAGTCACGATAGCCGAGTTGTTGGGTGGTCGGAATTTCGAGTCGAAAGACCCGAGTTCGATCCTCAGGTGGCAGTACCAATGAGTTTTTCAAAAAACTTATGTACGAATTTCATCGTTGGCTTGGACATAAAGACAGCGACGGGCTCACCACCTGTCACGTTGTCTTGAAAATATCTTCGGTGGAAGGTGGGTCAAAGGGACTTAATTGTCTAGACTTGACCTCTGTCTACCCCTGTATTGGGAATTGCGTGAAGATATTATTTATTATTTATTTTTATTTAGATAAAAAAAGTGATAAAATTTCATGAAGAAAGGTGTGAACCTTGCGCAAGAGTAAATCGTCCCACTACATAATTAACTATTAATCAACTATTGTCATTTTTAATACATTTCTGAAGTTGTACATATGGGTTGTACAGTTGTACATATTTATTGTCCACACGGGTATAAATATGATATCTTCAGAATCATAAAAAAATCTTCACGCCATTCCCAATACAAAGGTAGACAGAGGTCTAGATTTAATTGTCCATTGAGGGAGTAATGTAATAATAATAAACGTAACGTAATTACAAAGTTTTTATGATTTGCTAACTCCTTCCCGCCACGACAAACCAAACAGAAGCACATAACATTTAAATGACATTCATGGCCCCGCTTATTGAAATAAACAACCTGCGATAAAATAATTGTGTAAAATATTAATACAAAGAATTCAACATGCCTTTATTTGTTTGTAATTTTCAACCTTGAAGCGTAACGACAGTGCCGCGGGGCACGCATGCTGGATAAGAAAATAGAAATGATTAGAAAAAAATGCCAATCTCAACGTAACTCTGTACGAATTTCACGTTGCAGGAAATGATTTATTTTAAATATATATTCAAATCTACTAAAATATATACTAAAATTAATAAAACACTTATGTACGATTATATCATTGGCTTTTTTTTACAGAAAAGGGAGGCAATCGAGCAGGTGGTTGTAAGTAGTGATGGTAAGTGATAACCGCCGCCCATGAACACCCGCAATACCGGAGGAATAGCGGATGCGTTGTCGGCGTTTGAGAAAGGTATAGGCTCTTTTCTTCAAGGTCCCTAAGTCGTATCGCTCCGGAAAAACCGCTAACGGCAGCACATTCCATAAAATGCAAGAGTGTGTAGAAAAATCCGCGAAAATGCACTTTGGTGGAATGCCAAGCATCTAGATGGCTTGGACATTAACACGGCGACGGACACCTTGTCCCGAAAAATGTTTTCGGTGGAAGGTGGGTCAAAGGGACTTAATTGTCTAGACTTGACCTCTGTCTACCCCTGTATTGGGAATTGCGTGAAGATATTATTTATTATTTATTTTTATTTAGATAAAAAAAGTGATAAAATTTCATGAAGAAAGGTGTGAACCTTGCGCAAGAGTAAATCGTCCCACTACATAATTAACTATTAATCAACTATTGTCATTTTTAATACATTTCTGAAGTTGTACATATGGGTTGTACAGTTGTATATATTTATTGTCCACACGGGTATAAATATGATATCCTCAGAATCATAAAAAAATCTTCACGCCATTCCCAATACAAAGGTAGACAGAGGTCTAGATTTAATTGTCAACTGAGGGAGTAATGTAATAATAATAAACGTAACGTAATTACAAAATTTTTTATGATTTGCTAACTCCTTCCCGCCACGACAAACCAAACAGAAGCACATAACATTTAAATGACATTCATGGCCCCGCTTATTGAAATAAACAACCTGCGATGAAATAATTGTGTAAAATATTAATACAAAGAATTCAACATGCCTTTATTTGTTTGTAATTTTCAACCTTGAAGCGTAACGACAGTGCCGCGGGGCACGCATGCTGGATTAGAAAATAGAAATGATTAGAAAAAAATGCCAATCTCAACGTAACTCTGTACGAATTTCACGTTGCAGGAAATGATTTATTTTAAATATATATTCAAATCTACTAAAATATATACTAAAATTAATAAAACACTTATGTACGATTATATCATTGGCTTTTTTTTACAGAAAAGGGAGGCAATCGAGCAGGTGGTTGTAAGTAGTGATGGTAAGTGATAACCGCCGCCCATGAACACCCGCAATACCGGAGGAATAGCGGATGCGTTGTCGGCGTTTGAGAAAGGTATAGGCTCTTTTCTTCAAGGTCCCTAAGTCGTATCGCTCCGGAAAAACCGCTGACGGCAGCACATTCCATAAAATGCAAGAGTGTGTAGAAAATTCCGCGAAAAATGCACTTTGGTGGAATGCCAAGCATCTAGATGGCTTGGACATTAAGACGGCGGCGGGCTCACCAACTGACACCTTGTCCCGAAAAATGTTTTCGGTGGAAAGTGGGTCGAAAGGACTTTTATTTGTCGGAGACTAGACATCTATATACTCCTGTGTTGGGAATGACGTGAAGATATTTTTTAAATATTGTACGAGATAAAGTTTTTTTATTATTTTAATTCTTTCTCAGATATGACTCCTATAATCTTGTAAAGAAAAATATAATCTAAAAACAGAAAATCATCCAATTCGTTAGAGTTATATCGATGAAATGATCGATGAATAACTGGAAGAAGCGTTTAAGTTATTACGATAGTTAATCTTTCTTCCGGCCACCTGCAGCTAAAGGCACTCATTTGACTAGTACAAGAACCAGCCTTTAAAAATGTTGTTTCGTGAAATTAAAAATTTAGGCCGCCTATTCAAGTCCAATCCTTTAAATACTTTTGAAAGTTGTGCCCGTCAAAACTTTGTCAAACTTTATTAAACACATAATGAATGAAATTGGTCAAACTTGACGCACCACAGGGTACCGAAATTAACTTTCAAAACTCTATAACTAAGCCTGTCGGCTTAGTAAGATTACCAGAGTTACGTTCTTCCTTCGTTTCGCAAATGATTTAGTCTCGTAGAAATTTTCTAAGTCAAAGCCATTTGACCTTGAAAGGCTGTATAAGTGCTCTCTTAGAGTGTTGGAACTCCGTAGAATATTAATACTTACTAGTGATGTACCGTGTGAAATATCGTTACATAATACGAAAGCTATTTCCAGAATGTGTCAAGACATTTCTTTAGCTTTTTTTAGTTTGACGACCGCCCTGGACGAGTGGCGTAAGCACCGGTTTTCATGGTGTCGTCAACTCTAAGGTACCGGGTTCGATTCCTGTTCGGGTCAATGTGGAATACACATTTTTTACATTTTCTTGGGTCTGGGTGTTTGTAGTACCTTCGTTGTTTCTCCACCAACTCCATAACGCAAGAGCTTAAGCTGCAACCTTTGGCATAGAGCAATGTATGTGATGTTGTCCCTAGCAATGTATCTATGTAATTTAATTAGTAATTAAATCAACTACTAATTGATTCTTTACAAGAACTAGTTGAGAAAATGTAGCAATCTTAAATTGCTTCTATGGTATCTTGCATACTGTTGCAACACCATGCTGGCGATGATGCTAAAAAATTCAGAGAACCAAATCAGAGGCAGATACAGACCAAAAGATAAATAAATTCAGACACGACATGTGCATAACCATAATTATTTTTGTTTACATCTTCACGCAACTTCCGATACTAGTGTAGTACGGTACTAAGGTACGAATTAGAAAAAAAATTTGTGGGACATAAATCTTGGAAGATACCTAACAAAATCACGCAGACCTTGACTTGCTTTCCGCATAAAAACAACCAGAATACTAGCAATGCCAAAAGATAATAATTCAGATAATAATAATTCATATTTTATATCTACTTGTACTGCGGTACCTTCGTTATTTCCAATTTCATAACACAAGTGCTTTAGCTGCTTACTTTGGGATCAGAGCAATGGATATGTGGATGTCCACTAGATTATCTCCTATGGTATCGGTGTATGAGACGTATACGGCGTATAGACTTGGAAATTTCCAAGTCCATAATCTCGTACGCAATGCACTACCAACAGTTGGTAGGATACTTATCTTTAAAAAACTTACCAATGTAAATCAAAATTTCTTTCTTAATAAAAGTAAATAATTAAATAGGTATCTTCACGCAATTTCCAAAATAAAGTCCCTTTGACCCATCTTCCACCGAACATTTTTTTCGGGACAACGAGATGGTGAGCCCGTCGCCGTCTTTATGTGCAAGCCAACGATATAATTCGAACATAATTTTTAAAAAAACTCAGGTGGCAGGTTCGTACCAATGGGTTTCCAAAAAAAAAGTTTTTTTGAAACTCATTGGTACGAAACTGCTACCTAGGGATCAAACTCTGGTCTATTGACTCGAAATTCCGACGACCCAACCACTCGGCTATTGTGACTTAATAAAAGTATATGGAAAATCCTTCTTACCTGAGAGGCTTTTATCCTGTAGTAAACTTTTACAAGCTTTTATGGATTTATGTATCTATAATATCAGCACATCACTACGTAACCTTTTATATCGTAGTCAGCGTGCGTGTTTGAATGCTGTAGATGCAATGATAATTCACAATGCCGAGAGCGATAAACGTTGGATGAAAATAGAGTATTAATTTACAAAGTATATTTTAGTAATACTGTAATGACTAACAAACAATTTCGACCATAAACACTATATCTCTGAGAAAAAATATTTTAACCTCACCAATAACCTTGACGTCGGTCGAAAAAATGTATGTTCAAGTAATAATACATATATTCAAAGATAGGAACTACAACACATACAATGCTGTGATGCCAACTTAAGTAGCTAAAACGCTTTTGTTTGTAATCAGAAACAACGAAGGTTCCACAACACCCAGACCCAAGACATTATAGAAAAATGATTTTCTACGTTGACCCGAACGGAAATCGACCCGGGCCCTCGAAGCACCATGAACCGTTGTGTACGACACTCGAGCAAGAAATTTGAACATATGTAAGTCAAATATTAGAAAACGCCTCTTGTAGATGCAAAGTGATTTCGTAATTTGTGATTTTAGTTTTGTTACTTTTTGTGTAAATTTTCTATATTTTTTTTCATAATTTAGTTATATCTAAGTGTAAGAAAATAGCATTGTGTTCTTTTTTTAAATATGTATACACACATAGTTTGGATTTTAATTTGATCGTGTAATTTCCTGTCTGTGTATCATAATAAATAAATAAATGAAAAGTAAAGTATTATATCTTCACGCAATGACTCATACTGGGATAGGCAGAAGTTAAGACAGTGAAGTTCTTTCAAACCCACATATCACCGAAGCTTGTTAGAGACAACATGACAGGTGGTGAGCATATCCCCGTAAATAAATGAATATATATATATATATATATATATATATATATATATATATATATATATATATATATATATATATATATATATATATATATATATATATATATATATATATATATATATATACATATATTACAAAATAATTAAAGTGTTAAATGGGTCTCAAAATGCTTTGCAGGTGTTGTGTTGCAGTAGTCCGTTAGCAAATTTTTCACCTTCATCCAATAAAAATGAAAGAAATAGGTACGTCAATTCAATATATTTGCTCAAAATACGTATTCATGTATAGATGTCATATGAAGGATGGTATATAACATATAATATATTGTAACATACTTTATTATGTTAATACAGGATGTTACATAAATTTTTGTTATTAAAAAATAAATGTGATAAAACAGAGATGCAAGTACTGTGGGAGTGAAAGTTCGGATGTTCGGACATTATTTATGATTCCATTGTTTATTGGCACGCCTTATACACAAATTTTGTTAACGATGTCATGTGACAGGCGTTGTGTTCTCAAAATCTCTCTTGTCTCTATCTCAAATCCTTCCAAATTGGAAATGGATAAACAAAGGAAACAACATTTTATCTTTTTGATAAAAATAGTGATTGTTTAGTGCTGGCTTGGTGCTGCTCTTTTTTTCTGGACAGCTTTAAATATTTCTTGGAGTCCTATTAAGATCAATAGAAAATTACATTTCTTTTAAGAAATGAATGAGATATAAAAATAATCATCGGCCACTGGTGGAATTTAAACGAGCAACCTCCGCTATGCGTGGTATTCTATTCCATGGTAAAATAGGTTTACTTTTTTTTTAATATTATAAGCTAGCGTTTAACTACAATCCCACCTGATGGTAAGTGGCGATGTAGTTTTTGTTGGTAGGCACCCTAGCTTAGAAAAAGCCTATTCACTCTTCTCTTGAAGACACCCACATTGAAATCGGACGGAAAGACTGATGCAGGCAAATTATTCCAGTCCTTTGCTGTACGCATTATGAACGACGAAGCAAAACGCATCGTCCGAATGCACAATAAAAGGATGGAAACCCGCCGTGCGTCTTGTTGTCCGGTGATGGAAAGGGAAAGGGGCAATTAACCCATGTTATTCCTTCGCACACTCTCCAAAATGTAACCTGGAGAACTCTGAGAGACTGGCCACCCGATGCCTGTGTTCGAGACTGGACAAATTGGTAGTAACCAAGTCAGGATCACCGACTAGCCGCTTGGCCCGTCTCTCCACCGAGTCCAAGGCTGCCAGTTGATATTTAGGAGCTCCAGCCCATATGTGGCAGCAGTACTCTAAAGCCGACCGGACCTGAGCTTTATATAGGGTCAGAAGCTGTCCCGGAGTAAAATAACGCCGCACTTTTGCAAGAACTCCCGATCACCTTACAGCGGCTTTAGCCTTAGACTCAATGAACCGCCCGAAGTTAAGGTTTGACGTGATTTCGACTCCGAATAACTGAAGGCGGTCGGTGTATTCCAGAGATACATTCTGAAATTTAGGAGCCAACTGGCTCCTTTTGGCGGAGAACAGACACGCTTGCGTTTTGGTGGCATTGAATCTCACAAGATTGGTATTGCCCCTGTTGGAAACTGCCTGTAATGTAAGATTCATACGCTCTACCATGGCCTCCCGAGCAGACTGTACTCGATCCTGTCTGGCCTGAACACGCGCCAGATATCTCTCATCATCTCAACAACTGTGCTGTCATCTGCATACCCAAAGAGACCGGGCTCGAGCAGGTCGTTTATGTGCAGCAGAAAGAGAGTTGCGGACAGAACAGACCCTTGAGGAACTCCGGCATTAATCGCCATAGCCTCCCACGAGCAGCGGTCAATAACGACTCCGAAAGACCGTTCCCTCAAAAGTCTTCTATCCAGGCCATCAGTCTAGGGGATATACCATATGATCCTTCATATGGTATATCCCCTAGACTGATGGCCTATTAGCTTATTAATAAGGCCAGCATGCCAGACCCTGTCAAAAGCCTTCGAGACATTGAAGAATTACTTACCATCCCACTCTTATGTTTGATGATATGCGTGATGATATTGAGATTTTGCTAAAAGTCACGGTAGCCGAGTGGTTGGGAGATCGGAATTTCGAGTCCAGAGACCCGAATTCGATCCCTAGGTGGCAGGCTCGTACCAATGGGTTATTCAAAAACTTATGTACGAATTACATCGTTGGCTTGGACATAAAGAAGCAACGAACTCACCACCTGTTACGTTGTCCCGAAAATATCTTCGGTGGAAGGTGGGTCGAAGGGACTTAATTGTCTAGACTAGACCTTTGTCTACCCCTATATTGGGAATTGCGTGAAGATATTTATTTATTTATTTTATTGAGATTTCATTACTTAATTACGCTTAAAAGGTTTAAATGAATTTTGACACACACATGAATTTAAACTTACTTAGTATTTACATGTAACCACTGTTATATCGTTAGCTTGGACATAAAGACGGGCACGGGCACCTCACCTGTCATGTAGTCCCAATAATTGTCCTCGATGCAAGCTTGATCGAAAGGACTTAATTGTCTAAACCTCTGTCTACCCCAGTATTGGGATTGGTGTGAAGATTAGTTTATACATGATTTATTTACAACATTTAAAACATGTATAATATATTACATACTACTTTTTGCCCTTGCTTGAAAATCATGGAATGCTGCGGAAATTTCCAGCTGTACTCGTAATTGCTGAAAGTAAATGGTGTGTAGAGAAGTTTAAATACAATCAGATCGGTATTAGGCAATGCAGACCTTTTTGAGACCCCTGAGACACTGTTTTGCGGGTAATGAATGAATGCTAATGGCTCATTATTGTTCTTCGTGGCAATTTTTGAGGAACGCCTTTGTTCAGCACACTTTTCGTACAATGTACAGAAGAAAAAGCATAAGTTATATACCTGTCGTGGTGTAACAGCGCGGGCGATACCTTCTTGCGCAAGTTAGCGAGCGCATCGAGTTCTTCACGCTTGCGCGACGGCGGCGGCGCCCCACACAGGGTCAGCAGAGGGGTCGGTGCCGGCTGGGAGGCTCGTAGCAATCTGTAGAGTGAATTTATCGCGTATTACTTTGCAAAAAGAGGGGTGTAATAAGTTTGACGTATCTATATACAATAATAATGTATTTGCGAAATGTCTTTCTACATCAATAAATGAACCTCATTGGTAATAACCCTGTCTTCCAAACTAATGAATGCGGGTTCGTTTCCAACTAGGGGCGAAACATTTGTCTGATGAATATAATTATTTGCACTCGTCATGAATGTTTATAAGTATATATGAATAATTATAACATCATAAATAATAAAAAAGTATCCTCACGCATTTCCCAATACAGGGGTAGACAGGGGTCTAGTCTAGACAATTAAGTCCCTTCGACCCACCTTCTACCGAAGATATTTAAATTTTGGAAAAACCTATTGGTACAAGTCTGCCACCTGGGGATACAGTTAGCTTGGACATTAATACGACCATAGACTCACCACCTGTCACGTTGGCCCAAAAGCTTCAGTGGAAAGTGGATAAGACTACTTTGTTTAGGCCCGTAATGGAAGTTAGAAAAAGATTTAGCCATTGTTTTAGCATAGCCATGCATGACTTGTGACCTAGCGATCACAGTATCAGAAACGTCACAGCTTAGAAACTGCTACCTGCCACCGGTCTGATATATTTCTGTCTGGTATATTTCAAGAGTTTCATCCCGTACCTGTCGGTATCCATAATTATTTTGACAGCTGATCCCTTAATCGCCTCCTTTGCCTTCCCCGGGATCAATTTGAATGTCATTACTTACACCCAAACCACACGATAAATTTATGTATATTGGTTTACCAGAATATTAGAGATCGATTATCAAAAATTATCAACACGCAAAATACTCGCTCAGACGTTGAGTTTCGAAAACCAACCCGTCTAAACTAAGCTAATGTGGACGAAATACTTTATTTACAGAAACTAAATAATGTTAGTATTTACACTACACTTATTAACTAAAAACTACTTTAATCGTAGAGCCTCCTAGTGGCATGGTACTAAGAACGCTGGCTGAATTTCATTGGTCTTTTCTCTTCGCTGGTTGAGCGAGAAAAGAACCAGCCCTATTGTCACCAGCGGCTACGACCAGTCACGGATACAATTACTGTAGAAACTCCATCGCGCATGGACCTTACAGACCGATCGCCTTTACGGCAAATGGAACAAATATATAGTCTCCTTTAAAAGACTCATTTTTACGCTATTTACCCGATTCAGCCTCCTCTGATGCCGCTCCGGCCCTTATCGAAGTACCCTTAACGTAAGAGGCCGTTAATGAATCGACGCAAGTAACGTCCCACAGAAGAGCTTTGCCTCTCTTCCAAAGTACTAACGTCAAGCAGTCGGGTCTCTTACCTCATCCCCAAATATTCAACAAGGCTCTAAAACCGAGAGAATACTTATGGAAACTAGAGCCCTTCGGATGATTTAATTTAAGGAGCCGTGATGATACAGTCTGCCGGCACTTTTTTGGTTAGTATTGATAAGAGAGCTAATATTGATTATTAATAAAAGATCAAGATAACCAAATAACGTAATCTACGCAGATACTCATTGTAAGTTAATATTTGCTGATAAAAATATCGCTAACACTTCGCGAATATATCAGAATCACAAAGTTTATATGTACAAAGTAACGGGACAGCTGGTACTAAACGAACATACTGTAATGGGCGCGTGCCCTCGTTTTACTCCTAAGTTGTATGACTGTAACAAACAGTTTATGTGAGCTGTCAGTAAAATGTCAAAAACAGCTGTTCGAGAGCCTAACCTATCTCAAACGTAGAAAAGATATTCTTACGTATTTATTATAACATTTCTTTTAATATCTTTATAACGTACTTTTTTATAGATTAAAAAAATTGTATCCTCACGTATTTCCCTAAATTGGGATAGCCAGAGATCCAGACAATTCCACATATTCATCGGAGCTTATTTAGAAATGTGACATGTGAGCCTGTCGCTGTCCTAGTGTCCAAACTAACGGTACAAACAAACTAATCTTTCACTATTCTCTATAATAATATAGATAAATTTATTGGGATTGGTGAATTCGGTACATGTGCTGTGAATTCTATATTTTCATACATGCTTGCATGAATTGGTTCCTATAGTAACATAGTTATATTTATTTTAATTATATTATTTTGAATTGCTGAATTTTAGCTAGGAGAAATTTTACACGAATTGAAATAGGTTTTATTTAATAACCAGCGAATGGCCGTTGGGGCGAATTATTTAAAATTATTTAACGCAAATTTAACTATGTATATATTATTAAGTTGTACATAAGCAGTTTCTGTGCATTAAAGATATCTGAGAAAAAATATGTAAATATACATGTAATAATTGTAGTTTACATCCGGGGTTACCCCGGACGTTAACTACGATTAACGATTTTTAAAATTATTGTTCGTTTGTATGTTTATTTTTGGAACACTCCACTGAACAGACTTGTGTTTTTTACTCATCGATTGTCATATTGTTTAAGTTCAAAATTAGTGCATAATTATAAATCTGCATCTTTTTATGCGTATGTACGCATACGTACGTATGAGTACGAGTATGTAAGCGACAGATTAATGAGCTGTCAATAAGTTTACAATATATAATTATTGATGCGATTTTTAAATCAAATTTACATAAATAAAATAAAAAAAAATGTCAAAAACACGACAACGTGACAGGTGTTGAGCCCGTCGAAGTCTATATGACCAAGCCAACGATGAAATTCGTACATAAGTTTTGAAAAACTCATTGGCACTGGCACCTGGGGATCGAACTCAGGTCTCTCGACTCGAAATTCCAACCACCAAACCACTCGGCTATCGTGACTTTGTAATAATATCAATAATTAAATATGTAAATTGGTATGTTTAATAAATAAAAAAATGTCAAAAACAGCTGTTCGAGAGCCTAACCTATCTCAAACGTAGAAAAGATATTCTTACGTATTTATTATAACATTTCTTTTAATATCTTTATAACGTACTTTTTTATAGATTAAAAAAAATTGTATCCTCACGTATTTCCCTAAATTGGGATAGCCAGAGGTCCAGACAATTCCACATATTCATCGGAGCTTATTTAGAAATGTGACATGTGAGCCTGTCGCTGTCCTAGTGTCCAAACTAACGGTACAAACAAACTAATCTTTCACTATTCTCTGTAATAATATAGATAAATTTATTGGGATTGGTGAATTCGGTACATGTGCTGTGAATTCTATATTTTCATACATGCTTGCATGAATTGGTTCCTATAGTAACATAGTTATATTTATTTTAATTATATTATTTTGAATTGCTGAATTTTAGCTAGGAGAAATTTACACGAATTGAAATAGGTTTTATTTAATAACCAGCGAATGGCCGTTGGGGCGAATTATTTAAAATTATTTAACGCAAATTTAACTGTGTATATATTATTAAGTTGTACATAAGCAGTTTCTGTGCATTAAAGATATCTGAGAAAAAATATGTAAATATACATGTAATAATTGTAGTTTACATCCGGGGTTACCCCGGACGTTAACTACGATTAACGATTTTTAAAATTATTGTTCGTTTGTATGTTTATTTTTGGAACACTCCACTGAACAGACTTGTGTTTTTTACTCATCGATTGTCATATTGTTTAAGTTCAAAATTAGTGCATAATTATAAATCTGCATCTTTTTATGCGTATGTACGCATACGTACGTATGAGTACGAGTATGTAAGCGACAGATTAATGAGCTGTCAATAAGTTTACAATATATAATTATTGATGCGATTTTTAAATCAAATTTACATAAATAAAATAAAAAAATGTCAAAAACAGCTGTTCGAGAGCCTAACCTATCTCAAACGTAGAAAAGATATTCTTACGTATTTATTATAACATTTCTTTTAATATCTTTATAACGTACTTTTTTATAGATTAAAAAAAATTGTATCCTCACGTATTTCCCTAAATTGGGATAGCCAGAGATCCAGACAATTCCACATATTCATCGGAGCTTATTTAGAAATGTGACATGTGAGCCTGTCGCTGTCCTAGTGTCCAAACTAACGGTACAAACAAACTAATCTTTCACTATTCTCTATAATAATATAGATAAATTTATTGGGATTGGTGAATTCGGTACATGTGCTGTGAATTCTATATTTTCATACATGCTTGCATGAATTGGTTCCTATAGTAACATAGTTATATTTATTTTAATTATATTATTTTGAATTGCTGAATTTTAGCTAGGAGAAATTTACACGAATTGAAATAGGTTTTATTTAATAACCAGCGAATGGCCGTTGGGGCGAATTATTTAAAATTATTTAACGCAAATTTAACTGTGTATATATTATTAAGTTGTACATAAGCAGTTTCTGTGCATTAAAGATATCTGAGAAAAAATATGTAAATATACATGTAATAATTGTAGTTTACATCCGGGGTTACCCCGGACGTTAACTACGATTAACGGTTTTTAAAATTATTGTTCGTTTGTATGTTTATTCTTGGAACACTCCACTGAACAGACTTGTGTTTTTTACTCATCGATTGTCATATTGTTTAAGTTCAAAATTAGTGCATAATTATAAATCTGCATCTTTTTATGCGTATGTATGCATACGTACGTATGAGTACGAGTATGTAAGCGACAGATTAATGAGCTGTCAATAAGTTTACAATATATAATTATTGATGCGATTTTTAAATCAAATTTACATAAATTAAGTCCCTTTGACCCACCTTCCACCGAAGATATTTTCGGTACAACGTGACAGGTGGTGAGCCCGTCGCCGTCTTTATGTCCAAGCCAACGATGAAATTCGTACATAAGTTTTTGAAAAACTCATTGGCACTGCCACCTGGGGATCGAACTCGAGTCTCACGACTCGAAATTCCAACCACCAAACCACTCGGCTATCGTGACTTTTTAATAATATCAATAATTAAATATGTAAATTGGTATGTTTAATAAATAAAAAAATATTAAAATTAGTTACGGCATATGCAGAAGATGTTATAAAAAGGTTTCAATCAATCGCTATTGTGTTCCGGGTAACACAGGAGTCGATATACCTTGTACACCCCGATTTTAAGCGATCTCATTCCTTTCTTCTAATTTTAACCCGAGTTTTATAGTAATGTATTTTCATCTGTTAAAGGTGGTGCCCCAGCCTTTAAGGTTTATGATTGCGGATTCGAATCCTGTTAGGGACAGATATTTGCGTGATGAATATGAATGAAAAATATGGTCTTACCACGATGTCCTCAGTGTACTGATCAGTATGCAATATATTGTACATTATGTGTTGCCACCTCTGAGGTCCCGGTAGAAAACAACAACTTCGTTATTTCTGATTCCACATTACAAGTACGTAAGCTGCTTACTTTGGAGTGTATGTATTTATTTTAAAATTACTTTAAAATCGTATTTTGATTTAAAAAGAAAGTTGATTTATTTTATTTTCTAAGTAGCTGTATGTTAAATTTATATTTATATTTATGTAAGATAAGTTAAATTAGTAAAATGATGTTAAAGCCTTTTAATACCTGATCATATGTAAAAGATAATCTCAAGTTTGAATAAAACTGAATAAGCTTACTATGTATACCTATGGTGATTCTCAGAATTTAAAGAAAACATGAGCTATGATTTTTTTGGGTGTTTAGTAAATTATTCTACTTAAATAGCTACTTCCCTTTTGTATTCTTTTTAATATCGATAATAATTTATGCTACTCGTAAGATAACTTGTTAAAGTACCTATTTAAATGAAATTGTTTCATTGCTACTCAACTTTGTTTACGAATAAGAATGAAACTATAACAGTTACCGAACTTGAAATGTAAACTCTGACGATGTATGAATTAAACACATGATTGTGTACGATTTAAACTTGTAAACGTGATTGTGAGTGATTATCTCTTTCTATTCTTCTTTGTTATCTAACAAAAATAAACGACAATACGAACCGTTTCGAGACCGGCGTCCTCTTGGAAAGAAGAGAGTACTCATAAAGATTGGAAGTCGACGGGTGCGGGTGAAATGCCGGTGTTGGTGGATAATATGTTTCATCTTCTTTGTAGTTATTATTCACTAATACTGATTTTAATGGCAATAGTTCGACATTGTCGTCGGCACGTCGCTCGCGTGGCGAAGTCATAGCGCGGGTGGCATCGTGCGCTATCGCCGGCTGCTTGCAGCCTACTGAAAGATGTGGCCTTGAAAATACTGCAGCGTAGGGTCGGGGCTTGGAAACGAAAGGAAAGATAAATTCTGGTATCTTTATTTATAATAATAATTTTCTCTATTTACTTTAAGTATATGCACACATTTTCTATCAAGCAAACGTATGCTATCATTTTTTAGCAGGCGCTTTATTGTTATAATTTATACTTTTTCTTCATTTTGACAAGAAATTTCAATTAATATAAAATTATGAATAAGTCGTAATGTTTTAATTGTTTACTAAGAATATTAGACAAAGGATTAAATGTTCATCCCCATCACTAGAACTCCGCTCCCGTATCTCAGCAGGCCGCACAGCGAGCCCCAGGTTCGCATGCGCAGTAACATTTGTTTGTTGTCTTTTAATTTGTAAGCTACTATTAAGCGGACAGTTCCAGCTATCTTTACATTGGCATCAACGCTGTGATGTGCCCAAGAGGAGTAGAAAGTTAGCCATTAACACAAAATTAAACAAGGTTTTTATAGTGAATATGTAATCTTTAGTTTTGGAATAATTAAAACAAAACGCGCTATACGAGTTTGTAAAACAAAATAAATTAATAAATATAAATGTCTTCACGCAATTCCCAATACAGTGGTAGACAGAGGTCTATTCTAGACAATTAAGTCCCTTTCACCCACTTTCCACCGAAAGATATTTTCGGGACAACGTGACAGGTGGTGATCCGGTCGCCGTCATTATGTCCAAGCCAACGATATAATTCCTACATAAGTTTAGTCTCTGCTGCCCGTAAGACGTGCATGTTGCTTAGACAATATTTTCGTCTGATATATTTAGATGGCCATCGGTTGGCAGACTTTTGGAATCAGCGTTTTCTTTACAAACATACATACATACAAATGTAGTGCAAGTCCATTGCAGGATATAGGCATCTCCCTCTCTTCCAAGGGAGGATTTACTATAATCTCCACGCTTGGCAAGCGTTTTGGCGATCACAGTACCAAACCACTCGCACATCAGATGCGACCCATCTTAAGTCTGATTATTTTGGTCTGATAATTTTGAGATTTATCCCGCCATCTATCAGTTGTTATAACAATATTTAAGGCTATTTCCCTTAGTTGCCTCTTACGACATTCACGAGTAGAAAGGTGACAATATTCTTATGCTGTTACCACATGGTTATATATTATTATTTTAAAGCTAATAGATGAGTGCTTATAAAAACGATTTTCGTACTCAAAGGTTGTCAGTTCAGCAACATAGTAGTATAGTTAAAATTTTGTAGGTTTAATAAGGTCTCCCCTTATTCTTCCTTTGATCCAATGCTGTGAGACCAAGTATTTTCAATCGCTCTTCACATGAACGATAAAAAATACATGGAATTAATTTGGTAGCTCAATGTTGTACTTCTTATAACATCTCTATAAATTTTAATTATTTTAAGATATAATGACATATCTAAAAATTAAAATATGGATTTCACACTTGGAAAGCGTATTCAGTAAAGGCCTCACATAAACTTTGTATAATTTTTAGAAATGTGTTTGATCTATACAAGTAAATGCCACGCGGCTATAGTGACTTAATAAATACTTAAGGTTTCCCTATGATATATTTTCCATAATGATTCAAAAAACCTCTAAACTCACTAAAAACTTTACTTTGGTGTTACTTTTTATATGTTTATGTTTATTTTTGTTTTATACGCTATGTTTGATAGTAGATCAAATATTTTCCCACGGAAATGGGCTCGTAAATTTGTAATGTCCACACCACACTACAGATACGGTTTAAACTTGTAAACGTGATTGTGAGATTATCTCTTTCTATTCTTCTTTGTTATCTAACAAAATAAACGACAATACGAACCGTTTCGAGACCGGCGTCCTCTTGGAAAGAGAGTACTCATAAAGATTGAAGTCGACGGGTGCGGGTGAAATGCCGGTGTTGGTGGATAATACGTTTCATCTTCTTTGTAGTTATTATTCACTAATACTGATTTTAATGGCAATAGTTCGACATTGTCGTCGGCACGTCGCTCGCGTGGCGAAGTCATAGCGCGGGTGGCATCGTGCGCTATCGCCGGCTGCTTGCAGCCTACTGAAAGATGTGGCCTTGAAAATACTGCAGCGTAGGGTCGGGGCTTGGAAACGAAAGGAAAGATAAATTCTGGTATCTTTATTTATAATAATAATTTTCTCTATTTACTTTAAGTATATGCACACATTTTCTATCAAGCAAACGTATGCTATCATTTTTTAGCAGGCGCTTTATTGTTATAATTTATACTTTTTCTTCATTTTGACAAGAAATTTCAATTAATATAAAATTATGAATAAGTCGTAATGTTTTAATTGTTTACTAAGAATATTAGACAAAGGATTAAATGTTCATCCCCATCACTAGAACTCCGCTCCCGTATCTCAGCAGGCCGCACAGCGAGCCCCAGGTTCGCATGCGCAGTAACATTTGTTTGTTGTCTTTTAATTTGTAAGCTACTATTAAGCGGACAGTTCCAGCTATCTTTACATTGGCATCAACGCTGTGATGTGCCCAAGAGGAGTAGAAAGTTAGCCATTAACACAAAATTAAACAAGGTTTTTATAGTGCATATGTAATCTTTAGTTTTGGAATAATTAAAACAAAACGCGCTATACGAGTTTGTAAAACAAAATAATTAATAAATATAAATGTCTTCACGCAATTCCCAATACAGGGGTAGACAGAGGTCTAGTCTAGACAATTAAGTCCCTTAGACCCACCTTCCACCGAAGATATTTTGGGACAACGTGGCAGGTGACGAGCCTGTCGCCGTCTTTATGTCCAAGCCAACGATATAATTCGTACGTAAGTTTTTGAAAAACTCATTGGCACTGGCACCTGGGGATCGAACTCAGGTCTCTCGACTCGAAATTCCAACCACCAAACCACTCGGCTATCGTGACTTTGTAATAATATCAATAATTAAATATGTAAATTGGTATGTTTAATAAATAAAAAAAATATTAAAATTAGTTACGACATATGCAGAAGATGTTATAAAAGGTTTCAATCAATCGTTATTGTGTTCCGGGTAACACAGAAGTCGATATACCTTGTACCCCGATTTTAAGCGATCTCATTCCTTTCTTCTAATTTTAACCCGAGTTTTATAGTAATGTATTTTCATCTGTTAAAGGTGGTGCCCCAGCCTTTAAGGTTTATGATTGCGGATTCGAATCCTGTTAGGGACAGATATTTGCGTGATGAATATGAATGAAAAATATGGTCTTACCACGTGTCCTCAGTGTACTGATCAGTATGCAATATATTGTACATTATGTGTTGCCACCTCTGAGGTCCCGGTAGAAAACAACACCTTCGTTATTTCTGATTCCACATTACAAGTACGTAAGCTGCTTACTTTGGAGTGTATGTATTTATTTTAAAACTATGAAAAAATCAAAATCAACCAGTACATATATTCGTATATTCATCAAACTAACGTTTACCGCTTTTAAATGCGCTATCGAAAGGAATAAAAATATCCTCAAGCCATTCCCAATACAGGGGTAGACAGAGGTCTAGTCTAGACAATTAAGTCCCTTAGACCCACCTTCCACCGAAGATATTTTGGGACAACGTGGCAGGTGACGAGCCTGTCGCCGTATTTATGTCCAAGCCAACGATATAATTCGTACGTAAGTTTTTGAAAAAAAACCCATTGGTACAAGCTTGCTACCAAGGGATCGAACTCGGGTCTCTCGACTCGAAACTCCGACCACCCAGCTACTCGGCTATCGTGACTTCTAAAAGTAAAGTAAATTTACTTTAAAATTACTTTAAAATCGTATTTTGATTTAAAAAGAAAGTTGATTTATTTTATTTTCTAAGTAGCTGTATGTTAAATTTATATTTATATTATTTTTTTATATATTTATATTTATGTAAGATAAGTTAAATTAGTAAAATGATGTTAAAGCCTTTTAATACCTGATCATATGTAAAAGATAATCTCAAGTTTGAATAAAACTGAATAAGCTTACTATGTATACCTATGGTGATTCTCAGAATTTAAAGAAAACATGAGCTATGATTTTTTTGGGTGTTTAGTAAATTATTCTACTTAAATAGCTACTTCCCTTTTGTATTCTTTTTAATATCGATAATAATTTATGCTACTCGTAAGATAACTTGTTAAAGTACCTATTTAAATGAAATTGTTTCATTGTAGCAACTTTGTTTACGAATAAGAATGAAACTATAACAGTTACCGAACTTGAAATGTAAACTCTGACGATGTATGAATTAAACACATGATTGTGTACGATTTAAACTTGTAAACGTGATTGTGAGATTATCTCTTTCTATTCTTCTTTGTTATCTAACAAAAATAAACGACAATACGAACCGTTTCGAGACCGGCGTCCTCTTGGAAAGAAGAGAGTACTCATAAAGATTGGAAGTCGACGGGTGCGGGTGAAATGCCGGTGTTGGTGGATAATATGTTTCATCTTCTTTGTAGTTATTATTCACTAATACTGATTTTAATGGCAATAGTTCGACATTGTCGTCGGCACGTCGCTCGCGTGGCGAAGTCATAGCGCGGGTGGCATCGTGCGCTATCGCCGGCTGCTTGCAGCCTACTGAAAGATGTGGCCTTGAAAATACTGCAGCGTAGGGTCGGGGCTTGGAAACGAAAGGAAAGATAAATTCTGGTATCTTTATTTATAATAATAATTTTCTCTATTTACTTTAAGTATATGCACACATTTTCTATCAAGCAAATGTATGCTATCATTTTAACAGGCGCTTTATTGTTATAATTTATACTTTTCTTCATTTTGACAAGAAATTTCAATTAATATAAAATTATGAATAAGTGGTAATGTTTTAATTGTTTACTAAGAATATTAGACAAAGGATTAAATGTTCATCCCCATCACTAGAACTCCGCTCCGAATCTCAGCAGGCCGCACAGCGAGCCCCAGGTTCGCATGCGCAGTAACATTTGTTTGTTGTCTTTTAATTTGTAAGCTACTATTAAGCGGACAGTTCCAGCTATCTTTACATTGGCATCAACGCTGTGATGTGCCCAAGAGGAGTAGAAAGTTAGCCATTAACACAAAATTAAACAAGGTTCTTATAGTGCATATGTAATCTTTAGTTTTGGAATAATTAAAACAAAACGCGCTATACGAGTTTGTAAAACAAAATAAATTAATAAATATAAATGTCTTCACGCAATTCCCAATACAGTGGTAGACAGAGGTCTATTCTAGACAATTAAGTCCCTTTCACCCACTTTCCACCGAAAGATATTTTCGGGACAACGTGACAGGTGGTGATCCGGTCGCCGTCATTATGTCCAAGCCAACGATATAATTCCTACATAAGTTTAGTCTCTGCTGCCCGTAAGACGTGCATGTTGTTTAGACAATATTTTCGTCTGATATATATTTAGATGGCCATCGGTTGGCAGACTTTTGGAATCAGCGTTTTCTTTACAAACATACATACATACAAATGTAGTGCAAGTTCATTGCAGGATATAGGCATCTCCCTCTCTTCCAAGGGAGGATTTACTATAATCTCCACGCTTGGCAAGCGTTTTGGCGATCACAGTACCAAACCACTCGCACATCAGATGCGACCCATCTTAAGTCTGATTATTTTGGTCTGATAATTTTGAGATTTTTATCCCGCCATCTATCGGTTGTTATAACAATATTTAAGGCTATTTCCCTTAGTTGCCTCTTACGACATTCACGAGTAGAAAGGGAGTGACAATATTCTTATGCTGTTACCACACGGTTATATATTATTATTTTAAAGCTAATAGATGAGTGCTTATAAAACGATTTTTCGTACTCAAAAGGTTGTCAGTTCAGCAACATAGTAGTATAGTTAAAATTTTGTAGGTTTTAATAAGGTCTCCCCTTATTCTTCGCTGATCCAATGCTGTGAGACCAAGTATTTTCAATCGCTCTTCACATGAACGATGAAAATACATGGAATTAATTTGGTAGCTCAATGTTGTACTTCTTATAACATCTCTATAAATTTTAATTATTTTAAGATATAATGACATATCTAAAAATTAAAATATGGATTTCACACTTGGAAAGCGTATTCCAGTAAAGGCCTCACATAAACTTTGTATAATTTTTAGAAATGTGTTTGATCTATACAAGTAAATGCCACGCGGCTATAGTGACTTAATAAATACTAAAGGTTTCCCTATGATATATTTTCCATAATGATTCAAAAACCTCTAAACTCACTAAAAACTTTACGTTGGTGTTACTTTTTTTTATATGTTTATGTTTATTTTTGTTTTTTTATACGCTATGTCTGATAGTAGATCAAATATTTTCCCACGGAGAGAAATGGGCTCGTAAATTTGTAATGTCCACACCACACTACATATACGGTTTAAATTATTCTTCTATCTGTTCTAAAGTAATATTTCACCTGAAAAATTAATTTTTCTGGTGGACATACCGGATATCTTTGCTTAACATTTTGAAATTTAATCTATGCAGTGATAAGCTCATCTTCTGTCAGGTTGTCCCAAATAGGCGTACGAGTATTGGGAATACATTTATTCCTATTTCTTAATCTTCATGTCTTAACTTGAAACGAAAGGTAGAGGTCAATCAATTAATTGATTATGAACTATTTACTCGTGACGAAGTACATAATAAGTGTAAAGCTTCAATTGCGTTACCCACAGTAGTAACTTGACTTTTGTTTTTCAAACGTTTTAGCAATAAAGTGTAAGCTGACATTATAAGCTAAATCAAGCAAATTGATTAAAACATACAAATCTTGAAAAGACAATTTTAACAATTAATTAGCTGTTAAATTAGTTTTTGGGATAAATTGTTACGTTGACAGTTATGAACTTATGACCCAATATGCGATTCATTAAAAAATCAGAGTTTGTCAATCATGTTTATTTTGTTATAAGGGTATTACTAATTAAACCAAATTTAATTTACGTTTCTTGTCTGCAAAAACATTTAAAACTTTTGTGGCGTAACGTATTTTATAATAATTATTTTCTATATGAAGGAGAGTAGAGCTGGAGAACTTCTCTTTTCCCAAAGTAGATCTCAGCCACTTTTTCTATCTCCGCATTGCTGAAAAGTTCTCATCCGGCTGGGATAACAAATGCAACATGAATTAATTAATAAGAATTTGGGATAATTTCCCGGGTACGAGTGCGGATGCGGGAGTGATTGCGTGGTGCAGGTGTGGGTGCGTGTGTGAGTATGGGTGCACGTGCACGTGTGAGTGCGAAAGAAGGTGCGGATGCGGCGGGAGGTGTGGTAGTAGAGCGGGTGCGGGTGTGGTTGTTTGGAAGCAGGTGTGTAGGTTTGGAAGCAGGAACGGGTGCGGGAATGGGTACGAGTGCGCGCGAGAGACATAAAGCAGGAGCCGATGTAGGTGCGGGTGAAGGGTTGAGCGGTAGCGGGAGCGGAAACGGGGGTGGGTCCGGGTTTGCGAGCGAATGCAGGTGCGCGCGGTCGCGAGAGCGGGAGCGGGATCGTGTGTATGTGTGTTTGTGTGTGGTATCAACTGTATGAATATTCGACAGCGACATCGACGATCGGCAGCGTTCACCTACCAGAGATAAGCGTCAATAGCCGAGCAATTTAGAGAGAATTAATTGCGAAACACAAGGTCGCAGGTTCGGGCCCGCCATTCAATTTTTTTTTATAGAATAGGTAGGCAAACGAGCAGATGGCACACGTGATAGTAAGTGATTACCGCTGTCCAATACCAGAGGAATAGCAGATGCGTTGCCGGCCTTTGAGAAAGGTATAGGCTCTTTTCTTGAAGGTTCCTAGGTTGTATCGGTCCGGAAAAACCGCTGACGGTAGCACATTACGTAAGTGCAAGTGCGTGGCAGAAAATTCCGCGAAAAACGCGCTGTGGTGGAATGCCAACCATCAAGATGGTGGTGCTGGAATCTTTGTCTATGCCGTAAGGTACGATGGTGAAATTCAGCGGCTGGGATTAATCCGAACAATTTCTCGGAGCACTCTCCGTAGTATATCTTATAAAAAATGCAAAGAGATGCAACATCTCTTCGCAAAGCAAGGGGATCTAGTCGACCATATAGAAAACAGTCGTCTACCATTCGAGCTGCTCTTCGCTGGATACGGTCAAATGGAAGGAACTGACACTGGGGTGCCCCCGCCTAGAGATGAAAAAGTTGCAAGCGGTGAGCCAGCATGAAGTGCTGTCGTGCTCTACTGAGCACGCCATGCTTTTTAGAGGCCAATTATGCCTTCCCTTCCTAGTAAGCGCGGAACTGAACGTTGAACTGAACTTGATATGTCGACGCCAAGAATTCCGGTACTGGCTGAGGCAACTAGGAGAGTGCTCTCAAAATTAGGTGACACGACGAAGGGTTTCTTAGCGGTAGTGGTAAACGCGCAAACTTGTTTTTTTAGGGTTGAACTGGACTAAATTTAGTCGGTGCCAGTCCGAGATTGTGTCTAACAAAATCTCGACATCAGACTCAAGTTTGGTCCGGTACTCGTAAACGCGTTTCAGAGAAATATTGGCACGGCCGTTGTATAAGGCATCACCAGTGCTGTTGTCTGCATTGCAATGAATGTTACTAATTTGTAATAAACCATTGATATGCAGAAAAAACAGGGTTTCAGACTTGGAGTCCTAGTACTAAGTAATGATCTGAAATCTCTTCGTTATACTCCTACGGCGAACGAAGTAACAGTGGTACATCAACTCATTCAGAGTAAAGCGTTTATACTCACTACATATTCACATTATGTACTCACTACATATTCGGACTGGTAACATCGTACCCCTAGGCACGTGATAGCGCTTACCAGCTCACTCACGGCTTACCGTCACACTCTTTTCTTTTCACCTCAACTCATCTCGCTCAAATAAGATACACCTCGTGAGCACCTCACATTCGAAAACAACGTCCTCAATAAAAAAAAAACACATTATATGTTAGTGGCGTGGCTTTGTACAACGAAAGAGTATATAACTACTTCGTCTTATATGATCACTTTGCCAAAGAGTTTATATAATAATGCTCTATGCAATGGTGACAATGTGATTCATAGCTTACCTGTATGCCTTACGCAAATTTACTCTGTGTCTTTGCATTTGACATTGTCAACACACTATTTTTGACTTATTTTGCTTTTTATCTTTTGAATAAATAAATTATGAAATATATATTTAACCTTTAACTGGTGACATGTCAAATTTATAACACCATAAAGGACATGACGTCTCACAGTCTACTACTTTTAAATTCATTTTTATTATGAAAATCAACTTGAGTGTTTCATAATTGCCTCAATATTCAATCAACGGTATATAATGAAAAACACATTAGTAAATCAATTCAACTTATTTATAAAATATCGAGAGAGTCGAGTAATAACACTTAGTGGTATTTTACAGCCTTAATTGGTATGAGATCCTCATTTCACATTTCAGCCGACGTTATGCGAGAAAAACGATAAAGTTAATATCTTTCACATAAAATCTAATCTAGAAAGAACAAAAAATGTCAGTCGAGCTGAACTTGTTTCCGGACGTAGACGTTTATTACCATTTTCTGCCATTCTGAACTACAGAGTATCAAAATAAAAAGAAAAAGTTCAAAAAAATATTTTGCATGGCAACTAGGGACATGAAGCCTGACAGACTACGTCAGATTTTTTGAAGAGTGTTACGTGTTATACGACCGACAACACGTATGCCTCCTTCCGTGGTCTGTTTACTGCAGAGTTCCCCAAACTTTTTTCTGTCGTAGACCCCTTGCCATGTTTTTCGGTGTTGGGTAAACCCCGTACTTACCTGATATTGATTTAAAAAGTTAGATATTAGTGTTAAAAAGTTAAAGTAAAACACAAGTTACTATATACATTTATTAATTTAAATTAAATTAAAACGACTCAAAATAAAATTTTGTATCTGTTATGTAAAATAAACGTAACATTAAATAAACTATAAATAAAATAATATAAGTAATAAGTCAATATTTTTAGTGAGAAGGATGAACCTGATACTTTAATAATAAATTATCAACATTTGGCGTCAATTTTGTAAGGGTTAATCTTAAATCTCCTCGGCTAATTATGAATGAAGTAAAGTTGACTCGTTCAGTTGTATAGAGAAATGGGACGTTTGCAAATAACTACATAAGAAGCTTTCACTATCAGAACTCATTTCATCAATAACGTATTTCAACAGTATTGTTGCTTAAGGGAGTTCGTTTGTGTAAAACAGTTTTTAAAACATCTTCAACGGCTGGCAAAATTAACTTCTCTCCGATAGTATGCGATTTTCCGGATTTTGCTATAAGTAACGAGATATTGTAAAACGCCCGCAAACCATCATCATTTCTTTGTGACGTTGAAGCGAACGTTCTGTCCTGTGTAGGTCTCTTCTGAAGTTTATCTTTGAGTGTTTGAAAGTATTTCAAATCTTTCTCTGTTTTATCATGGTGGCATCTTCTCAGATCACCTTGCAGTTAAAATGGTCACATAGGCGATTATTTGTCCGGCAATGATGGAATAAAGCCAAATTTCAAATAATCAACACTGTACTGTCTACATTTCTTTTTAGATTCGGACATGGCATCAGTCATCTGTGGGCAAAATTAAATTATTTAAATAAGACAGAAAAACCAGCAGCTGTATATTAAAAATATTTTTTAATTTTTCCTAAAACATTCCATAATTCGAACATCTTCTTGCAACAATTAGCTCGAATTACGGAGATTGCACTGTAATTATAATACCAAATGCTAAAACTGTCAAAAAGAAACTATCGAGGAGTACTCGTGTAATTTTGCATGATTGAATATTAAAGTACTAATAACTAAAGTCATGATTGGCGTAATTTATCTATCTTTGCTAACTACGACTACAAAATTAAAATTTAATAGAAAAATAATGTACTTTCTTTTCTCCAGCACTCTCAAACAAAATAACACTGACTCATTATAATTTGTGTGATATACTATCTGTTTATATTATTATATATTATTTATTTATCTTCACGCACAATCCCTGACGGGGTAGCCAGAGAGAACAGATCGCCAAGTGTCACGATCCCTACATACTTCTTTCGCTTCTTTCAGATTCATCATCTTCTTCATACATGCACGTCTAGGTATCCGAGTACTCTTGACCCTCCTCTCTTCGAGCAATTTGCTCACATGGTCTTCGAAAGTTAGTCTCGGTCTACCTCGACACCTTTTAATATTAACTTTCACGCTATATATATTCTTCACCATTCGGTCTTCACTCATTCGCTCAACGTGCCCAAATCATCGAAGCACGCCCTTATCCATTTTTGAGACAAGGTCATCTTTCAAACCTGCCATATTGCGAATCTCTTCGTTTCGCTTTCGGTCGGCCATGGTAAGGCCGCACATTTTACGAAGAGATCGCATCTCCACTGCATTCAACCTGCTTTTATGCTTCTTCTGGCATACCCAGGTTTCGCTGCCATATAACAAAGTCGGTACCAACACTGCGTTATGTATTGCAAGGCGTGCACTTTTCACAACGCCTTGCCTTTTGATTAACGCAGTCAGGGCACCATTGACTTTGTTCCCGGCAGCGACACGCTTGTCCACATCTAAATCACATCTTCCATCCCGGCTAAACGCACTCCCCAAGTATACAATTTCATTCACCTGTTCTAGACATTCCTGATTTACCCAAATTTCGCACTTCGTTCTTTCTTCGTCCCTTTCAAATCTGTTTATATTTTTAAAATATTTTCTTAGCACTTTCGTTTTCACTTTCCTTTTCGTATTTATTGAGTGACGAATTGAACAAGTCAGTGCAAGGTAGCGAAGCTCTGAGACTACGACTCTCAGGGTTTTACAAGTTCAAAATGTATTGCGACCACAAAGCGAATACCAACATCCTACAACTTACACAATTTTATAAACATATGTAATAAATTTTTCATTGGTAATAAATTCTTCATTGGTACTTTTATAAATAATGTATATGTTTTGATATTATAAGATAGTATGATATAAGTAAATAGGTACTATCAGTGTGTGTGGAGCTTCACTATGATGGACCCCCATTTTCATTTCATGGACCCCCAAATTTTTTTGCGCTGACGTAGACCCCTTGCAGGTTGTCATAGACCCCTAGGGATCGATATGTACCACTTTGGGAATCACTGGTTAACTGCTGTGAGGGGGGGAGTGGCGAAGTCTAAGAATTCGCAATAAGCGCGGCGCCTGTGAGACTCCATGTCACTGGTTAAAGAATAATATATTATTTTGCACTTATTTATATAATTTGGTCTAAATAATATAATATACGTATATCTTGAATATTCTTATAATGAATACGCAGGTAATATACATTCATATGAGAAATTATTTGTGCCATTATGAAGAAAAGTGTTCTTTTGGGAATAAAATATAGGTTAAGGTTAAGTAATCAGAATTAATGTAGACCATACAAATCAATTAAAAATCGAATTATAGCAAATTATACATTATTATACCTTAGTTGCTATACTTTTTTATAAAGTGACTCAACTAGATTATCTCGTACACATCGCTACATTACAAAATCCTAAAAAAGAATTTTACATTTAGATTTTAATGAATTTACATCCTATCATAATATAATTTATTCTGTATTGAATAACTCAACTAGATTATCTCGTACACATCGCTACATTACAAAATCCTGAAAAAGAATTTTACATTTTGATTATAATGAATTTACATCCTATCATAATATAATTTATTCTGTATTGAATAAGTTGTATAATTCTTTTTGCCGAGACTAAATTCAACTTAGTGTAATAAAAATATATGTTGTGTTCAGTTCAAATGATTCATCATTAATAATGAAATAAAGGTCTAATAAAGAAAAGGTTTTTATTAAGTTTCTCTTATTGAGGCTCCACATTCTTTGTGCTTTAGAGCACCTGAAATATTCAAGAAGGCTTGTGCCACTAACAAGGTTTTTAGAATAGAATCATATATTTATTTACAGAACAAAATATTTCTTAAAATATTTTCTTAAGCATATTTATAAATATTTATGCAGGTACTATTAACTGAAAATAAATATGCAAAAGCCTCTACAAATTGCCCATATTGGTTTGATTAATTCCCTTGAAAGAAGTGAAAAAAAATATTGTCACGCAATTCACAATATAGGGTTAGACAGAGGTCTAGTCTAGACAATTAAGTCCTTCCACCAAAGATATTTTGGGACAATGTGAGAGTTAGTGAGCCTGTCGCTGTCTTTATATCCAAGCCAACAATATTATTCGTATGTAAGTTTTTTGAGAAACCCCATTGATACAAGCCTGCCACCTGGGGATTGAACTCAAGTCTCTTGACTTGAAATTCTGACCACCGAACCACATGGCTATCATGACTCTTTTTGTTTGTGTTAAATATTTTAAAAAGAAGAATTAAAGTTGAATAACTCTTGAATCTTTGTTTTAGATATCCAGCATTGATGTTTCTGCACTAAGCAAATGCCAAACAACCAAGGCCCAAAGTCTTTGTATTTATGACATTGGCTACAAATTAAAATCTCCTGGTCAATATGACATAGGTGGCACATACAGCGAAGATGAGCCACACCTTTGGTTTTTTTATGTAACATCTGCATGTCCAGGCTACAACTATCTCCTGAATTTATTTGTGTGCCATAGAAAAACAGGAGCAGTGTCCATAGGTATCAGTGATGGAAACAAGCTAGAACAGAACAATGTTGGTAACACTGTAAATTATGTTTTGCCAAATACATTAGCTTGGGAAGTTTTTAAAGCAGAACAATGTAATGAAAATAGTTTTATAAAAACATTCTGCTTCAATGAAGCAGATATGTTAAAGATGGAAAAAAACTGTTTAGTTATACCAGTGACTGTTCAAATCAATACAAAATGCTTACTGCCTGGTGATGTAATGTATATGATGAAACTTCAACATGATTTTGGTGATCTGTTAAAAAATCAGGAGAGGACTGACCTTGTTCTAAACACACCAAACCAAAAGCAGTACAGAGTCCATAGGATAGTACTAGCAGTCCATAGCCCAGTCTTAAGAGAAAGAATCAAAAACTTAAAGGATGAATCAATGTTTATTGATATAGATGACAATGATATAGAATTATTACTTGAGTTCTTATACACAGGAACTATAAAGAATATATGTACACAAAAATTTATACAATTGATGAAAATTGCACACCAATTTCAAATAAAAGATTTTGAAAATTTTCAGTTATCATCGGCTGTGCTTAATAAAATAATTAATGTAAATAATGCTTTAGATTTTGCTGTTATATCTGAAAACTACAAATTACAAGAAATACAAGTGAATGTATTTAATTTCATTAAAAATCATCCAAAAATATTAAAATCGGTCAAATGGGAGAAATTCAGTGACAAAAATTTAAGAAAGAAAATATTGGATCACATTTCTGAAGACGTTGGACGAGACCAATCAATAACTTAGTCTCATGTTTTAGTAAGAATATTTACATTTTTAAGAATAAATTAAGATCTTGAAACTCATTTACAATAGAATTTAACAGTGATGAGACCATTTTCACTAAATGCATATAAGGATATGGATGCTGTAATAATAATAAGTATGAAGATATTGTAAACAACAAAATACTTTAAAAAAAAGCAGTTTTGTGTTTGGAGTTATTTAATTTACCTACTAACACCCTAAAGAACTATATATATCCAAATAGAATGCCTAACTCAAAGGAGATCTTTGATGTTAATATAGATGACGAACAATGAAACAGTAATGAAGACATCTGCAGCAGAACCAGAGTAACCGACATAGCCATAAGGATCAGCACGTTGAAGTGGCAATGGGCTGGCCACATAGCTCACATAACTTACAACCGTTGGAGAAGAAAGGTTCTCGAGTGACAGCTTCGTACAGGCAAACACAATGATTGACGACCCCCATGAGATATTGTGGGAATTCGATGGATGAAGGTGGCTGAAGACCGTTCACTGTGGAAAGCTTTAGGACAGGCCTATGTTCAGCAGTGGTACTTGATAGGCTGTAAAGAAGAAGAAGATGACAAACACTTTGTAAGAGTAATAAATAACTCACGATAGCCGAGTGGTTGGGTGGTCGGAATTTCGAGTCAAATGACCCATGTTCGATCCCCAGGTGGCAGGCCAATGGGTTTTTCAAAAAACTTATGTACGAATTACATTGTTGGCTTGGACATTAAATCGGCGACGGGCTCACCATATGTCACGTTGTCTCGAAAATATCTTCGGTGAAAGGTGGGTCAAAGGGACTTAATTGTCTAGACTAGACCTCTGTCTACCCCTGTATTGGGAATTGCGTGGAGATATTTATTTATTTATTTTTATTTAATAAATAACTTTTTATGACATTTGTCAGTGAATCCTTCTGCTAATATATTTAAAAATATACTCGACAATTATTTAAAATATTTAAGTTCAGACACATGTGCAAAAAGCCACATCTCAAGGTCCCGGGTTCGATTCCCGGTCTGGTCAATGTAATAAAACGTATAGTTTGGAGTGCGGTGTGAGGCAGGGTGGGTTGACTTCGCCAAAGCTCTTCAACCTCTATGTAAATGAGCTGACAGTGGAGCTCAGCAAGAAGCCAGTCGGCTGCTGGATGGACGGCATTTGCGTTAACAATTTAAGCTATGCTGACGACATGGTTTTGCTGGGCCCCACAGCTGGCTCAATCAGAGAGTTGCTTAAATCCTGTGAAGCATACGCGTCTAAGCATGGCTTAGTTTATAACGTATCCAAAAGTGAATTCCTGATCTTTGAGGCTCCTCGAAAGCAAGTACAATATGACCCTAACATTGCACTAAATGGGACTGCACTTAAGCGAGTGTCACAGTTTAAATATCTGGGTCACTATGTTACAGAGGACCTTAAAGATCATGTGGACATGGAGCGTGAGCGAAGAGCCTTGGCTATAAGGTGCAACATGTTGGCCTGCAGGTTTTCTCGGTGTAGTAAAGAAGCTAAAATAACGCTATTTAAAGCTTACTCTCAAACTTTCTACACGGGAAGCCTGTGGATCAACTACACAAAAAAGGCTTTGGGATACCCTTAGAGTGCAATACAATAATGGGTTTAGGATACTGTTGGGTTTGCCGCGGTATTGTTCAGCCTCTGGCATGTTTGTTCAAGAGCGAACAGATGACTTCTATGCCATTTTAAGAAAGAAAACATCATCACTACTAGCAAGACTGCGTTCTAGCTCTAACAGTATTCTGAAAATGTTAGCTGAAAAGTTCACCGATCACCGATCCTTCACCGTTTTATAAAAGTGCTTGTTCGGTGAATCAATATGTCTTTATAAATAATTGTGCTTATTATTATAATTATTGTGATTGTTTTGTGTTTTCTTTCAATTATTTTTCAATTTCAATTTTAATTTATTTTTCCATGTCGAGCTCAATTTGTAAACTAACATAGCGCTTAATTAATTTGTTTATATTTTTTTTTTTGTATACTAACAAGTGGGCCTAGTTGCACCAATAAAGAAATTATTATTATTATGGGGTATTTGTTATATTTTCTTGTCTGGTTGGGTTTTTATACACATAAAAATAAAAATACATAAAATTAAATAAATAAAGTATATAAAATATATACGTTATAAACCCATAAAAATAATAAATAAATATTAAGACCCAACCAGACGGAAGCCCTCGACAGGGGAGACCAGACGGCCGAGGGTTAGGGCGACAGAGAGAGAAACCGGGGACGATGCGGGCTATATCGAGGAGCACCGCCTTCTGCATTTGAGCTCGGAGCGGTCCGTCACGGAGTCCCAGTCGCCTCAGATGTTCAGCGAGGCTGACTGGGATTAACCCCTTCGCAGAAACAACTATAGGAATAATTTCAGCGGGCACCCCACCTAACATGTCGGTCACCTCGTGAGCCAGGTCCAGATATTTCGTCTTTTTTTTATTATTATTATTATTTCTCGGGAACTCGTCGACCAGTACCGGAACAAACTTGTGCCTGTAGTCAAGATTTTGTTAGACAAACAGTTCAACCCTAAAAAGACACAAGTTTGCGCATTTACCGCTAAAAAGAAACCCTTCGTCATATCACCTCGTTTTGAGAGCACTACCCTAGTTGCCTCAGCCAGCATCGGAATCCTTGGCGTCGACATATCGAGCAACGTTCAGTTTCGCGATCATTTGGAAGGTTATCGACGACCAAGTTTTGTCTGATTGGCTAGATCCCCGGCTTTGCGAAGAGATGTTGCATTTTTTTTGCGTTTTTCACAAGATGTAGTACGTGATGTGCTAAGAGGAATTGTTCGGATTAATCCCAGCCGCTGAATTTCACCATTGTACCTTTCGGCATAGTCAAAAATTCCATCACTACCATCTTGATGCTTGGCTTTCCACCACAGTGCGTTTTTCGCGAAATTTTCTGCCAGGCACTTGCACTTAATGGAATGTTTTGCCGTCAGCGGTTTTCCGGACCGATGTTATAAGTAAGGTTCCTAAGGGGACCTTCAAGAAAAGAGCTTATACCTTTCTCAAAGGCCGGCAACGCATCTGCTTTGGCGGCGGTAATTACTTACCGTCACGTGAGCCACCTGCTCGTTTGCTTCCCTTTTCTATAAAAAAAAATATATTGTGATAGCATTATACACTGTTAAAATATATTTCACTGTTACAATATTTTACAAACAAAGTCATGATAGCCGTGTTTCTACAAAAAAAGTCATGAAAGTCATGGTAGCCGAAATTCCGACCACCCAACCGGTGGTTTGGTGGTCGGAATTGGGTGGGGTCGGGTGGTGGAATTTCGAGTTAAGAGACCCGAGTTCGATTCCCAGGTGGCAGGCTCGTACCAATAGGTTTTTCTAAAACTTATGTGCGAATTATATCGTTGGCTTGGACATAAAGACGACGACGGACTCACCTGTACCGTTGTCCCGAAAATATCTAGGGTCAAAAGGACTTAATTGTCTAGACTAGACCTCTGTTTACCCCTGTATTGGGAATTGCGTGCAGATATTATATTTATATACAATATATTTCAAATTCCTCGTCGCCCAATACTCCATCACTGTCTGGCGACGAAAACCGACAACGGCTCCCGTAAAAATAGAAAAAAAATTAGCAAAATCAAAAATAAAATTGTTGACTGGGAAAGAATGCCTTCCTTCTACATAAAAGTTTATAAATAATATGATATATAAATAAATAAATAAATATCTTCACGCAATTCCCAATACAGGGGTAGACAGAGGTCAAGTCTAGACTACTAAGTCCCTACGACCCACCTTCCACCGAAGATATTTTCGGGACAACGTGACAGGTGGTGAACCCGTCACCGTCTTTCTGTCCAAGCCAACGATGTAATTCGTACATAGGTTTTAGAAAAACCCATTGGTACGAGCCCGTCACCTGGGGATCGAACTCGGGTCTCTTGACTCGAAATTCCGACCACCTAACCACTCTGCTTTCGTGACGTACATAAAAGTTTAAATAAATAAATAAAATTTAAAGTTTCCTAAAATCTTTTCCTACAAAAATTACAACATAAAAATAATCTTAGTGATAATAATCTTATTACAGCGATTTTTATTTTTAAAAGAACTAAATATATAGAAAAGATTAAACTTTAAATTTTCTTCTTTTTTAATTATTTTATATCATGTTGCAATAGCATATATGTATATTATTTTGATACAATTTTAAATACTGATATTAATTAGAAATTTGAGTTGAATTGTTCGTATTGGAACGCATTTTACACAGATTCCATAAAATTTTACTGTCTGATGTTGTCAATTTGTCATAGACAAGTTACACCTACACGCGCAGCAAATTGAAATTCTCCCTCATCCCGAGGTAAGAGTACCTTCCCGTCAAGCGTGGCTAATCAAGGCACCAAAAGGTGAGGTTTCTTTTAGTAAAATAAGCTTTGTATCTAGGATTACTAGCATAAGTCATTATATTTTACTAAAAAGTGTGCGATGGGTTAAACCACGATGATATAGTGTATAAATACCAAATGTACTTATGAAAACATAAACGAACGCGTTAGAATTTACATTAGTGTTGATTACAAAGCGTAAAATTTTTTATATGCTGAACTCAATTGTCTTCGCCTTTTATACTTAAAATAGTTTCATTTTAGGAAAATGAGCAGCTCGGAGGAGGTATCATGGATTTCATGGTTCTGCGGGCTGCGAGGTAACGAATTCTTTTGCGAGGTAAGTGTCTTGAATTTGCCCAAGTTTGTTGTGATGGCGGTCAGTATTGATCCAATTTGTTATCTTTTAAGGTGGACGAAGACTATATCAATGATAAATTCAATTTGACGGGTCTGAATGAGCAAGTACCGCACTACAGACAGGCCCTGGACATGATTCTAGATTTAGAACCTGGTTAGTATACACCATAGATAAGCCTTGTCATATTTTTCCTTTAAGTGTTCATTTCACCTAGTTTTTAATTTTTTGAAGATAATGCCTAAAATAAGTTTATTAGGTATTATAACACTTTTTTATTAGTATATTTTTAAAAATAGAAAATCTATAAAGACATGTCAAGGTTTAGAAGTTGGTACTTAAAGTTTTTATTCAAATGATTCATGAATTTGTAACTCATTCTTTACTCAATCACTCAAGAAGTGAAACTTCAACTATATTTCCTTCTAAATAGTAGTGGTATTACTACTAGTTGAGAGTGTTAGTAGACCAAGATACACTTTTGAAGATCATTTGAGAAAATTGGTTATGGTTGGAAAGTTAAGAGTATTTGAATACTCAATTTTTTTTATTTCTTAGTTACTCTAAGAAGTTACTCTACTTGAATTGAATATGACATGTACAGAATATATGAATTCATGAGTATACCTTCAAGCTTTTAGTTAAGATCCATGACCTCAATTATTATATTTTAAATTAATTATTTTATTTTAAATTTTAATTCAGCTTTATTATTGAATCATTAATAAGTATATATTGTTAAGACTTCTCTTACTAGTAAAGATTTTTATTTTTGTATTTTGTTATAGATGATGACCTTGATGAAAATCCAAACCAATCAGATCTGGTGGAGCAAGCATCTGAGATACTCTATGGGTTAATTCATGCTCGCTATATATTAACGAATCGGTAAATCAAATTTATCTAAATGACCAGAGAAATTCACACTTTATTACATCTACAACTATTATTTTACCTCACCTTAATAAACTGAAGCTGATTCACACCATTTCCAATACTGGGGTAGACAGAGGTCTACACAATTATGTCCTTTCAACCCACCTTCCACCAAAGATATTTTTTTGGACACTATGAAATGAGGGAGGGTATTGATGTCTTCATGTCCAAGCCAACAAGTGTACAACTGCGAATCAAACTCGGGGTCTCTTGACTCCGAATCCTGAACACTCAGCTACTCTGGTATTGTCACTACAAAGCTGATTCAAATTTGAAATAAATCGTCAACATTTCACTTTAAAGTAGTACTTTCTACCTTTGTTATTTTTGTGATATACTATGAACCAGGTTGACTAAAAAAGTTTTCATTACATGACACTAATTCTACTTGCCCTCCAGGACTCCTAAACATGTTTAGGTCTACACAAAAAATTAAGTTATTTTTTTATTATTTAAACATAGTGGTGTCCTGCACAGGATATTTATTTTCTAAGTAGTGTATGTTTTTTTTTATAGAAAAGGGTGGCAAATGAGCAGGTGGCTCATGTGATGGTAAGTGATTACCGCCGCCCATGAACACCCGCAATACCAGAGACTTAGCAGATGCTTTGCCTCCCTTAGAGTGCTCCCCTCCCCCAGAATTGGGGGAGAGGGGTGTGTGGACCACCGGTTACCTGCACTCACTAGACAAAAGACAGAAGTATGTTAGACTTCTACTTCACACCGGTATTCTGTGAGGTTGTGGTACTTCCCCCGTCGAGCCGGCCCATTCATGCAACAACAAAAGCTGATGCGTGGCTCTACCACTGTTAGTAAAATGTATATATGATTACAAGAAAAATGAGGAACACTGTATTTTTATACATTAAAATTTAGCTAGTATAGGTTTGTGGCTGAAATAACACAAAAAGTTATTGATTATGTTAAAGATTCTGGTGATTTTGTTAAAGTTAAAGATATTTACTTCCCTTATAATTTATAACAGCCACTGCTAAGCAAGGCTTCAGCTAGTACTGTATAAAAAGGCTAATCTAATTTTTCCTGTCCTAACATAGCAGTTTAAAAAAATGCAACAATATGGATATAGATACTTTAGTATATATACTTTACTATAATTTTAATTTAATATGACATGATTTGTACTGTTTTGTCCCATAATTTTATCATTATATATAATACACAATTTTTTTTATTGATTTTAAAGCATATAAGTAATGCTGAACTTTTTGTCTTTAAATTAAAGAGAGAAATTTTTAAAATTTCAATTGATTCTACTGATCCTACCTGTGTCAGTTGAAATTTTAAACATTTTTCTCTTTATTTTGACTATGTATAATAATAACCTTTTTTTTTAATTCATAAATAATATTTCATTCTTCTTATTATTTTTATAGCTTATCAAGAATCCACTGCTGAACAATGCCCACCTGTAATGAATAGTGTAGTATAGCAATGAATAGTATAGTAATATAGCCCTTAATAAATAGTACACAGCCAGCGTCCTGCAACATTTTACGGTTGTGACTCTCTTAGGGCTACCCCCTACACTACACTTGCCTAAACAAAGTTGCCACTCTAGAATTTTTTTTGACAGAAGTACCTCTGTTGTACAAGCTATTGCACTTCAGTATGCTGATCTTTATGTTTTATGTTAGTTCTTAGTTATTTAGATTAGTTTTTTAAGATCAACATTTTCATAAGACTAATCCAATGCATTTATTGCAGAGGTATTGGTCAGATGCTAGAGAAATTTCAAGCTGGAGATTTTGGACACTGTCCGAGAGTATACTGCGAATGTCAACCTATGCTTCCGCTTGGTGAGTGAGATAACTACATTATTATGCATTTGGTAGTCCATTATATTTTATTACGAAAACTGGAACAAATAATAACAATAAAAACAAATGCTGTGAAAATTATAAATTTAATTTGTTTGGCTATTAGATTGGATAAGACCTGCTGATTTGCTCATCTCAACGTCTGAGCGCGTATTTTCGATTGTCTAAGCTTACTCAAGCCAACCTAACTCCTTAAGGAAACCCAGCAGCATCTTAAAATTACTGGTAACCTTAGGGAGAAATCTCAGTGCACCGAGACGATTAGCCCTGTATCTCGCGACCGTTGGGCACGTCAGTAAAACGTGCGCCGCCGTCCCCTCGGAATCCACGCACGCTCGGCACAACGGGCTGTCAGTAACACCTAAACTGTTTAGTGATTCTATTTAACAAGCATCTAAACAGATGCTTGTTAAATAGAATCGACTATTGATTGTCAGTTGTGCTCAGCTGTTAATGTTTAATTAATTACAACAGTAATATAATAGCAAAATTGAGGAATTTCAAGATGATTAAGAAAGTTTTTATTTGTGGCTCATTAATATAATTTATGCATGCTCAGAATATTGCAAGAAATACATTACAAATCATTGCATAATACTATAAAAAAACTGGTATGTAATATGTGGTAATTTAAGCTGTAAGTCATATTGAAAATACCTATTTAGATAGAACACAAATATTATGTGTAAAGGTTGAGTTCAAAAATAAATCAGCTGATTTTCCTTGCTTTAAGCAACAATATGTCATCTCTATATATCATGATAAATTTCTTGTTCTTTTCGTCTTAACTGATTTATTACTTGATTGACTTCATTTGTAAAATAATGATGAAGTAGGTTTAAAAAGAATTGACATCCCTTTACAGCAGTCGACTTATTCATTCTGGTAAGCAAGCTAATGACTGATGTTGCGCTCATCCTCGCAGGGTCGAAACTCGTCTGGTATATGGATGGTGTACCTACTGATGAGAGTGTCTGTTTGATGCATCAGACAGAGACGCTTGACCACCAGTGGGATTACTATGATCAGGTCTGAACCAGACACTGCGTTCTGGACCCACTGAAGTAACTTCTTTTTTAGCACACCAGATCTTGAGGGCTCCATCAAAATAGACGGGTTTATTCCCAAACTTCGGTTTCACCTCAGCGGGTTCTTTATATAGGCCTTCCTGGTAATCATAGAGTGAATGTCGTCGGGAGTTCATTGCCGCGCTCAACTTCCAACGACGACCGATGAATAGATGACTGGATCCCCCCAGCCGATTGCTCCAGGGCCACCTTTTTGTGTTCGCCCCAGGGAGATGTCGATTCATTCTGTAGCCTTCTCGCTGCCCTCTTTTTTGCTCAGGTCTTTGGCAGCTACCACCTTCTTGGCCAGTGATTAGGTTTGCTTTCAGCACTAGTATGGCCCTTGACAAGAGCTGACTTAACACCAGTTATACTGGCTTTTTTGTGATGTTGTAGCATTGTGTAGTACACACATATGATTAATAAATAATTTTTATACCAGGTCTATCTGATGTTCCCGGCGAAGCCATGGTGAAACTGTATTGTCCCCGCTGTATGGACGTTTACACCCCGAAGTCGTCGCGACACCATCACACTGACGGAGCTTACTTTGGAACTGGATTCCCCCATATGGTATTCATGGTGCACCCTGATTATCGACCTAAACGTCCTTCATCACAGTTTGTACCTAGGTGAGTATTTTGACTAAATCATTATCTTCAAATCTGTCCTCCCATTCTTGGGGGTTAATGTTTGGTTTACTTGACATCAGATTAATTAACACATCAATATTATGATTAATACATTTTCATTATGTTACCCAGCATAAGACTTGTTGAGTTCTAGTTCTATCTAAGAATCCAGTATCCAAATTCATAAATCTATGTTTTAATTGTAAATATAAAAGGGTTTCTAAGCAGTTTTCTCTTGAGACGAAAGAACCTCGTTACGAAACGGTGATAGATTTAAGGTGACTATTGACAAGTGAAATAAGATATAGATTAGTATAATAAAATTTATCTCAGTAAAATATTGATTTTGATTTGATGATGAGTTATGCACCCATTACATGGTTGAAAAAAATATAAAATAAATTATCAATTGTATTTATTAAAATAAAGAGAAAAATTATTAAAATTTCAACTGGCATGGGCGGGATTGGAACCCGCGAACTTACCTCCGAACCAAAGTGCCTTATTTATGCCTGTTTTGCCATTGGCGCCATCTACCACAATATGTTACAAATTCCTGCTTAATTGTGTGTAGTTCAAATTTATGCTTTAACAGTTACCTAGTTTTAAGTGAACAATGTTTGCATATACTATGTAATTGCTTGACTGACTAATTTGTGAATGAATTTTGGTAATTGATACCTTTTATATTGTTAGCATACATTAAGGAAGAATTTTCGGAAATTTCACCACTATGCGAATAAAATAAGAGATGAACACTATGTATATTTATATATATTCACGCAATTCCTAATACACAAGTAGACAGAGGTCTAGTCTTGATAATTTCCTTCCTTCCCTTTGACCCACCTTCCACCAACGATATTTTCGTGACAACGTGACAGGTGGTGAGCCCGTCGTCGTATTTATGATGAACACTATGGAATTGCGTAATTTTTAAGGAAGCACGAAATTTTTATATGTCTGCTTCTGTTCAGGATATATGTATATACAGAAATAAATACACGAATACACTAGTTATAATATGTATATGTCCACATACATCTTTAGTATATATAGGCAAAAAAGTAAATCATCCCCTTTTTATGATAACAGAACCTTCATAGGATCCCTCCCGTTTTTACATGTATTAGCATATTTTTCCAAAATCTACTGAACAAAAAAAATATTGAACTATATATGTGCTTTATTATTATGTAGTTATATATAAGTGAACTTAAAGAATTTCCATTTATCACTTTTTTGTTATTTCTGGCAACACTTCCACCTATGTATATTTAATTTTGAAATGTCAATGTAATTGTTTTTTTCTTGTTTAGATTGTATGGATTCAAGATCCACCCGCTCGCTTACCAGATTCAACTACAGGCGGCCGCTAACTTCAAGGCACCGATCCGGAATCTCTCGTATAACAACGGTAAACGCTAGGGCCGCGCAAAAGTACGCGACCAACCGCTCACAGCCCCTCAATGATACAGATACTCCACGTACATACATATCATCCTATGCCAATGACAATGAATATGATGGTTATGTATAATAAATATGACCAAAACTTTGCCATGACCATAAATATGACCAATATTTAGTAAACATTCCAGATTGATTGATTGATTGATAAGAAATTAAATGATGCATTATTTTACCAAATTGAAAAGTTATTTGGTGAATGTTTATACAAAATAGTTGGTATATATAATACAGATTTTTCCATAGCAGAATAGTATGCTTTTTTAAAATAAAATTATTTTGGGTTTTATTCATTGTCACCTTTCCACTCCTGTCGCCACTGTAAATATCCTACAATTCATTAGCATTATGATGCTACTTTAATAATTTTTTTTGGTATATCACATACAAGTTCGGGTAATTTAAAATATCAATTTTAATATTTAATACAATAAACCCACATTATGTGCAAAGAGGATCTGTATCAAATAGCATAAAGAGCAGTAAATCATTATATTCTGTGGTAAGACAACACAAACACTAGAAATAATAGTGATAATCAACAAATTGTTTGAAGGGCATATTCCATAAAAATGGCAAAAACATTTTATTGTCTTATAAAGTAGTGAAATAGGCAAGTATAATTTAGTTAATTCCTCATTGTCTATCGTATTGCTATCTTGTAAGTAATCATCAAACCTGTCAGTCCATTATTCAATCACTCTTCATTTTAATCAGATATTTGTTATTATAGTTACATAGTAAGCTGTTCACAGTACCATAGTATTTTTCAGTAAATATCTTTTATGAGCAGCCATTTTTCATAAAATTGAAGTATGCAGCAATGGCAACATTTAATAGCCATTTCATTTGTAGTTATAGTATAAAATTGCAATTAAGATAGGGTCTTTCTAAGTTTTTATTTTTATATCCGATAATAACCGTTTAGGATATAAATGGTTGTTTAACATTTGAAAGTCAGTGTCTTCAAGACATATTTTCAGTTATTGTATCAGTTCCAGTAATTATAAATAAACATTATAACAATTATTGGCCTTTTTTCTTGCTTATCCTGCATGTTAACCATGTTTCCTTTGGCTAAATGTAATATGTAAATAAAATATTAATACACAGTTTTAGAAGTTAGGCATTTTATTTTTCGGCCTATAACAAACAATATTTTACTTTTTTAATTATACAATTGTTAAATATTAGATTATAAATAATTTGAAAGTGACTTGATTAAAATATAAAACATAGTAAAATATATAACATTGTAAAATATTCAATCAATTACACTATGCACATATTTTATTAAAAAAACATCAAGTTATAGAATTTAATAATTGGTAACAAATAACTTTACAAACAGTGAGATATCTGTTACATACTAATCATGAGTAACCTAAAAACAAAGTTTAAAACATTGATAACAATATACATTGTCAGTTCAAAATCTCTAATAATTCTTTAATATACAAACATATTATGGAGATTTATATTTTAACTGAGGAAATATTTGTTTGTCACAGAGACCAAGACCTCAAGTAACATTCCAAAATGATCATTTGCCAGCGGTGCGCCGCGATCAGTGCTGCGGAGTCGAGCGCCCCGTGGAAGGGGGTTCGCTTCCTGCAAGCGACCCTTCTGAACAGTAACTTTAACTAATTATAGTATTTATTGAAACAACTATTATACTCTTTATTTAACTAATAAACAGTTGTGTTTTCAATTCAAATAAAGTTTATTTTTACGTTTTCTGTATTTAAATATTTTTTTATTATCAAACACCTGTAATGTATAATAAAATGTTTAATCAATCATGATGTTTCTCATATTTATGTAGCAAGGTATCTACATAACTCTCTTACTAATTCAGTATTGTTGATCTCATCAAATATACTATTTTGTAGGACATGTGCATTCTTCTTAATGAATTTAAGAGCAGCTATCTTAAGAGTATCTGAATTATACAAATCACCTATTACAAGAGTTTCAAGAGCATTGTCACAATCTATTTGAATAGAGAATGCATTCTGTGCCAGATCTTTCAAGCCTTTCAAATTGTATCTATCAGCTAACATAAGGAGATTACATAGATTGCAATTGCCATTTCCTATGTCCTTTACAGTTCCTGTATAAATAAATTCTAAAATATACTGAAGGTCTTCCTTACAGACATCAATCAGTTTCACTGAATTATTTTGACTTTCAGCCGTCTCATCTTTTAACATAGCTTTGAATACTTCACTTTGTGCAGCTAAAATAACTTTATGTACTCGAAACTTTTCTCCTTCTGATGATTCTATAGTAAAATCCGCATCTATTGGATCTTGTAACAACGAACCAAAATCATGGTTATATTTGATATTATCCATAACACTTTGTAATTCATGAGGATTGCTCAAAGATACTGCAATATATAATTTCTTATCACTCAGTAATTCAACATCTAGATCACTAAAACTATATGTTTTTATAAAATTAATTGTTACATCCTTTTCTCTTTTTATATGGTAATATTTAAGTGGAGCGTCAAGAAATGCGCAATTATTTTTATTACCAAACTTTAACTCATTGGTGCTGCTAACTGCTACATTGAATGATCTCTCTTGGCGACTAGAAACGAATAATTCTAAAAGAAATATATTTCCTATTTGTTTAGTTACAAACATGAACCAGTAGTCGGCAACATCTTCGATGTTAGTGCCGCCTATGTCGTAAGTGTTTGGTCTATAAAATTTTTGATAGATTTCTTCTATACATAACCATTTAGCATCACCTGTTTGACATACATTGTGACCAAACACAACACCTTTTGGATCCTGTTCACAAAAACAATAAAGGTATATACAATAACGTTTATATATAAGTACAAGATAAACAAAATACTAGAACCTACCATTAAACTGTTTTTATGAATGTATTAAAACAAATAATTCTAAATTGATAAATAAGTCTCCAAACGTAATAGATAGCAAGCGTATCTATATATTTTTAAATATTACAGCAGTACTTGTACCTATGCTAATACAGTAATACCCTTACATAATACAATGTTCCCGTAAATTGTTTAATGTTGCCAAGGTTTAACAGTGGTAGAGCCACGCATAAGCTTTTATTGTTGCAATGGGCCGGGTCGACCGGGGAATTACCACGACCTCACAGAATAACCGACACCCCCATAAAATAAATCGAATTAATAAAAAAAATATCTTCACGCCATTCCCAATACAGAGGTAGACAGAGGTCTCGACAATAAACTCTTTTCCCCACCTTCCACAGAAGATATTTTTGGGACAACGTGACCGGTGGTGAGCCCGTCGCCTTCTTTATGTCCAAGCCAACGATATGAATCGTACATAGGTTTTTGAAAAAAACCCATTGGTACGAGCCTGCCACCTGGGGATCGAACTCGGGACTCGACTCGAAATTCCAATCACCCAACCACTGGGCTATCGTGACATTTTAATCACTTTTAATCGTGAATTATTAAAAGCTATCAGATTAATTCTAAAAAGCTTTTAGAATTAATTTGATAAACAGAAAAAAAGATATAGTATAGCAAATTATACTACATCGTTAAACTATAGTTTAGCGTTTCCGGTCTACATTGAATTAAATTCATTAGCCTACAAACATTCTTTTATTACTATTATTCCAGGTTTTTATAGACATAGACAACCTAGTGCAAATGCAAACAAAATTACCTTAGTTCAATTTATAGCTAATTATGAATAATGTCACCGTTTAGAGTAACCTTTATGGTGCGGAGTGCATGTATTGACGACGCATCATTATTTAGCAATAACCGTGAGTAACCTAGCTGCTGTTGGCCGCAGTAAAAGTCTTATTTGTTACATTATTAGCCGTTAATTTTAAAAGGTTATAAATAGAATGGAATATATTTTTCCTACTATTTATACACACACGTACATAAAAAACTAAATGGTGGTGGCGTAAGAATATTCCATCATTTGACACCCCATTCCCGTGACGGCGTAAGAAGCAACCTCAATATTAATAACGTTCTCTGAGGAAATAACTAAGAGAAAAGCTATGAAAATGGATATAGCCATCGCCAGGTGTACCGTAACACCTGGCGATATATTGAATCATATCTCGAAATATTGTAAGACTCCACTAAAGACTGCGTGATTAAGGACTCTTCCGTAACGAAAATATGCCGTAATTTTCCTGTTTTGCAATCTAATTTCCAATCAAGATGACAGTACCAGGAAACTTGCATCATCGACGCGATGCCCTGTCGGACAAAATTAAGTATATTGGGGTCCCGGTAAACTTATTTTTGGCCTTTGCTAGTATTTTACGAGTAGGTTATAACCCCATTTGTCGGTAGCCATTGCTGTTTTCACTTTTTGTATAAATTTTATTTCGGCTCTTACGATTCCTAAGTCTAGTTAGGAAAGTAAATTCGTGGGGAATTTAAATATTAAAACTGAAATTCTTAATTCCCTCCTGCTCATAAATATAATGTTACTCCCGTGGTGTAGATAATAGAAATTTCCTAATACTGGAATCACTCTTCAATCTCTTGCGTCAATGCAGAAAGCACTTTTTCTGCATTTTCTCGGGTCTGGGAGGTAGTGGTATCTTCTTTGTTTCTGATTCCAGGCTATAAATGCTTAAGCGCTTACTTTGACAGCATATTTGTATTTATCATCATTATGTATTAGTATGTGGCATCATTGATATGTAAGTATAAATTAAGATTTATTTATTTATTTATGCAATTGCCTTTGCAAGTAGTTATAAAAACCGATTACATTAAATAACGGTCACCTCTAAGTTGAAGTGGCAATTTTATCAGAATGTCAATCAATTTGACACTGACAATCTTAAATTATTGTTATATTTATGCTGTGCATGGATTTCGATTGTTTTTAGGATTTTTTTCTTTCATTATTAGGTTTTAGTAATTTGAATCTTTTCCTAATGCTATGACAAATATTGAGGCTTTAAGCCTCTTACAAAAATGGTTTTAAATGCCGCTGTACAAATGTTGAGGTGTGTTATGGACTTAATAAAATTTTTAACGTCGATATTTTAGTATAACCCTATTTTCAGGTTTTTCCATAACCTATTTAGTATAGCATTTTTAGTAGGAAATACTTTTTTAATTTTTTAAATGTTAAGAACTTTTCTTAAGGAATATCCACCTTAAAATTATTTGATATTAATGCAGGGAGGCAGAGGAGTTAAAAGAGAAGATTTTAAAATTTAGTAGTGGAACTTCTATGCTTCAAGACCGTAGTTTATGGACAACACAAACGCAGTTACAAAATGTATGTAGTTTTTTTATATTTTCTTTTAAATAAGTGTGTGATTGAAGTAAGATTAAAAATAAAAGCATGAAACTTCAATAGCAGTTTTCGGATGGGTACTGCGAAGGTTGAGGTCACAAGTTCGGGTCCGCCATCGACTATTGTTGTGAAACACCAGACACAAGCATTTTTAGTTTGTGTGGCAGGAACACAAACTAAAAATGTTTGAACTACATAAACTGAAAAATATTTAACAATATATTTAGCATTCCTTAGAAACCTGTTGTGTTTGCTCATGTTTGACATTATTATTGTTATCTCTGTGTGTGATAATCATCAAATATGTCTATTTTTTTATTCTTAGGTTTATCAAAAAATTCTTATGCTGGACCTTGATTATGCACTGGATAAGAAAGTTGAACAGGACCTTTGGAATGTTGGATTTAAACAGCAGATTGAAGCTTTACAAGCAATCTCAAAAGATAGAAAGGTATAATAATTGTTAGAATTGGCCAAATAATTATGTATTTCAGAAACAATAATAAATACATCAACTGTATAAGAAGAGCTTTTAAGTTAAAGTTTGTTAAAGACTGACTCATTCTAAATAAGTAAAAACTTTAAATCCTCTTAGTCAAGCAAAACAACAATTTACCTGACCTAAACTTATGAAAGGTTTGGGTTCTCAAACATTATGTACATGTTTGTGTATTTCATGTTATTTATCCCAAAATATACGTAATTAGATTTACATTGCAAGTACAAATAGTAAACACATTGAAAATAGTAAAAACAACAAATTTTTGTTTTTCCATATGTTGTGGGTGCTGTAAGAAGTGACTAAAGGGAAATAATGGCTATTGACAGATGGACAGTATTACCATCTTGAAAAATACCATAGAACTGCCAATTCACTTGTTAAGTGTTTGTAAATATCAAATCCTCCTTATGGGAGAGACCAGTGTCATTCAGAGGACTTTCACAAGCTTTTATGTATTTGTACACATTTAGATGAATAATTGAAAATTAACATGATCATGGTTTTGTAGAATCCTCCGTAGCGAAGGTCAGGCAATGCTATCATGGGTTCTCCAAGCAGCTGCTGGATTCTACCTCTGTTTGCTCCATCAGATATGCACTACATTCAAGCTGGATTTACCCTTCAGGTAACAATAGCACTAATATTTACTTTTAAACACCAATAGTGTGTAAAACTTACTATACCTAAAGATATTTGTTACTTGAGACCACCGTGTACCGTGCCTGATGTAGTGAGAAACATTATCAAACTGCTGTTCACATTGTTTATCCACTTCAATTATATTGCATGATATTTTATTTGCTCCTTGAACAAGTTGACGTAAAAGTAAAAGAGACAAATAACAAATTTATAAAAATAAATGTTATACTTTTATTTTTTTTATAAGGAATATGTTTCGATATTGCTTATAGGCGACGGGCCTCTCTTCTCGGTTCTGTGGAGGCGTGGGGCCCTGGTGCCTCTGCAGCTCCGGCAGCAGCCCGTTACGCCAGCCAGCACTGCCTCGTCCATCTCGGTGACTTGGCACGTTACCGCCAACAGCTTCGCGTGGCTCACACGTTCTACCGCCACGCCTTGGCAGTGTCACCGCATTCAGGCCAGCCTTACAATCAGCTGGCGCTAGTAGCTTGGCGTCGAGGTAGGCGCTTAGCAGCGCTGTACTGGCACGTCCGCTCGTTACTTGTACGTGCTCCATTTCCGCCGGCACCTGCCAACTTGTCGCGGACACTTGCCGCAGCCAGGTGAGTTGTATTCATATATACAAACATTTTCTTATGTGACATTGCAGGATATGTGCGCCCCGCAGGGCAAGTGGCGTAAGCGTTACCATGCACCTGGCACCTTAGATGCTATTGCCCATCACTAGCCATCTGTTGATAGCGATTGCTTTTTCAAAGCTTTACTCTTTGTCACCTTTTACAACTCCCGCAGCAAGAGAGTGGACAGTATCCTTCCTACACCGATACCAGAAATATATAATATTAGAAGTACTATAAACTCCTTTCCATCAATATTTAGATTACAGTATGTACTTCTAATTTTCATTAAAAGATTAAAAGATATAAAATTTAATTTATTGTCTTAGATTGTATGTTTCTTTACATAATGTCGAATATGGCTAGTTTGAATTTTCTAGTACAGAAGTTATGTTGTATCCTTGAAAAATAATAAGACTGACATAACTTTTTAGTCGCGACGTGAAGGAGGCACCGGTACCCGTACTGCCGGGCTTGACAAACACCGTTTCACAGACAACCACTGTGAAACAGGAGCGTCTAGACGCGCACTCCTACGTCACCGAGCTCATTAGAGCCATCAACCTTATTCACACCGTTGAACAGTGAGTGTTAATTAAAAGTAAATTACTAAATATAATAAATAAATAAATATCTTTACGCAATTCCAAATACAGGGATAGACTAAACAATGAAGTCCCTTCGACCGACCTTCCACCGAAGATATTTTCGGGACAACGTGACAAGTGGTCTGATTGTCGCCGTCTTTTATGTCTAAGCCAACGATATAATTCGTACATAAGTTTTTGAAAAACCCATTGGTAGAAGCCTGCCACCTGGGACTGGATCTGGATCGAACTTGACCCGAAATTCCGATCACTCAACCACTCGGTTATCGTGATTTATTTTACAATAAAGTAAATAAAAAAAAAATATAATAATTTGTTTAAACTGCGCTTGAATGTAACTTAGAACAAAGGGTTAAGTATTCGTAATTTTACCACATATTTTAGAATAAAGAAAAATATTGAAAGAACAACTGGTATCTAGATTTTGAAACACTAAGAATTACGGTGAAAGAAGGGTCGAAGGGATTTATAACTTAACGGAATTTATGGGTATATTCGATGTGATAACAAACAATTGTAGAGTATCGTCGAGTGATAACACTGGCCATCAACTAATAATATCATAACTATTAAGGGGTGAACCCTTAGACCACTACACTACGCCCGTTAGCCTTCTGCACTATGCAGTGTAAAACGAAAATGTTTATTTTTTTACTATTACATGTGAGAAAAAAAGTTAATCCGGCTCGAGGCACCATGTAATCGAAAAAACTTGTTTTCAGACTAGACACTGCATCGGCGCTAGTCAACACGTTAAATAGTTCGCTGTCGACACTGATCGCGACCAACAGCTTCGAATCGATGAACCTCATAAAGGTAAATAATTCTTTTTTTTATTTTACATGGATTTTATTTTATTTAAGACTACCTGCCTCCCGCGGGTTTGCCCGCAGTTTAACACTTAACGCGAAAACCTAATTATGTTTCTAAAAGTAGCCTTCGCTATTCCTTATAACATTAGTTATCTGTTAGGGAAAGTCCCGTTAAAATTGGTCCAGCCATTTCAGAGACAATCCGGAAGAAACAGAGATCCGGAAGAAACAGAGAGAGAAATTGTAAAAAATGGACTGTATATATATTCATATACATATAGTAAAAAAAACTGTTATTTCAATATTACAAACAAACACTATGTAACAAACAAACAAATTTATATGTATAGATTATTTCCTTTACTCTATATATTTCAATTTTTTCATCGGTGTAAACATATTAAACGTTTCCATCAATTGTATATGCTCCTGCATTTCATCAATAATTTTATCTCAAACTTTGAAATAGACAATGTTTTTCTTTTTATTTTTCATTTCCGTTGTATAGATGTCGTGCGTGCTGATCTGGTTGGTGCAGTCTTCAAGCGAGGAGCTGGGCTCGGAGGTCGCGCTCAGTGCGGACGAGGCCGCGGCGGCGCGGCTGGCGGCGGCGCTGGCCGCCAACACCGTCCTGTCTCTGCTACTGCCCGCGTACACTGCTGTTGAGCCACCGAAGAAAGCTCTGCCGGCTCGTAAGTAAATATTACTCTGTGTTTATAGAACTTACAGTATTGATGATCTAATTTATCTGTCTATTTATATATGGTTATGTCTTCTTCATTTTAATTTATCTTTTCAATATGTTTCGGTTACGGTCTAAGAATATACCAGGCTCTTTCCTCCCTTAGCCAAGTTTTCATGTTGTAAAAAGTGACTAAAGGAAGAGTCTTGAAAGTGCAATTGGCTACCGATGGTAGAATATCCATCTCGAAAAATACCAAAACAAAACCCAGCAGACATGTGATAGCAGTGATACAGGTGGTTTATATGCTGCAGTGTACTTTTACAGGCTGTTAAGCATTTCTTTAGACACTTCTTTAAAATGTTCGTTTCATCTTCATTTCAAGATATTTCCTGTGTATTGCAACAAAATAAATGTATGTATGTCTTCGTGAATTAAACTGTAAATCCCAATTAGTGTTCATTAGTAAAGAAAGTATCCATTACTAAGTAAATATTATTTGATGTACAGTGAAACTTTGGCTGCATTGGATGGTGGGGAAGCCGCAGGCGCTGGAGGCGGCCGCGTGGCGCGCGCGCCCGCAGCTGTGGGCGGCGCTCGCGCACGCGCTGGCCGCGCTGCGCGCGCGCGCCCGTCTGCTGCCCGCCGGCCTCTGTGAGTGCTCGCACACCGCGCCGCGGCCGCACTGCACCCGACAGCTACTGGCCCACTACACTGCACCCGACAGCTACTGGCCCACTACACTGCACCCGACAGCTACTGGCCCACTACACTGCACCCGACAGCTACTGGCCCACTACACTGCACCTGACAGCTACTGGCCCACTACACTGCACCCGACAGCTACTGGCCCACTACACTGCACCCGACAGCTACTGGCCCACTACACTGCACCCGACATCTACTGGCCCACTACACTGCACCCGACAGCTACTGGCCCACTACACTGCACCCGACAGCTACTGGCCCACTACACTGCACCCGACAGCTACTGGCCCACTACACTGCACCCGACAGCTACTGGCCCACTACACTGCACCCGACAGCTACTGGCCCACTACACTGCACCCGACAACTACTGGCCCACTACACTGCACCCGACAACTACTGGCCCACTACACTGCACCCGACAACCACTAGACCACTACACCCGTAAACGACTAGCTCACTAAACTACACCCGTCAACCAATAGCCCACTATACTACACCCGACAACTACCAGCTCACTATACTACACCCGACAAATACTAGCCCACTATATTACACCACTAGACCACTACACCCGTAAACGACTAGCTCACTAAACTACACCCGTCAACCAATAGCCCACTATACTACACCCGACAACTACTGGCCCACTACACTGCACCCGACAGCTACTGGCCCACTACACTGCACCCGACAACTACTAGCTCACTATACTACACCCGACAACTACTAGCTCACTATACTACACCCGACAACTACTAGCTCACTATACTACACCCGACAACTACTGGCCCACTACACTGCCGACAGCTACTGGCCACTACACTGCACCCGACAGCTACTGGCCCACTACACTGCCGACAGCTACTGGCCCTACACTGCACCCGACAGCTACTGGCCCTACACTGCACCCGACGGCTACTGGCCCACTACACTGCACCGACAGCTACTGGCCACTACACTGCACCGACAGCTACTGGCCACTACACTGCACCGACAGCTACTGGCCACTACACTGCACCCGACAGCTACTGGCCCACCACACTGCACCCGACAACTACTGGCCCACTACACTGCACCGACAGCTACTGGCCACTACACTGCACCGACAGCTACTGGCCCACTACACTGCACCTGACAGCTACTGGCCCACTATATTACACCACTAGACCACTACACCCGTAAACGACTAGCTCACTAAACTACACCCGTCAACCAATAGCCACTATACTACACCCGACAACTACCAGCTCACTATACTACACCCGACAAATACTAGCCCACTATACTACACCCGACAACCACTAGACCACTACACCCGTAAACGACTAGCTCACTAAACTACACCCGTCAACCAATAGCCCACTATACTACACCCGACAACTACCAGCTCACTATACTACACCCGACAAATACTGGCCACTATATTACACCACTGAACCACTACACCCGTAAACGACTAGCTCACTAAACTACACCCGTCAACCAATAGCCCACTATACTACACCCGACAACTACCAGCTCACTATACTACACCCGACAAATACTAGCCCACTATACTACACCCGACAACCACTAGACCACTACACCCGTAAACGACTAGCTCACTAAACTACACCCGTCAACCAATAGCCCACTATACTACACCCGACAACTACTAGCTCACTATACTACACCCGACAACCACTAGACCACTACACCCGTAAACGAGTAGCTCACTAAGCTACACCCGTCAACTAATAGCCCACTATACTACACCCGACAACTACCAGCTCACTATACTACACCCGACAAATACTAGCCCACTATATTACACCACTAGACCACTACACCCGTAAACGACTAGCTCACTAAACTACACCCGTCAACCAATAGCCCACTATACTACACCCGACAACTACTGGCCCACTACACTGCACCGACAGCTACTGGCCCTACACTGCACCCGACAGCTACTGGCCCACTACACTGCACCCGACAGCTACTGGCCCACTACACTGCACCCGACAGCTACTGGCCCACTACACTGCACCCGACAGCTACTGGCCCACTACACTGCACCCGACAACCACTAGACCACTACACCCGTAAACGACTAGCTCACTAAACTACACCCGTCAACCAATAGCCCACTATACTACACCCGACAACTACCAGCTCACTATACTACACCCGACAAATACTAGCCCACTATATTACACCACTAGACCACTACACCCGTAAACGACTAGCTCACTAAACTACACCCGTCAACCAATAGCCCACTATACTACACCCGACAACTACCAGCTCACTATACTACACCCGACAAATACTAGCCCACTATATTACACCACTGAACCACTACACCCGTAAACGACTGGCTCACTAAGCTACACCCGTCAACTAATAGCCCACTATACTACACCCGACAACTACCAGCTCACTATACTACACCCGACAAATACTAGCCCACTATATTACACCACTAGACCACTACACCCGTAAACGACTAGCTCACTAAACTACACCCGTCAACCAATAGCCCACTATACTACACCCGACAACTACTAGCTCACTATACTACACCCGACAACCACTAGACCACTACACCCGTAAACGACTTGCTCACTAAACTACACCCGTCAAAATACTATTTTAAGACAATTAATGTAATACCGAATTTAAACATAGACTGTTTACACAACTCTACCTTAAATGAAAAAGATAACTCCTTTCGTCAATGTAAATGAACTCAACAACAAAGTAACAATTTTTCATCAAAATATAGCGGGTCTGCTTAATAAATTATTAACTATAGAAATATGTATTAAAGAGTTTGCTACAGCTCACACATATTTAAACATACTTTGCTTTACTGAGACTTTTCTAAAATCTGGACATGAACTCAATATAAATTTGAGAGATTTCAGAGTAGCTGTCTCATACGGTAGATTATATGAATGTCGAGGAGGGGTTGCCATTTTAATCAGAAAAAAATATGATTTTAATGTGTTATCTTTTTGTAATGAATTATCTGTCGAAAAATCTTTCGAATGCTGTGGTATTGAAATACCAATTTTTAATTGCATAATTATATGCCTTTATAGAACCCCAATTTCAAATACATACATATTTTTTAATAAGTTAGAAATATTACTAAATAAATTATCAATGCTAAAAAAATTAAAGAATTATTATAGCGGGTGATTTTAACATTAATATACTTGTAGAAAATAAATTGACTTTAGAATTTAAAGATTTTTTAGTAAACTATAATTTAAAAACGCATATAAATGAACCTACTCGTAAAGCATCGTGCCTAGACCAAATAGTAAGCAACATTAGAAATGCCTCTGGTAAAATACATTTGCTACATCTATCTGATCACGACACTGCATAAACACTAGAATTCAAACAGACAAATTTAATAGAGGAAACGAATTTAAATCACTCTATATTTATAAGAGACTATAACGTGGAAAATATGATAAAATTCAAACAATGCCTTTCTAATATTTCATGGAGAGAGGTAATAGAGGACAAGGAGGTTAACAGTGCATTTAATAAAGTTCATGAAACTTTAATAATGTTTTATAACCTATGCTTTCCTACATTAAAAGTTAGAATAAGAAAAAATAATACAACTACAAAATGGATTACAAAAGGTATCAAAAAGACGTGTCGCACAAAAAGAAAATTATTAACTATGATGTATAAAAACAAAACAAATAAAATTAAAACACGAGTACAGACCTATTCTAAAATTTTAAAAGCATGTATTATAAAAGCTAAAAATAATGCTAACAATAATTTTATTAATAACTCTAAAAACAAATGTAAAGCAGCCTGGGAACTTATTAAAGAATCGTCTAATAATTTATACAAAAACGATGGTATAGAGTTAATTTATCACAACGAAAAATTGGTCAAAGATCCAATCAAAATTGCAAATATCTTCAACAACTTTTTTATTAATTTATGTAACCAACGTAGGTATAGAGATAAATCAAATCGCACAAAAACATTACATACAATAAATGAAAGCATATTTCTACCACCATGCTCTGTAGATGAAATATCAAAAACTATACAGAAATTAAATAACACGAAGTCTTTGGGCTATGACGGAATTTCAACAAAAGTATTGAAATCCTGTGCTGATCAGATATCTCCAATTTTAACTTATATTATTAACTTATCATTTGAATGCGGAATATTCCCAGAAAAATTAAAAACTTCTATAATTAAACCCATATTTAAAAAAGGAAATAAAAAAGATATAAATAATTATCGACCCATACCTCTTATTCCAATAATAGCGAAAATTTTTGAAAAAGCAATGCATAGTAGACTTTACAGCTTTATAGATAAATATAAAGTTATACGGGAAGAACAAAACGGCTTCCAAAAAGACAAATCCACCACTTTAGTTCATTTCATGCTTGTTAACCATATAACGCAGAACTTTGACAAAGGTTTTCCGATATGAGTAAGGCTTTCGATTTTGTAGAACACGATCTGCTGCTAAATAAAATTGAAAACTATGGCGTTAGAGGAATTGCACATGAATGGGTAAAATCTTATTTATTTAACAGAAAGCAATATGTACAGATAACTAGAACTAATGAATATGGAGATGAAGTCACTTATAGCTCGAATTTAAAACAAATTTCTAAAGGCGTCCCTCAGGGCACTATCCTCGGACCCCTATTTTTTATTTTATACATCAATGATCTACCATTAGCAATCAATCAGCAATGCATCTTATATGCCGATGACATATCAGTCCTTATAGCAGATGAAAAGAAACCTTCAGAGTATGAACATCTAGTTAATTATACAGTAATATCAACTATAAAATGGTTAGTTACGATAGCCGAGTTGTTGGGTGGTCGGAATTTCGAGTCGAGAGACCCAAGTTCGATCCCCAGGTGGCAGTACCAATGAGTTTTTCAAAAACTTATGTACGAATTTCATCGTTGGCTTGGACATAAAGGCGGCGACGGGCTCACCACCTGTCACGTTGTCCCGAAAATATCTTCGGTGGAAGGTGGGTCAAAGGGACTTAATTGTCTAGACTTGACCTCTGTCTACCCCTGTATTGGGAATTGCGTGAAGATATTTTTTATTATTTTTTTATAAAATGGTTAGAAAATAATAATTTATGTCAAACTTACTTAAAACTAAACATATTACATTCTCCACAAATTGGGCAAATATTCCAAAAATTAAAGTTATGAACCATAACCAAGAAATTGAAAATGTTACAGAAGTAAAATTTATTGGCTTAACTTTAGACCAACACTGTAGTTGGAAACCACATATAAGATTAATGTGCGACAAATTAAATAAGTTTGTTTATGCGCTTACGCGACTGAGAAACTTAGTTAATAAAGAAGCAGCGATGTTGCAAAACATCTTTATTTCAGAAAAATTGTTATTTTATGTGTATTAAGATATATAATCAATATAAAATCTTCGGTGGAAGGTGGGTCAAAAGGGACTTAATTGTCTAGACTTGACCTCTGTCTACCCCTGTATTGGGAATTGCGTGAAGATATTTATTTATTTATTTAAGATATATAATAAAATTCAAGTGAAATTCGAGAACTTACTCTTAAAACTTTCAGAGTAGATTAAAGCAATGGCTCATTAAAAATTGTTTCTATTCAGTAGATGAATTTTTTTTGCTTTAAGCAGAAATAAGTACTGTTTCTTTTGGTAAATCTGCAAAATTGATATTTGTACCTTATTTTCTTTTGTATTAATTTTTGTTCTTTTTGTCATTACTTATATATACCACTACGGAATATGTCATAATTGTATTAGCTTCATATTTTAATGATTTTGTGTAATAGATGAAACCTTATCTTAAGAAATATTGCCTGACCTCGAGACTGTTACTACCAAATATTAGACGAACTTTTGATACTGACATTATTGTATAACTTTTCTTGACAATAATCTATATATTATTAATGTTTAGTCACGATAGCCGAGTTGTTGGGTGGTCGGAATTTCGAGTCGAGAGACCCAAGTTCGATCCCCAGGTGGCAGTACCAATGAGTTTTCAAAAACTTATGTACGAATTTCATCGTTGGCTTGGACATAAAGGCGGCGACGGGCTCACCACCTGTCACGTTGTCCCGAAAATATCTTCGGTGGAAGGTGGGTCAAAGGGACTTAATTGTCTAGACTTGACCTCTGTCTACCCCTGTATTGGGAATTGCGTGAAGATATTTTTATTATTTTTTATAAAATGGTTAGAAAATAATAATTTATGTCAAACTTACTTAAAACTAAACATATTACATTCTCCACAAATTGGGCAAATATTCCAAAAATTAAAGTTATGAACCATAACCAAGAAATTGAAAATGTTACAGAAGTAAAATTTATTGGCTTAACTTTAGACCAACACTGTAGTTGGAAACCACATATAAGATTAATGTGCGACAAATTAAATAAGTTTGTTTATGCGCTTACGCGACTGAGAAACTTAGTTAATAAAGAAGCAGCGATGTTGCAAAACATCTTTATTTCAGAAAAATTGTTATTTTATGTGTATTAAGATATATAATCAATATAAAATCTTCGGTGGAAGGTGGGTCAAAGGGACTTAATTGTCTAGACTTGACCTCTGTCTACCCCTGTATTGGGGTGCGTGAAGATATTTATTTATTTATTTAAGATATATAATAAAATTCCAAGTGAAATTCGAGAACTTACTCTTAAAACTTTCAGAGTAGATTAAAGCAATGGCTCATTAAAATTGTTTCTATTCAGTAGATGAATTTTTTTGCTTTAAGCAGAAATAAGTACTGTTTCTTTTTGGTAAATCTGCAAAATTGATATTTGTACCTTATTTTTCTTTTGTATTAATTTTTGTTCTTTTTTGTCATTACTTATATATACCACTACGGAATATGTCATAATTGTATTAGCTTCATATTTTAATGATTTTGTGTAATAGATGAAACCTTATCTTAAGAAATATTGCCTGACCTCGAGACTGTTACTACCAAATATTAGACGAACTTTTGATACTGACATTATTGTATAACTTTTCTTGACAATAATCTATATATTATTAATGTTTAGTCACGATAGCCGAGTGGTTGGGTGGTCGGAATTTCGAGTCGAGAGACCCAAGTTCGATCCCCAGGTGGCAGTACCAATGAGTTTTTCAAAAACTTATGTACGAATTTCATCGTTGGCTTGGACATAAAGGCGGCGACGGGCTCACCACCTGTCACGTTGTCCCGAAAATATCTTCGGTGGAAGGTGGGTCAAAGGGACTTAATTGTCTAGACTTGACCTCTGTCTACCCCTGTATTGGGAATTGCGTGAAGATATTTTTTATTATTTTTTTATAAAATGGTTAGAAAATAATAATTTATGTCCAAACTTACTTAAAACTAAACATATTACATTCTCCACAAATTGGGCAAATATTCCAAAAATTAAAGTTATGAACCATAACCAAGAAATTGAAAATGTTACAGAAGTAAAATTTATTGGCTTAACTTTAGACCAACACTGTAGTTGGAAACCACATATAAGATTAATGTGCGACAAATTAAATAAGTTTGTTTATGCGCTTACGCGACTGAGAAACTTAGTTAATAAAGAAGCAGCGATGTTGCAAAACATCTTTATTTCAGAAAAATTGTTATTTTATGTGTATTAAGATATATAATCAATATAAAATCTTCGGTGGAAGGTGGGTCAAAAGGGACTTAATTGTCTAGACTTGACCTCTGTCTACCCCTGTATTGGGAATTGCGTGAAGATATTTATTTATTTATTTAAGATATATAATAAAATTCCAAGTGAAATTCGAGAACTTACTCTTAAAAACTTTCAGAGTAGATTAAAGCAATGGCTCATTAAAAATTGTTTCTATTCAGTAGATGAATTTTTTTGCTTTAAGCAGAAATAAGTACTGTTTCTTTTTGGTAAATCTGCAAAATTGATATTTGTACCTTATTTTTCTTTTGTATTAATTTTTGTTCTTTTTTGTCATTACTTATATATACCACTACGGAATATGTCATAATTGTATTAGCTTCATATTTTAATGATTTTGTGTAATAGATGAAACCTTATCTTAAGAAATATTGCCTGACCTCGAGACTGTTACTACCAAATATTAGACGAACTTTTGATACTGACATTATTGTATAACTTTTCTTGACAATAATCTATATATTATTAATGTTTAGTCACGATAGCCGAGTGGTTGGGTGGTCGGAATTTCGAGTCGAGAGGCCCGAGTTCGATCCCCAGGTGGCAGTACCAATGAGTTTTTCAAAAACTTATGTACGAATTTCATCGTTGGCTTGGACATAAAGGCGGCGACGGGCTCACCACCTGTCACGTTGTCCCGAAAATATCTTCGGTGGAAGGTGGGTCAAAGGGACTTAATTGCCTAGACTTGACCTCTGTCTACCCCTGTATTGGGAATTGCGTGAAGATATTTTTTTTTTATTTTTTATTAATGTTTAGTAAAATTCTATCCTTTAAATTCTATAATTAAGTATTTTAAATTCTATTTCTAATGTATTTGCATGCCGACATGGCGAAATATGATTGACACATATGTATAGTTTTAACATCTGTAATTACCATATTTCCTGCAAATAAATAAAATAAAATAGCCCACTATACTACACCAGACAACTACTAGTCCACTATACTACACCCGACAACCAATAGCCCACTATACTACACGCGTCAACCACTAGCCCACTATACTACACGCGTCAACTACTAGCCCACTTCACTACACGTCAACTACTAGCCCACTATACTACACCCGACAACTACTGGCCCACTATACTACACGCGTCAACTACTAGCCAATTATACACCCGACAACTACTAGCCCACTTCACTACACACGTCAACTACTAGCCCACTATACTACATCCGACAACAACTAGCCCACTATATTACACCCGACAAATACTAGCCCACTATACTACACCAGACAACTACTAGTCCACTATACTACACCCGAGAACTACTAGCTCACTATACTACACCCGACAACTACTGGCCCACTATACTACATCCGACAACAACTAGCCCACTATATTACACCCGACAAATACTAGTCCACTATACTACACCCGAGAACTACTAGCTCACTATACTACACGCGTCAACTACTAGCCCACTTCACTACACGTCAACCACTAGCTCACTACAATAGGGTTATCAGGCACTAACTAGCCTCACAACACTAAATACGTCACCTATACCACACCACACCTCGCACCTACTTGAATAAATAGTACTAGTAGAAACTCAGTCCGAAAGATAATGATGATAACCTCAATGTTTGCAGACGACACGGTGCCTCTGCCAGAGGATGAGGAACTTCACGGTTTCCTGCCATTGGAAGAAGCCTTCAAGGGTCTGAAGTTTTCATACCACACCACACCTCGCACCTACTTGAATAAATAGTACTAGTAGAAACTCAGTCCGAAAGATAATGATGATAACCTCAATGTTTGCAGACGACACGGTGCCTCTGCCAGAGGATGAGGAACTTCACGGTTTCCTGCCATTGGAAGAAGCCTTCAAGGGTCTGAAGTTTTCATACCACACCACACTCTCGCACCTACTTGAATAAATAGTACTAGTAGAAACTCAGTCCGAAAGATAATGATGATAACCTCAATGTTTGCAGACGACACGGTGCCTCTGCCAGAGGATGAGGAACTTCACGGTTTCCTGCCATTGGAAGAAGCCTTCAAGGGTCTGAAGTTTTCATACCACACCACACCTCGCACCTACTTGAATAAATAGTACTAGTAGAAACTCAGTCCGAAAGATAATGATGATAACCTCAATGTTTGCAGACGACACGGTGCCTCTGCCAGAGGATGAGGAACTTCACGGTTTCCTGCCATTGGAAGAAGCCTTCAAGGGTCTGAAGTTTTCATACCACACCACACCTCGCACCTACTTGAATAAATAGTACTAGTAGAAACTCAGTCCGAAAGATAATGATGATAACCTCAATGTTTGCAGACGACACGGTGCCTCTGCCAGAGGATGAGGAACTTCACGGTTTCCTGCCATTGGAAGAAGCCTTCAAGGGTCTGAAGTTTTCATACCACACCACACCCATCAACTACTAGCCAATTATACACCCGACAACCACTAGCCCACTATACTACACCCGACAACCACTAGACCACTACACCCGTAAACGACTAGCTCACTAAACTACACCCGACAACCAATAGTCCACTATACTACATCCGACAACAACTAGCCCACTATACTACACACGACAACCAATAGCCCACTATACTACACCCGACAACTACTAGCCCACTATACTACACCAGACAACTACTAGTCCACTATACTACACCCGACAACTACTAGCCCACTATACTACACCCGAGAACTACTAGCTCACTATACTACACCCGAGAACTACTAGCTCACTATACTACACCCGAGAACTACTAGCTCACTATACTACACCCGACAAATACTAGCCCACTATATTACACCCGACAAATACTAGTCCACTATACTACACGCGTCAACTACTAGCCAATTATACACCCGACAACCACTAGCCCACTATACTACACCCGACAACCACTAGACCACTACACCCGTAAACGACTAGCTCACTAAACTACACCCGACAACCAATAGTCCACTATACTACATCCGACAACAACTAGCCCACTATACTACACACGACAACCAATAGCCCACTATACTACACCCGACAACTACTAGCCCACTATACTACACCAGACAACTACTAGTCCACTATACTACACCCGACAACTACTAGCCCACTATACTACACGCGTCAACCACTAGCTCACTACTCTGCACCCGTCAACTACTTGCCCACTACACTACACCCATCAACTACTAGCCCACTTCACTACACACGTCAACTACTGCCCACTACACTACACCCATCAACTACTAGCCCACTTCACTACACACGTCAACTACTAGCCCACTACACTACACCCGTCAACTACTAATCCACTACACTACACCCGTCAACTACTAGCCCACTACACTACACCCGTCAACTACTAGCCCACTACACTACACACGTCAACCACTAGCTTACTACACTACACACGTCAACCACTAGCTCACTACACTACACACGTCAACCACTAGCTCACTACAATAGGGTTATCAGGCACTAACTAGCCTCACAACACTAAATACGTCACCTATACCACACCACACTCTCGCACCTACTTGAATAAATAGTACTAGTAGAAACTCAGTCCGAAAGATAATGATGATAACCTCAATGTTTGCAGACGACACGGTGCCTCTGCCAGAGGATGAGGAACTTCACGGATTCCTGCCATTGGAAGAAGCCTTCAAGGGTCTGAAGTTTTCATACCACACCACGTGGGACACGTACGGCGGCCGGCTACCGGAGCTCGACACTGGGCAGGACGGCGATACAGGGTGAGCAGGTTGCTAGTTTATGACTTTACCAGAATCAGAGTTCACCAGTTCAAATCTCGCCAGTATCAGGCGATTCAATACTAGAAGTCCAGTGCAGATTAGATGATTTGAAGTAAATAAAAAGTTACCATTTTACCCATTACGCATGTTATTGGAAGCGAAAGGAAACACAATTGACACAAACGGACCTACTCATGGAGGTATAGAGGAGATACTTAGGCTACTTTTATATATATTTAACTTTTACATATAAGGAATAACTTAAGACTGTAACTAATAACTTATGACATTGACTATCTGCCAGTGAAAGTCCTGTCAAAATCGGTCCAGCCGTTTCAGAACCCATAACAAACGTAAAAACAGACATTTCAATTTTATTTATATATATAGATAAGCATAGAAGTATAGCTTAAATGTGTTCAGTGTTCCATCCGGCATTGCCACGTCGTGCTTCACCAACGAGCCGGAACTAGAAGACAGGGTGCGAGCATATCGACTAGTAGAGCTCGGCAAGCGGCTCGCCGAGCAACATCCCGAACAGTTCACTTGTAATACGTAAGTATGGTCGTCGTATAATCTATTGTTTATAGTATTAAAAATTTTAGAGTCTGGTCCTAGTTACTTATAGAGTAACAATTACATTGTGTGAAATTAGACAAAATGGACATCAAAAAGAGCCTACAAAAATTTGTCGAATTGGAGAAAAGAGTTCACAGAGGGGGAAGGACGCGGATTAGAAAGAGATCATATAAAGATAAAAGACAACACCAATATAATATTAAGGTCAGATTTTTTGAACTGTTAAATTACACTACTTGGATATTTTGTTTACTTACATGACTGCATTATTTGAGGGACGTGTGGAGATAGGCTCACCACTTGCCACCTGCTAGCCTCAAATATGCTTCGGTGAAATGTCGTCGAAAGAAGAAGAAAGTTTAATACTACAAATGTGACACAACACGCGCGTGCTGTTACTGCGCGAGCTTGTCATTTGTACGTGTGTTACGGTTTACATCTGTCCTGAGTGACAAGATCTCTGAATGTTGTGCAGTGAAGAAGACGGCAGCGTGACGTTCGCGGCGAGCTCGGGCGGCGGGGAGCAGCTTACGCGCGCGCTGGCCGAGCTGTCCGCGCCGCTCGCCGCGCCGCTCGCCGAGCCGCTCGCCGAGTCGGACGACAGCGACGACGAGCGGCCGCCGCCGCCGCCGCCCCTCATCATATCCGAGGCGGACTTCAGGGAGAAAGGTGGGCCAGCACTCAGTGACGTAAGACTCTCGTCTTGAACGCTACCTAAAACTGAGCAGAATTTATAGATGGCCATATTTGTTTTGTATGTATTTATGTTTTATTACGTAAAATATGTGTATATAAAATTAATTAAAATTAAAATAAAAATCAACAATATACGACAGCTCGGAGGCCACAGTACGAATTCCGCCTGTCAATTTTTTTTTAATTTAAATATGAAATATAAATAAATATCTTCACGCAATTCCCAATACAGAGGTAGACAGAGGTCTAGTCTAGACAATTAAGTCCCTTTGACCCACCTTCCACCGAAGATATTTTCGGGACAACGTGACAGGTGGTGAGCCTGTCGTCGTCTTTATGTCCAAGCCAACGTTGTAATTCGTACATGAGTTTTAGAAAAACCCATTGGTACGAGCCTGCCATTTGGGGATCGAACTCGGGGTCTATCGACTCGATATTCCGACCACTCGGCTATCGTGACTCTCGCCATCTGTCTACGTGTGTATGTATTTTATCTACGTGTCTATCTACTTATTATCTACGTGTGTATGTATTTTATCTACGTGTCTATCTACTTATTATCTACGTGTGTATGTATTTTATCTACGTGTATGTATTTTATCTACGTGTCGATCTACTTATTATCTACGTGTGTATGTATTTTATCTACGTGTCTATCTACTTATTATCTACGTGTCTATCTACTTATTATCTACGTGTGTATGTATTTTATCTACGTGTCTATCTACTTATTATCTACGTGTCTATCTACGTGTCTGTATTTTATCTACGTGTCGATCTACTTATTATCTACGTGTATATCTACGTGTCTGTATTTTATCTACGTCTATCTACTTATCTACGTGTGTGTATTTTATCTACGTGTATATCTACGTGTGTCTGTATTTTATCTACGTGTCTATCTACGTGTCTATCTACTTACTATCTACGTGTGTATGTATTTTATCTACGTGTGTCTGTATTTTATCTACGTCTATCTACTTACTATCTACGTGTATATCTACGTGTCTGTATTTTATCTACGTGTCTATCTACTTATTATCTACGTGTCTATCTACGTGTGTCTGTATTTTATCTACGTGTCTATCTACTTACTATCTACGTGTCTATCTACGTGTCTATCTACTTACTATCTACGTGTATGTATTTTATCTACGTGTGTCTGTATTTTATCTACGTGTGTATGTATTTTATCTACGTGTGTATGTATTTTATCTACGTGTATATCTACGTGTCTATCTACTTACCATCTACGTGTGTATGTATTTTATCTACGTGTTCATCTACTTACTATCTACGTGTATGTATTTTATCTACGTGTATATCTACGTGTCTATCTACTTACTATCTACGTGTGCATGTATTTTATCTACGTGTCTATCTACTTATTATCTACGTGTCTATCTACGTGTCTGTATTTTATCTACGTGTCGATCTACTTATTATCTACGTGTATATCTACGTGTCTGTATTTTATCTACGTCTATCTACTTATCTACGTGTGTGTATTTTATCTACGTGTATATCTACGTGTGTCTGTATTTTATCTACGTGTCTATCTACGTGTCTATCTACTTACTATCTACGTGTGTATGTATTTTATCTACATGTCTATCTACTTACTATCTACGTGTATGTATTTTATCTACGTGTATGTATTTTATCTACGTGTCTATCTACTTATTATCTACGTGTCTATCTACGTGTGTATGTATTTTATCTACGTCTATCTACTTACTATCTACGTGTATATCTACGTGTCTATCTACTTACTATCTACGTGTATGTATTTTATCTACGTGTGTCTGTATTTTATCTACGTGTGTATGTATTTTATCTACGTGTGTATGTATTTTATCTACGTGTATATCTACGTGTCTATCTACTTACCATCTACGTGTGTATGTATTTTATCTACGTGTCTATCTACTTACTATCTACGTGTATGTATTTTATCTACGTGTATATCTACGTGTCTATCTACTTACTATCTACGTGTGTATGTATTTTATCTACGTGTATGTATTTTATCTACGTGTTCATCTACTTATTATCTACGTGTCTATCTACTTATTATCTACGTGTGTATGTATTTTATCTACGTGTCTATCTACTTATTATCTACGTGTGTATGTATTTTATCTACGTGTGCATGTATTTTATCTACGTGTCTATCTACTTATCTACGTGTGTATATATTTTATCTACGTGTATGTATTTTATCTACGTGTCTATTCACTTATTATCTACGTGTGTATGTATTTTATCTACGTGTCTATCTACGTGTCTATCTACTTATTATCTACGTGTGTCTGTATTTTATCTACGTGTCTATCTACGTGTGTGTATGTATTTTTATCTTACGTGTCTATCTACTTACCATCTACGTGTGTATGTATTTTATCTACGTCTATCTACTTATTATCTACGTGTGTATATATTTTATCTACGTGTCTATCTACTTACCATCTACGTGTGTCTGTATTTTATCTACGTGTCTATTCACTTATTATCTACGTGTGTGTATTTTATCTACGTGTCTATCTACTTATTATCTACGTGTATATCTACGTGTGTCTGTATTTTATCTACGTGTCTATCTACTTACTATCTACGTGTGTATGTATTTTATCTACGTGTTCATCTACTTACTATCTACGTGTGTCTGTATTTTATCTACGTGTCTATCTACTTACTATCTACGTGTGTATGTATTTTATCTACGTGTCTATCTACTTATTATCTACGTGTATATCTACGTGTCTGTATTTTATCTACGTGTTCATCTACTTATTATCTACGTGTATGTATTTTATCTACGTGTCTATCTACGTGTCTATCTACTTACTATCTACGTGTATATCTACGTGTCTGTATTTTATCTACGTGTCGATCTACTTATTATCTACGTGTGTATGTATTTTATCTACGTGTCTATCTACTTACCATCTACGTGTGTCTGTATTTTATCTACGTGTCTATCTACTTACTATCTACGTGTGTATGTATTTTATCTACGTGTCTATCTACTTATTATCTACGTGTCTATCTACGTGTCTATCTACTTATTATCTACGTGTGTATGTATTTTATCTACGTGTCTATCTACTTATCTACGTGTGTATATATTTTATCTACGTGTTCATTCACTTATTATCTACGTGTCTATCTACTTATTATCTACGTGTGTATGTATTTTATCTACGTGTTCATTCACTTATTATCTACGTGTCTATCTACTTGTATCTACGTGTGTATGTATTTTATCTACGTGTCTATCTACTTATTATCTACGTGTCTATTCACTTATTATCTACGTGTGTATGTATTTTATCTACGTGTCTATCTACTTACCATCTACGTGTGTATGTATTTTATCTACGTGTCTATCTACTTACTATCTACGTGTGTATGTATTTTATCTACGTGTCTATCTACTTATTATCTACGTGTCTATCTACTTACTATCTACGTGTGTATGTATTTTATCTACGTGTCTATCTACTTATTATCTACGTGTCTATCTACTTACTATCTACGTGTGTATGTATTTTATCTACGTGTCTATCTACTTACTATCTACGTGTGTATGTATTTTATCTACGTGTCTATCTACTTATTATCTACGTGTCTATCTACTTATTATCTACGTGTGTATGTATTTTATCTACGTGTCTATCTACTTGTCTATCTACTTATTATCTACGTGTGTATGTATTTTATCTACGTGTCTATCTACTTATTATCTACGTGTCTATCTACTTATTATCTACGTGTCTATCTACTTATTATCTACGTGTGTATGTATTTTATCTACGTGTCTATCTACTTATTATCTACGTGTGTATGTATTTTATCTACGTGTCGATCTACTTATTATCTACGTGTGTATGTATTTTATCTACGTGTCTATCTACTTACTATCTACGTGTGTCTGTATTTTATCTACGTGTCTATCTACTTACTATCTACGTGTGTATGTATTTTATCTACGTGTCTATCTACTTACTATCTACGTGTGTATGTATTTTATCTACGTGTCTATCTACTTATTATCTACGTGTGTATGTATTTTATCTACGTGTCTATCTACTTATTATCTACGTGTGTATGTATTTTATCTACGTGTCTATCTACTTATTATCTACGTGTGTATGTATTTTATCTACGTGTCTATCTACTTATTATCTACGTGTGTATGTATTTTATCTACGTGTATATCTACGTGTCTATCTACTTATTATCTACGTGTGCATGTATTTTATCTACGTGTCTATCTACTTACTATCTACGTGTGTATGTATTTTATCTACGTGTCTATCTACTTACTATCTACGTGTGTATGTATTTTATCTACGTGTCTATCTACTTATTATCTACGTGTGTATGTATTTTATCTACGTGTCTATCTACTTATTATCTACGTGTGTATGTATTTTATCTACGTGTATATCTACTTATTATCTACGTGTGTATGTATTTTATCTACGTGTCTATCTACTTATTATCTACGTGTGTATGTATTTTATCTACGTGTCTATCTACTTATTATCTACGTGTGTATGTATTTTATCTACGTGTCGATCTACTTATTATCTACGTGTGTATGTATTTTATCTACGTGTCTATCTACTTACTATCTACGTGTGTCTGTATTTTATCTACGTGTCTATCTACTTACTATCTACGTGTGTATGTATTTTATCTACGTGTCTATCTACTTATTATCTACGTGTGTATGTATTTTATCTACGTGTCGATCTACTTATTATCTACGTGTGTATGTATTTTATCTACGTGTCTATCTACTTATTATCTACGTGTCTATCTACTTATTATCTACGTGTGTATGTATTTTATCTACGTGTCTATCTACTTATTATCTACGTGTGTATGTATTTTATCTACGTGTCTATCTACTTACTATCTACGTGTGTATGTATTTTATCTACGTGTCGATCTACTTATTATCTACGTGTGTATGTATTTTATCTACGTGTCTATCTACTTACTATCTACGTGTGTCTGTATTTTATCTACGTGTCTATCTACTTACTATCTACGTGTGTATGTATTTTATCTACGTGTCTATCTACTTACTATCTACGTGTGTATGTATTTTATCTACGTGTCTATCTACTTACTATCTACGTGTGTCTGTATTTTATCTACGTGTCTATCTACTTACTATCTACGTGTGTATGTATTTTATCTACGTGTGTATGTATTTTATCTACGTGTCTATCTACTTATTATCTACGTGTGTATGTATTTTATCTACGTGTCTATCTACTTATTATCTACGTGTGTATGTATTTTATCTACGTGTCTATCTACTTACTATCTACGTGTGTATGTATTTTATCTACGTGTGTATGTATTTTATCTACGTGTCTATCTACTTATTATCTACGTGTGTATGTATTTTATCTACGTGTCTATCTACTTATTATCTACGTGTGTATGTATTTTATCTACGTGTCTATCTACTTATTATCTACGTGTGTATGTATTTTATCTACGTGTCTATCTACTTATTATCTACGTGTGTATGTATTTTATCTACGTGTCTATCTACTTACTATCTACGTGTGTATGTATTTTATCTACGTGTCTATCTACTTATTATCTACGTGTGTATGTATTTTATCTACGTGTGTATGTATTTTATCTACGTGTCTATCTACTTATTATCTACGTGTGTATGTATTTTATCTACGTGTGTATGTATTTTATCTACGTGTCTATCTACTTACTATCTACGTGTGTATGTATTTTATCTACGTGTCTATCTACTTACTATCTACGTGTGTATGTATTTTATCTACGTGTCTATCTACTTATTATCTACGTGTGTATGTATTTTATCTACGTGTCTATCTACTTACTATCTACGTGTGTATGTATTTTATCTACGTGTCTATCTACCTACCGCCTGTATTGCGTGAAGAAAGAGAACAATAATCGGAGTCGAAGTAAGCCGAGGAGCCCGTGGGTGCTAATTGTTCGATAAAGCGAAGAGTAAGGGTCGAATGGCTCCCCATGTGTTAGTATAAAAAAAAGATGACACAAGTGTTATATAAAAAAAAATGTAAGGATCGTGACACTTGGTCATTTGAGTGATGATGGATGGTATAAAGATCATACATGAAGATAAAATCATTCACGAAAATTAGAATCTTAAGGGTGGAAGACTCCTTCACTGTTCTGGATCAGTACCACATTCTTACCTATATCTGCCACCAATCACAGCTGTTGTCGTCCAGCTTGAAAGGTACAGAGATCCAGTGTGACAGCGGGCTATGAGGCATTCTGTCTCAACCCTCGCAATTTTCTTTGCTAGAAATCATTTGTCCATTTTCTTCTCAACTTTCCACTCTCTCTTATTGTTTTTGTCCACTTGACTAAAGGTGGACTGTTGCCTACTGTTGCCCTTTAATGAAAAAATACTTTCGTGAGAAATAGTTAAAGTTCTTGAACTTTGTGTTCTAGGAGATCGAAGAGGACTCCAGTAAGGGAGAGGACAAGAAAGAGGCGCGGAAACCTCGCGTCAACATTGCCATGGCGGCCATTATGAGGAAGCAGGAAGAAAGTAACAAACAGGTCAATGTTATTAATAAAACTAGAACCGTTCATGTTAGAAATGTATATAGGAAAAACTAAACGATTTTGTTATATGTTATCTTTCTACTATTAATTGAACAGTAGTAATATTTTAGACAAATAAATAAATTTTCATTAATTAAATATATTTTAGGTGAAATTTGTGTCTCCACCACCTACTCCGGATTCTGTAGCCGATGCGAGTGATTCCTCCAAAGACGCGGAGAAGCCCAAAGTGGTACAGCCGAAGGCCATAAAATCACTCGCCAACTTGCCCATTGGCAAGAAAACTGGCGGTATCCTCTCACTGAAAGACAAATCCGCTGGGTACCCGCATCTAGTGAACACTGATCCTGAACCCACCAAGAAAAGCGATAAGGACGATAAGAAGGAGCCCAAGCCGAGCCTGAGTTCCAGTCAAAATTCACAACAGGGCTACCAAAAGTGGCAGGAAGCACCGCCGCAAGCCAACTGGCCCAACGCACCGGCTCAAGCGTTCAACGAACCGCGCATGGGCTTCCAGAAGAACTACGGAATCCAAAACACGGGCATCAGCTACAACCCCAACTACCAGGCCGCTTCCGGTTTCGGTCAGAGTATAAGACTGCCCGTTGTCAATCCGAAGGAGATCGATGTGAGGACCGCGGCGCTGCAGAAGCAAAACTCCCGCCCGGAGCTGTTCCAAGAAGGCCACAAGTTCACGAACCACGGCTACCAGATGTCCGGCGACAAGAAGAACTTCCTCAACGACCTCCCGCCGCGCTTCGCGAATCAGTACAAGTACTGGCAGAGCTCGCAGGAGAACCAGTCCAACGAGAACAAGTTCAGGGACGACAACTTCAAGAACAACACTACCTTTGAGCAGCAAACACTCCGGAGCTGGTCGAACCCGCAACCGGAGTACCAGCAGCCGATGACCTGGTGGAAGCCGGAGAGCCAGCCGCTCTACAACACGAACTACACCGCGCCACCTATGAACGTGCAGCCCAACTTCTTCTCCCCACATCTCAACACACCCAACCCCTACATGAATTTGTCGTTCAATCAGAACCAAGTGGTCCAGAATAAGCCGGACGGTGTCGGTCCGAATTGGCAGACGACGATTGGCCAACCCCAGATGCCAACATTGCAGAACTTGGTCACGTCGCCCAACTTCAATGCCTCCTTAAACACTTTCGGGACGTACACTCCCAGCGTCGAATACGACTCGTCAATGTACCCTCAGTTCAGCAACAAACTGGGCTACCAGCCCATGCAGATGAAGATGATGGACAAGCCCTACCAGGGTAAAGAGATGGAGGAGTCGTTGAACTTCAGCTCTAATATCTTGGAGCTGCAGCAGAGGAATATGAACTACAACAGCGGCATGAGTCAGGACGTTAGAACCGCTAACGTAATGGAGCAGGTTGGGGTAAGTTTGTTCTAAAATTCTTACATTTTATTCAGACTTTTTGTTATATAATACCGTAAAGGTATATTTTTCAACAGTTTCTTTGAATTGGTTTTAAAAATATTAACTTCTTACTGATTCATCATCAAAATCACAGGGTTTGTAAAATACTTATAACATACTTATAATAAAAAATATAAAATATCTTCACGCAATTCCCAATACAGGGGTAGACAGAGGTCTAGTCTAGACATTTATGTCCCTTCGACCCACCTTCCACCGAAGATATTTTCGGGACAACGTGACAGGTGGTGACCCCGTCGCCCACTTTATGTCCAAGCCAAAGATATAATTTGTACATAGGTTTTTAGAAAAACACGTACACGTTTGTACGGCCACTTGAGGATCGAACTCGGGTCTCTTGACTCGAAATTCCGACCACCCAACCACACGGCTATCATGACTTATTTATAAGTAACTTATAAGTACTTTGCGCTGATATCCGGACTTGTGGCTTTACTTTGGTTACCAGCGTGGATGCTACCTGCCTCCATTTATATTTACTTTCTCTGATAAGAAATGCAAGAGTAACAGGTATGTAAGGTGAAATCATACGTGAAATATCCCGCCTCCCCTACCAAAATATTTATACGTTTTATTTTTGTAATATTTTATTTTTTATTTTTATTTTGTTTATTTAGGAAATCATACAGCGTATCACTAAGTATTTACAATTGTTCATTTTTTTTACAGTAAGGCCAATAAAGATTTGTTAAACTTATTAATAATATTGACATTGAGGAGCGTGAGCGTGCGTGCGTGCGTGCGTGCGTGCATGCACGCGTGTGTGTGTGTGTGTTGCCCTGTTTATTTTAATGATTTCATATTTAAAACGGCTTTTGGATAGATTGTAAATACTTAGTGATACTAGTAGCTGAGGTTTATTCTGATAGATATACTAATGTTAACTACATTCTGGCGTTAAAAATCAATAAGCAGACATTGATTGGTAATAAAAGTAAGTCATGTTCTCGCATATGGTTTTAAATATGTACGTTCGTAGCGGATTTAGATTGAAAAGATCATGTTTTGTTTTAATCGTAACATATGTTAGTAGCTAAAGCACGCGAAAGCACCTAAGAAAATAAAGAATATTGATAAAATGATTTCCTACATTTTCCCGTCCGAGAATCGAACCTGGGACCACAGAGCTGGTGACACCTTGAAAATGGGTGTGCACCACTCATCCACGGAGATCGTCCTATATAATAAATAGTTGACAACAATTAAAAAAATATCCTCACATACACCTATCATACCAGTGCCTAGAATATTATTATATGTCTAAATTAGAATAGTATTTATTATAAGTTTCAACAATACGACACAGCGTGGAGTTTTTAGTATAGTTTGAGTTTCTCAAGGGTACATTAAACAAATTTGAGTTTCTTGTATGGTACACTGGAACTCGTAGAGATATTTTAGAAATCAAAGCTGGACAATCTATATCACCAGACCATAACCCATGCAGTAGCATCATATCATGTTGTTGTAGCCTGAGATCCAGTGTGTCTAAACGATAGTATTTACAAGCTTCAGAGTATGTTGTAAATAATTTATGGTCTTTATAACACAAATATTTAACAAATTTTTTCTGAATTGATTCAATTTTATGGCTGGGTGTTAAATAATTAGGGGACCAGATAGTAGCTGCGTATTCAAGTATACTACGCTCATATGCGGAATATAGTACTTTAATGCAATCTACGTCACTGAAAGAGTTGCAGACACGCTTAATAAATCCATTTTGTTTGTATGCTTTATTCACAATGCCATCGATATGTACTTTGAATGTTAGTCTAGATTTTTAACCAAGTTTACCCTTTTTATCGTACGATTATTAATTATGTAATTAAAATCTATAATGTGTTTCTTTCGAGAGAAAGTTATTTTGACACACTTCTCACTGTTGATGACAATTTTATTATGTCTGTAGTAGGTTTCTAGATTGCTAATGTCTTTTTGGATATTGAAGCAGTTTTCTAATGTATTAATTTTGTGATAATTTTTTTGTCATCGGCGAACATTAGGTGCTAGGAGTGAATGAAACATTCATTGATGTCAAATAGGTAGGCATTATACAGCAGCGGTCCGAGTATTGAACCCTGTGGGACCCCGGAAGTTACTACAACGTAATCACTGCGAGCACCACCAAGCACAACTGCTTGCCTTCTGTTAATAATGTATGAGGTTACCCATCTGTGTAGATCTCCACGTATACCCAGGACATATAGCTTCTGTAAAAGAATGGCGTGATCTACTCGGTCAAAGGCCTTTTCAAAGTCGGTGTATATTACATCAACTTGCCGTCTTTTATTCATCGTTGAATGTATATAATCAATAAAAACAGCAAGATTGGTTACTGTAGATCTTTTTGCCATGAATCCATGCTGTGTAGCCGGTAGAGATTTGTTAATTAAATACCTAATATGTTTAGAAATTAGTTTTTCAAAGGTTTTACCTAACGTGTTTAGTATTGAGATTGGACGATAATGTTCAATTCTGTTTTTGGATCCGTTCTTATGTATAGGTATTATTAATGCCTCTTTCCATTTATTTGGGAATGCTCCATAAGTGTTAACAGACATGTTGTAAATATTAGATAGGGGAGTAGCTAATTGTTTAGCACACTTAATCATAAATACAGGAGGTATGTCGTCACTTCCAGAACCTTTATTAATTTTGAGTGTACTTAATATACAGAATACATTCTCAGCACTAAAGCATACATTGTGTAAAATATCATTTGACTTTACGTTGCAAATATGAGAAAAATCATATGAAGAATTTGGTTTTTGAAATACACTTTCAAAAAATTTATTAAATCCTACACATATGTCAATTTCATTTGTATAGGATTCTTCGCCTAAATATAATGAGTTAGGGTATACAGAATTATTATTGCGTATAGATTTTAAGTATGACCATAATATTTTAGGATCTTTTTTTAAATACTTCTGCATCTTGGTAATGAACTTTTCATGACATATCTTCTGTATTTTCTTTTGCCTAGCTCTAGCTAGATTTTTATATATTTTCCAGTGTTTATGTTTCAAGAGCTTTTCACGAATGATATGCTTTAAAGATTTAGAATACCAAATAGGATAAGAGGACGATCGGATCGATTGTTTAGGTACAAATTTTTCAATAAGAAGATAGAGTTGAATGTAGAAACTTTGAACAACATCATCTATAGTGTCGCCAATTAGTATAGAGGACCAGTCAACTTCTGTCAGAGCTTTATTAATTTTATCATAGTCGGCTCTGTGGTAATTAAATTTAGTAATTAGTTTGATTTTTAAGCAGGGTATTAATAAATCAGATGCATCTATCAATAAAGAGGGATGATGTTTGTCCTCAGGTACTAGATAGACCACCGAGTGTGTTACATCCATATTTATGTTACTAAACACCAAATCTAACACGTTACCTTTGTTATTAGTTATCAGATTATGTTGATTTAGACCTAATAGGTTGCAAAGATCTATTAGCTTAATAGCAGCATTTTGAAGATCAACTGGCTTTAGCCAGTTAGGCCCTGAAGAAGACCATGAGATATTGGCAAGATTAAAGTCACCAACTAGTATGAAGAGATCATTAGGATATTGAGTAATTATGTTTGAAAGCATATCTATAAACTTTTCCAGTCGTTTTGGAAGCAAGTTATCTGGGGACATATACACAACTCCGATGTGTAGATCACGCCTTTCCTGATTACTAAAGCACTTTCCAGGTATTGTTACCCACAGAGATTCAAGGTCTTTACATAACCATTCAGTTCGTTCTTGAGCTTGCAGACTAGTTCTTGTACAGATCATAACACCTCCACCCTTCTTTTTTTGAGACGACGTATTATCTCTATCATATCTATACAGGTCGTACCGGTGGTCACTCAACTCACTGTTAAGAATACCGTCGGTCAGCCATGTCTCAGTTATGATAATTATGTCAAAATTAGTTCCCATTACGCTTTCTCGAAATTGCCTAGTTTTAGTGCGTAAGCCACGGACATTCTGATATAAAATATGGAAAGGATGAGAATTAGGAGCCATTTTAAAAAAAGTTGTATATCCATATTATTGAATCAATCATGTTAATATTATGGTACAATAAAGTATCATTAAAATTAATGTTTAGGTATAAAAATGTGATCTTAGGATTTGATTTTAAGAAACGAATGATTAAGGTTTTTGTATACACTAATGACATATCTTTGTTTATTGGGAAGAATGTTATAATTAGGTTTAAAATAGGGCAATTTTTATTGAAAAGTGTGATTGTGTTTGTGTACATAAGATGTGTTTGCGTAATGTGATTTGCTAATATCGATACAAAGATAAAGGGCAACTTAGTTATTAAACTAATTATACAATTTTTGATAAATCTCTTTCTGAATTTATAATGATAGCAGGAGAAATGTTGCAATTTCTCACCCATACGAACTTATATGATTTGGCCTGCGCTTGGGATTTAACCATTTTTAATAGCATTTTATTGTCAGGTGTCAAATGCTCATTGACAAAAAAATTTAGTTGGGCCTTTCAGCCCTATATCTGTAGTTGTAATGCCCTTGACTTTCCGAAGTCCTGCAATAATGTCATTCTTAATGGCGCGGTTGTGAAGTTTGACAACGATATTTTTTGAACGGCCACCTAGATTATTCATAGTCTGAACTCGGTGTGCAAAAACTATTTGATCTTTTGTCAACTTTACGCCTGCATGATTGGCTATTTTGACTGTCAATTCAGATGCCGATTCTTTCGAATTTTCAGGTAAACCCACAATTTCTAAATTAGAAAGTCATGCCCATTGCTGTTCTTTTTTAATCTGCAAACTCAGCTCTGATATCTTGATCTCTCCATCCTTAATATTTTTTTGTAGAATTTCAAAGTCGGTTTTAAGATTATTGAAGTTATTGAGCAAACTATTGTGCGATTCCTCCAATTGTTTGATGTTGTTGGTATTTTCGCCCTTTATTTCAGTAATAAGTGATAATTTCAAATCCTGAATTATATCGTCCTTTATCTCTTTCAGTTTTTTGTCTAGGAGTAGTTCGATGCTCTTAATTAAGTTTGAGTCGAAGGGTTGAATGCTTGTTGTCTCAGTAACATTTATTAATTGGTCTGAACTTTTTGTTGAAGAGATATGCGCAGCTTTTTCCTGACTAGTGCTCGAAGATGATTTATAACTTCTTACTGGGGTGTTACTATTGTCGCCACCTTTCTTGCAAGAAACAGAACAAGCGGGGCACTTCCATTCAGATCTTGGTGAATTATCGTGATTAAAATTAATACACTCTGAATGGTAATTGTGCGAACACACTGTGCATTTTTATTCGTTTTTGCGTAACGCTTATATTTGCCCTACATGCTTCACACCTTCCAACCATTTTATAGTGAGATACAAAACAATAATAATAATAATAATAATAAAAAGAAAAATCTTCAAAAAAAAAAGCTACAAAAAGGATAACAAATAAGAAGATTATCAACTGGTCTTGAACCTCGGTCGTTTAGGTAACCGGTGAAAGCAAGCTTATAAGGCGTAGGGCTAATACGCTGTACGATCGTTGCGATGAAATATTTGATTTGCCTCTATTCAGATTCCTTACAATTCAAACGTCGTAGGGTATGATTAAAATTTTTATCATATTCTCTCCACAATATTTAAAATTTTTATCATATTCTCTTCACAATCACGCCCTATTAACTAAGTTTTAGCACTAAAAATTACGGAAAATCACTTGTACTTTCACAAACAACACAAAACAACATTAAATAACATTTAGAGAAGTGTTCAATGATTTTATATGATACGTTACTTTATCAACACATACGCTCGCTCAACATGAGATGATGACTTTATTAACAATTAATCAAGAAGACGCCGTTTGGTTAGGACTTAAGAATATACCACCCACCATTCTTCGGAACGATTAAGGGATGAGTCTTGAAAACAATTGGTTACCGATAGATGGCAAGGCAACCGTTTCGTATAGTACCAGACCAAAAGTCAGGACACCGGTGACGGGAAACAGCGTCTAAGGTGCATGGTGTCTGGTCCTGCGATTCCCAATCCGCTTGCCCAGCGTGACCAATCCCGGGTCCTGTACGGAAGAGGCCTACGTCCCGCGGCGGAGCTTTATAGGGCGCCATGACGTTGGTTCTGAGCGGCGCGTGTGTTGCAGGGTGCGGAGGGCGCGGCGGGCAGCACGTACTCGCTGTTCAGCGCGGGCGAGCCGCCGCGCCGCGCCATCCAGGTACGCTCCCTCCCTTTCTCTCATTATGACTCCCTCATTTTTGTCTCTTTTGTGTGACGCTTTTTCTTTTCAGCCGGTTGCAAGCCACAGCGGTGCTATTAAAGAAGGTTTAGTTTAAAAAATATCATATATATCACATAAATCTCATATCGCACAGTATGAAGATATGGGAAAAAGTGATAGCAAAACGAATGAGAGAAGAGACTGAGGTAACACAGAACCAATTAGGGTTTATGCCGGGCCGGGGAACAACGGATGCCATATTTGCACTTCGGCACCTGATTGAAAAATACAGGCTTGTGCAAAAGAACTTGCATATGGTATTCGTGGACCTGGAGAAGGCATACGATAGGGTACCTCGTAAGGTTCTGTGGTGGTGTATGAGGGAGAAAGGGCTGCCAGAGAAGTATGTGCGGCTTGTTGAGGCGATGTATAATAGAGCCAATACTTGCGTCCGGTCTGAGGCTGGAATCACAGACAAGTTCAATGTGTCTGTAGGTTTACACCAGGGTTCGGCTTTAAGTCCTTATTTGTTCCTTCTGATTATGGATGCTCTGTCATCGAACATACAGGAGGAAGCACCCTGGTGTATGCTATTTGCTGATGACATTGTGCTTGTCGGAGAAAATGCACTTGAGGTACAGAGCAAGCTGGGAAAATGGCAAGAAAAACTGGAAAGTGTCGGATTAAAAATAAGCAGAACCAAAACTGAACACATGTTCTGTGACTTCAGTAGTCCATCCAGTTTCATCTCATATTGCCTTGGATGGTGTTCTCCTACCAGTCTGCTCCGAATTCCGTTACCTTGGGTCAGTGATCCAAAATGATGGCAATGTCGACCGGGACGTAAAGAATAGAATAAATGCGGGATGGATGAAATGGCGACAGGTCTCGGGAGTAACTTGCGATCCACGCATGCCTCTTAAACTTAAGGGCAAAGTTTACAAAACGATCGTGAGACCTGTCGTATTGTACGGATCAGAGTGCTGGGCAACGAAAGTGACGAATGAAAGAAGAGTGCATGCTGCAGAGATGAGAATGTTGAGATGGATATGTGGAGTGACTAGAAAAGATCGCATAAAGAATGAGTATATAAGGGGAAGCTTGAAAGTAGCACCAGTGACAGAGAAAATGAAGAGTGGTAGGTTAGCATGGTTCGGGCATGTAATGAGGAGGGAAGAATGTAATATAGGCAAAAGAATGTTAGAGATGAGTGTGGATGGACGAAGAGCTATGGGGAGACCAAAAAAACGATGGATGGATTGTGTGAAAGAAGACATGAGAAAGAAAGGAGTGAGTATTGACATGACGGGAAATAGAGGCGAGTGGAAGAAGAAGACATGTTGTGCCGACCCCACATAGCATGGGATAAGGGCAGGAAGAAGAAGAAGAGAAGTTTAAAAAATATCGATATCCCGGTTTATGAAGAAATGAGAAGGGATCGACGCCAAATATTGCACTAATTACAACTTTATTTTTTCTATTTGGCAAAACCTTAGATTCAAAACAGAAATTCTTTTTTAATCTTTCCCACTGAAATAGCTTTAAGTATTCGTGATTCTAATGCTTTAAAAGTAAAATTTTGTCTTTTCATTTCAGCGTCATTAATATTTTAACGTTGATTACATTAAAACATGTATTACGTCGAATCATTTAAATATTTCTTGCCTGACGGCATGTAAAAGTCCTCTACTGTGATATGATATGTATACTGTATACTGAGTATAATATACCTTAGACGCTGCTGACATGCTTTGGTTCGTGATAATTATCGCGCCATCTATCAGTAGTCATGGACCCTAACATAGTGTTTACACTTAGTCGCCTTTAAAACACGACCGGGAAGAATGTTTATATTAATTATAAATCGAATTACATATATAATAAGAGTATAGATTGGCTGTTGTTTGCATCTGTCATATCGCTTATGAAACCAAAACTTACTAAACAAAATTTTGGTTTCTATTTAATATAAATTTTGGTAGCTATTTATGTAAACACAAATTTTAATAGCAATGCTTGTGTTTTTTCCTTTTACGAAAATTAGTTTCGGTGTTGAACATTAATATTTAACTTTCATTATATTCCAGTCACTGTGGTCGGGCCCCGGCCCCTCGCCGCTCGAGAGACTACTCGAGCAACAGAAGCAAATGAAACAGCCTCCTCCGCCGCAGTGACCTCAGCCTTTAGTCTGTGAAAATCTGAGAAATGGTCTTGTAATACTTGGGATTGTGATATAACTACTATGCAATTTTATATAATAATAATAAAAAAATAACTAAAAAAGGCTCTTAAAATGGCTGTTATAATAATGCAACATGGATTTGAAAACTGAAAATTAAACTATATTTATTATTGTAATATTAACAGTTGTTTAGTGTTACCACGCAGCGGCATTTGTGTAATATTGTCGAATCTTGTAATAAAGCAAATCTAAAGAGGTTCTTACGAATTTTAAAATTGTTGCATGATTTGTGCAGATGTATAGAAGGTTGTAAATTTGCAATAATTATACTTAAAGTATTCAGTGTGAATATAAAAACACAATAAGGTTCATATTGTTCATGCGATATCTTATGATTTGCACGATTGGATTTAACTCGTAAATATTGAAGATAATGTTCATTTGCTCAATAAATGTGTACGTTGTATTTTTAATATGTTACAGATTACATACTTTTTTTGTTTAGATATAATTATGGTCTAGACATTAACCCTTATGCCAATCATGTTTGCTAAATTTGTTGCGAATTTGGATGTAAATATGAATGACATATACAATATTGTCATTATTGTGTTCAGAAAGGCGGGCGCCATTTTGTATTCATGTATTGGCTGATACGGAAAATTTATTAGCTAGCCAAGAATATTATAATAATGTAGTTACTATATTAAAACTTATTTGAAATATATCTAAAGTGAATTGAGGCGAAATCATCCGTCTTAAAATTTATTTGGAAACATTATGAAAATAACACATTAGGAAAATAACATGAACTAACTCGCTTGTAGTAAATAGACTGTGTGTTCAAGCATGGCGCCGGTCGTCCAAACTGAACACTGAAAAAATTAAAATATAAACCTTTCGCTCATTATAGAACATGTAAAATTGCGTAAAATTTTAGAAACATGTTATATATGTTATATATTTCTAAATGCTTGAATATATGTTAAGCAAACACACATAATGACATTGATTCTGCGTTTTCATCATTTATTTAAAAATTATGTCCCACATTATGTTTAGTTTTTACATAATATGTACACGTATACACGTATAATGTATAAAAGACTAAAATTAAAAAAAAATTTCTGCTGAAATTCGATATGAAATGAATTAGTGATTGCAATAGGCGAGAAACTTAGTTTTTATTGTTAGTTTCAATAGTTCAAAGAATAAAATTTTAAATTAAAAGTTTGTATTCGATATTTACGAGAGATTCAAAAGAGTATTGTTTTGTAATCATAAGCTCAATTAAATTGAAGGAAACATTGTGTATGAATTTTTAATAAAGTTATTTTTGTTAGTTGTTGAATTATTTTTAATTTATTTACATTAAAAATTAATTATCATATTAGCACAAACGAGCGTCAAAGCTTTAAGCCCGCCATATGACATTTCGTTTAAAGAAATATTAACTTAAGGTCAATATTTACTCTTATATTAAACTGATTGCCGTGTGGTAAAGGCGTAACAACAGCACCCACTCTCTTTTCGTGAATGTCGTAAAATACAGTGGGTAACCGATAGATTGCGGGGTAACTCTCTCGAAAACACAGATTTGGTGTTACATTTTCAAGATTATAAACTATCCAGTGTTTAGTACATGACGATTAACGCAAGATCTATAGAGGAGAGGATATGGGTTGCCTGGAAGAGATTACTGTACACCAATAAGACAAATTACAAAATGTTTTTAAAAATATTAACTTCTCACTGATTCATCATCAAAATCACAGGGTTTATAAAATACTTATAACATACTTATAATAAAAAATATAAAATATCTTCACGCAATTCCCAATACAGGGGTAGACAGAGGTCTAGTCTAGACATTTAAGTCCCTTCGACCCACCTTCCACCGAAGATATTTTCGGGACATCGTGACAGGTGGTGAGCCCGTCGCCGTCTTTATGTTCAAGCCAAAGACATAATTTGTACATAGGTTTTTAGAAAAACACGTACACGTTTGTACGGCCACTTGAGGATGGAACTCGGGACTCTTGACTTGAAATTCCGACCACCCAACCACTCGGCTATCGTAACGTGTACTTTACTCTGATATCCGGACTTACTTGTGGCTTTACTTTGGTTACCAGCGTTGATGTTACCTGCCCCCATTTATGTTTACTTTGATAAGAAATGCAAGAGTAACAGGTATATAAGGTGAAATCAAACGAGGCATATCCCGCCTCCCCTACCAAAATATTTATACTTTTTATTTTTATAATAAAAGACTTAGGAATATACCACTCACCATTCTTCGCGTGGATGTCCTAAGAGACGACTAAGGGATGAGTCTTGAAAACAATTGGCTACCGATAGATGGCAAGACAACCGTCTCGTATAGTACCAGACCAAAAGTCAGGACACCGGTGACGGGAAACAGCGTGCCATAATCGCCAATCCCGGGTCCTGTACGGAAGAGGCCTACGTCCCGCGGTGGAGTTTTATTAGGCGCCATGACGTTGGTTCTGAGCGGCGCGTGTGTTGCAGGGCGCGGAGGGCGCGGCGGGCAGCACGTACTCGCTGTTCAGCGCGGGCGAGCCGCCGCGCCGCGCCATCCAGGTACGCTCCCTCCCTTTCTCTCATTATGACTCCCTCATTTTTGTCTCTATTGTGTGACGCTTTTTCTTTTCAGCCGGTTGCAAGCCACAGCGGTGCTATTAAAGAAGGTTTAGTTTAAAAAATATCGATATCCCGATTTATGAAGAAATGAGAAGGGATCGACGCCAAATATTGCACTAATTACAACTTTATTTTTTCTATTTGGCAAAACCTTAGATTCAAAACAGAAATTCTTTTTTAATCTTTCCCACTGAAATAGCTTTAAGTATTCGTGATTCTTATGCTTTAAAAATAAAATTTTGTCATTTCATTTCAGCGTCATTAATATTTTAGCGTTGAATACATTAAAACATTTATTACGCCGAATCATTTAAATATTTCTTGCCTGACGGCATGTAAAAGTCCTCTACTGGACTTTGGCCACTCTTTTACCATAACCGCCATCGGTGAGCGAGTATAATATACCTTAGACGCTGCTGACATGCTTTTCAATGTCATTTGACTTCTGATATAAAGTGTCTTCAAAATAACTTTATTTAAGAAAAAATACAAATTGTGGCTTTTAAAGTTACAAAAACAATATTAAGTTTATTAATGTTTTTTTTAATACAGTTCAATGTTTATTAGTTTCTTATATTTGTTCTGAATGTTCCAGTAACTCGTTTTTAGCAATAAAAATATATGTGTTAAATTTTATATATAGGTATGTGCTGTTTATATCCGTAGGTGGTGTATATACCATTAAATGTTACTGATACTTTATCAATTTCTTGCAGTTTTCCTTTGTTTTTTTTTATTATTACTATTATTATTATTTTCATTTGGTATGCGTTATTGTTTAGAAAATTGTTAATATTTTAAATTAGTCATATGTGTCAAATTGTGTGTGTATTTTTCTTTTTTTTTTAAGTTCTTGTAGTTATAACTACTACCAGCCCAAGATGGACCATAGGCTGCGCTGAAAATCAGTGTTGCGGGGATACCCGTAACGTATGCTGAGCGTTGACCTTTTTGTTGTTTCATTTAATTTTTAAATATAGTGCAACAAATAAAGTTTTCTTTCTTTCTTTCCTTCAAAATATTCTCGAGGCTTCACTTTCATATATTTATTATTGTAGAAGAAGAGATTACTGTACTGTATAATTTATCGTATGCTTTGCAGAGAACATACGATACAAAGCTTTTAAAAATACATTACCGAAGTGTTCGATCGTAGCTTCGGCTTCAGTCAAAAGCTGACCGAACCCAAACGATTTCTAGTAAGCGCCTGTTACAAAAGTGCTCGCACTGTGCTGTCGACTTGATGTGGACGACTTTTAAAATAACTTACACTAATACTAATTTTAGCCAATCTTGACTGAATATCTTTGGGCTTTTTAAACCTTCGGCTTCGGCATAAATCAACATGTCCAACTGTAGTTTGATGAGAAATAATGGACATCGGGTACTAAATAAAACAATAATTTTGTCAATAATTTAAATTTATTTCTCCTTCATAATTCTATCAATAATTATTATCAGATAAGTATCTTATATGTATAAAGCATAAATTCTAATTTACTAATTGCATTACATAAAACAATATTAACATTGAATAGTAGTCAATTATAATAGTGTAATCTATATAAAAGCAAAACCTTAGGCGAGTTCGGGAGGGTAAATAAACCTGTAAATTAACTATTCAACAATAAAAATATGTTATCATTAATAGACAAACGCATTCAGTCGGCATAACAGCTTACATCGTCCAGTTAAAAAAATTATTACTAGTAGTAAAAAATACGTAAACTACAAGGCATCTTTATAAGTGTATGAAGTGTGAACAAAGATTACAAAGTTGTTTAATATAAAGGTATGAAATTTATGAAAGAACTAATAAAATAAATAGTAGCCAATGCAAGTCGGACATTATCTTGTGTCAAATGAGATGTATACCGTACGTATTTTTATACCTATCTTCTGTAAATGTCAATACGATTTTAAATGAATTAATGATATTTTACATGATGAAATATGGTACAGGTTGTGTAATTCTTAAATATAACCTTATTTCTTCATATGTCGGAGACAGAAATCCAACATGCAAATTTACATAAACATAAAAATAATCAATACTAATAACAATTATTTAACACATAGTCGTCATAGCTTTAATATAATAGCTATAGTCAAAAGTAAATTAAGGGAATAATTTAATTGAAAATATTATAATTAGGTTAAAATGTCACAGTTGCGTTAAATTTGCCTAGGTTTAGTGCAAAATAACAAACTATTCCGTGCATGGTGCGATTAGAAAAATGTACAAAACTTGAGCCACATATTATTGTATAATTGATATCGTATGAAAACTCATATTCGATTTACGAAATGTAAACTCCATGCGCGTTACTATCGACTAGCGACATTGGTCGGCGAATACCGCCTGGTAACCCAATTGAATAAAACTTGTACTGTTATTGGCACAACAACCTTTTAATTAACTAAATTATCATTAAATTATACATAGTCACGTGTAAAATATTACGTTTACAATAAAAGTGTAAAGTAATTGACGAATTGTAAAATTGGCAGCATACGTTCATAGCGTTATTTTGTCAGAAAAAAATTATGACATTGTTTGCGAATCTGAAATATAATAATTATTGCTATAAATTGTCCATATATAATGCAATGAACAAAATTATTAATTGACTAGGCTATGAAAACGAAATGAACCTTTACCCTTTTCAAAGATTTAATTTTTTCTGTAAATGACTTAAAAACTAAAAAATAATAACGACAATCCCTAAAAGCGGTTATTGAACTTTTTAGATCAAATTATCCGAATCAAATATTCATCACAATTTAATTTAAATTTTCACTATTTAATTTACATTTAATTTCATCGAAACGGAAAGTCGATTAAACTTCTTAAACTGTACTTATCCATCTTTATTTCAGTCCCCGTGTAATCAAGATATATTATGAACAATAAAAAACCTCACGGTAAATTCTAAAATTAATTGAATGTTGCTTTAATAACTCATAAAATTCAAAGAGAAAAATCTTTTTTTTTTACAATAATTCGTCTTTTCAGTCTTACACTTTGGATGCGACAGTTTATTTAATATTTATCGATGTCGTGACCGGTACTTCTCGGCTTATATTCATCGTAGTATAAAAAGTATTCCCTTATTTGAATGTATTCATAAACAGAAGCAGTATTTTTATTTACATAAAAATAAAATTGAAAATTTAAAAACGTTAAAAAAATTACTAGTACCTACTCTTGTAAGCTCCTCCAACTAAACACTGCTTCAAATCTGGAGTGCTTTATAACAATATCATAATTAATGTATTTCCAGTTAAGATGAAAACAAATCATCAATTTACTTAAAAACAATGGTTCTTTTTTATACCATATGCAAAACATAGTGTTTTAACCTTAAAGTGACCTTAAGTTGAGGGCTGCGCTTAACTGGCCAGAAATTGTGAAAAACAAGTAAGTTCCATTGGATTGTTTTTCATTATGGCAACAAATAATCAAGATATGTTATAAATTGTTCTCTGAATGCTTTCAGTGAAACATAAAAAGTTTTTATAAGAATTTTAGATCGTACAAAGGGCTAAATCGAATTATGCTGTGTTATGTAGTTTTTTTTATCTGTAGTAATGTAACTTATTAAAAATATATATATGTGTGCGGCACCTAGTAACCAATTCAAATTTCATAACAATACTTTGTTTAACTTATCATAACGTCTTAGAATTCACCTCAAATTAAAAATATAAATTTTAATAATTTTTGGTTATGGCAAATCGTTTGAGTTCCATTCGAAATTTGTGCATACATAGCATATCTTAATAATTACCACATACTTTAAAATTAGCATCCCTAGAACATAATTACACATCAATTACATAATGTAAGAATGTAATTACATGTTCATTATGTACTATGTATGTATATATTATTATAATTTAAAAACTGAGAAAACTTCATTTGTGGACGATTTCTTTAACTAAAATGTTTTAAACTTTCTTTTATAGTTTTCCGAGCACTCAAGTGATAACAGTCCTTTCACTATAACTGAAGCCGATTTCCACCTTCCCTCTTTAGCCATTTATCATCAGTTGGAATGTATGTTTGTTTTTCACCTCAATCCAACAAAATCTACTAAGAGGTTAAAATTAATATTAAATTTCTGTAGAAATATAAGTAATCCATAGATATGTTTTTATACAGCCTATTCTCAATGCATATTCGTTCTTTGTTCATAGGAAGAACTTCTTAAAACTGAAACTTATCAAGTATTTAAATACAATAATTTTGTGACTTTGATTCCATTTAATCAACAACCAATCGAATCTCCTAGTAATCATGCAAAATCTTAAATTTCTACTAGTGAAAAAATAATAGTTCATCCGAAATTGAACTCTACTAATAAAAGCTAAGGTTCAAATTCCTCAGCACATGTCACAACTTTGCTCACTCAAATATGGCGAACGCATAAAAAGGAGCGCGAACTCGCTTTTTCACACAAGAATTGGAGGGACAGTCGTCTGACTAATTATATTCAGTAAAACGACTGCCCTTTCAAGAAATATAGATACAAATGGCCCGTACTCCAACCTTTATTCACATCAGTCCGTAATAAACCTACAGAACAATAATAATATTTTAAATATAAAGTTTAATACTAGTTTATGAATAATGATACCTATATTTCATAAATAGCAGATCTCGCCATTTCTCAATGACATCCGATGAGATTTCGAAATATTAATTCGAAATAATATGCTTCTTTTTAAATTTGGAATCAATTACTTTTTTCTTTTTCGTATGCTATGCAACAGTTAAGTTAGAATTACAAAACTAATTTATGAACACACTATTATAAATCCAACAACCTCCGTTCACATTTTGAAATCTTTTACACATGGCCAGTTATCGAAAGATTATGCTAATTTTAAATTTGGAATCATGTGCTTGTACTTTTTTTGATCGTTTTCTTCAGATATGCAACAGTCGAACTATTAAAAATCTTTATCTTCCACCAACCATCATCTAGACTTTAAAATCTCTTTTACACATGTCCAGTTACTGAAAGTCTATGTTAATTTTAAATTTGGAATCAAGCGTTTGTTATTTTTATTCTTTTTCCTCTGCGATAAAACAGCCTGTTTGAAACAGAAAACTAATATAATTTCCTGGCATGCTACAGATCCAACAACCTTCTACACTTCTGTATCGGTTACAGACCGACTCGGATGGGGTTAGCAGACGGCGGGTGGCTGGTGCCCTCACGTCTGGCGCTCCAGGGCGAAGCTGTACGAATAGTCGCGGTCCAGCTCGAAGCGAGTGCGCTTCTTTATCACCGGCAGCTGGCCCTGCAACGGTGGCCGACAGTGAGGCTCTATCGTCAATTGCCTTTGCCATGGAAAATGCCACTGACTTTTCAGTGATTTTTGTGTGGGAGTGGGATGGAAAAGCCTACAGTCAGTACAGGTGATATTATTAATTTCTTTTCTCATTATCTATCCTTTATAGTCACTATAGCCGTGGTTTAGTGATCGCAATTCGAGTCAAGAGACCCGAGTTCCCGAGGCTCGTACCGATGGCTCTTATCAAAAACTTATGTGCGATTTTTATTGTTGGCTTGGACATAAAGACGGCGCCGGGCGCACCACCTGTCACGTCACCCCAAAAATATCTTCGGTAAAAGTGAGGTCGAAAGGGCTTAATTGTCTAGAACTCTGTCTACCCCTGTATTGCAAATGGCGTGAAGATGTTTATATCGTATTCTATTGGAACAAGAATATATCATTCTTCCCGTAGGTGTCGTAAAAGAAGGTTTAATAGAAAGGCCTTGAAAATACGATTGGCTACAGATAGATGGCGAGATAACCGGCTCAAAATATAAATTCAGCAGACCGGTAACGAAGCGCATCGATGGTGCGAGGTGTCTGGTACTGCGACCGCCAATCCGCTTGCCAAGACTGGCGATTGTAGCGGACCTGGCCTTTCACAGGCCGTTAAATAAGCAAGTGTTGAACGAGTCATAGAAGCACATGGCTTCGAAATGTATCTGTAACTTATCACCAACCAGTTACTAACTTTTACTACTTTGTATGGCGCGTGTGAATGTACGAATATCACTATTTACATCCATAATAGCTATCGGCAAGCGGCCATCAACCAATCAGTTGGTTCTTCTGTCAGAATAAACACTACTTCTATAAAATGATGATGTTATACTTACATACATACATACATACACACATACATACATACATACATACAATTACGCCTCTTTCCCGTAGAGGCAGAGAACACTTCTTTCCACTTTCTAAGATCCTTACATACTTATTTCGCTTCGTCAACGTTCATTATTCCCTTTATTCCGTAAACAAATACTACTTACCAGCGTATCACTCGGTAGTCCCCTAAGCTTGGGATTCAGCAAGAACGGGACCCCCTCCATGCCGCTGTATCCGCCCAGGGTCTGATAGTTGGACGCCCTGGGCAAAGGCGCAGGCCCTCGCCGCCGTCCGACGGCCGCCGGCGACGTGGGCGCCGCGCTGGGCAGCGGGGACTTCGCCCCGGCCGCGCGCTGCGGGGACTGCGCCCGCGGGGGCTGCGGCGGCGCCGGACGCGACGGCTTCACGTTGTACGACGGACTAAGCGCTTCGTAGTCGTGATCCGTCTTCAGCTCCACGACGATCGAGTGGGGGGACTTCATGTTTAGGTTGTTGAGCTCGTTGATCAGGGGCGAAAGCTTCGGCGGGCGCTCGGGCGCCGGCCGCAGTCTGTGGTACAGGCCGCAGACAATTGGTACTTTATTTTTGCATTTATGGTACGTTTTTATATTCATATTCGCCTATGCATTAGGTACGAGAGAGGTTTTGACATTTAGAAATGAAACTTAAGGCACGTTGTGAATTTATACATTAAAGTGGCAGATTGGAGTGGTTTTATTTGTCTCCAAATAAGCTGCAATGCTTGTGTCAAGTGATTCACGACACTAGCCGAATGGCAGACTCGAACCAGTGAAGTGATGCAGTATTTGTATGGATAATCCCCTTTACAACATTTTGCGACATTAAAACTTTACACAAGCTGCATTAACACTTTAAAGAACACAAACATCACGCGAACAAATAACAATAAACAGACACACACACACACACACAAACACGTGACGTGTTCGTAGCACTCACACTAACAATTGCAACCAACTCGTCATTCAAGCTAGCGGCGTGCGATAAACAAGCTCGCCTATTGCAGAGACATATATAATTATGTTTTAATTAGAAAATATCTGGCTACCCTAATCTGGAAGATATAAATCAATATAGAGTTTTTAATTATGTATGACATTCTGGTCTTTACTTTCTTTTTCAGTCAATCTGGTACAAACCTCAGAAATAAAAGCCAGTTCTGCAATCTCAAATCTCTGCAGATCTCAAAGTAAATAGCTAAAGCACTTGTGTTATGGAATCAGAAACAACGAAGGCACCACAAACACCCAAAATAATGTAGAAATAGTTGTATTCTTGGTCAGATTTTTATGTTAAAGCCTTTTGTTAAAGTTGATGATAATGAAAAATGAAAAAAAAAACAAGAGCACACGGACTACGGACTTTGATAAGCCAATTTCTTGTCCGTCAGAGGAACCCCATTACGAAACGGAAATATTTAATAAATAATGTTTTTTCACAATTGAAATGTAAGTTCCTCCGTTGAAAAAAATAGACTTTGATAAACACTTGCCTATTATCAAGTTGGGTGAAGTGAAGTCGGATCGGGAGACTCGAGTTAGAGTCCCATGAGGAAGGCTGATATTCTTTCGAAACTTTTGTACGAATTTGTATCTTTGGCTTCGACGCTAACGACTCGGCAGGGTTGACTTACGAGGTTACCAATGAAGATGAAATGCAGGTAGAATGTGTTAACCTGTGACCACTAAACTCCACAAAGGTTGTACCGATTTTGGGGAAACTCTTGAGTTTTTTTATTGGGTCCGTAGATGAATTACGTTCATAATTGGATACGGAAGGTGACGCGGTGATCAAGTTTCTAGAATTTTATTTTATTTTTCAGAAAATCAAAAGCTAAATTATTTAAATCAAATATTCGAATATCTAAAAGTTAAACCACTTTCAGACATCGTCTGAGGGGTATGCCTGCATGGATATAAGAAAAATCGAGGCCCGTGCAATAGAGGCCACAAGCAAGCAATCAAACACAGTGCAATATAAACTGTCGGCAGGTACCCAGTGCAGCCGTCCCAGCGCAAGCTTCTCAGCTCCTTGTACAGTCGAACCGATACCGAGCTGAAACGGTTTTTAACAGAGTAATGAAAACATATCGGTATTTTATTTTATGAAACCTTTATTTTGTACATGTGTAATGACGCGTCGCCGTCGTAGAGAGAAATAAAGAGATAGAGATAGAGAATGAGAGAGTGAGGAGAAGAGATTGAGAATGCAAGAGACTAGATAAAAGTTAAGTGTACCACGATACAATAAATTCAATATAGTAAGTGAGTATTACTCCTTCGATTTGTTCAATAAATTTTGTGTAAACTGATATATTGCTAAAACAGACATGTGTAATATCTATAAAAATGAGTTGAAAGCATGTTTTTGTGTAGACCTCTGTCTATCCCAGTCAGGGAAACTGTGCGAAGATAATAAAATCAAGTCCGTCAAGACGCACTGTACCAGTGCGGTGCAAGTGAATCGAGTCCCGATCTCATAAAGCCAGCAGTGCGTGCAGACAGTGTATTCAGGCTGCCTACCTCCTGTTGGCCTCTGGCGTGATGTTGGTGACGACGTTCTCGTATTCGGCGGGCGCGCCCGTCGGCGACGTGTCCGCGCTGCCGCCGCTCACCTTGTAGCACACCATCTTGCCGTTCACCTCCCTGAGACCACTTGGATTATAAGCTAACAGCTGTTCTATGATTAGCTATTTTTATTTATTACAGATAATATATTTTTATTTTCAGCCAGTCTGACATAATTCTATCAAGAGAGGTCACTAACGTTCGATAAGTAATTTATAGAACGTTAATAATTGTAATTTATCAGTGGATTGCTAACGCACGCTTGTTGTAGGATCGGAAACAACAAAGGCGACGTTGTATTGACCCTCCCGGAAATCGAAACCGGGATCACAGAGCCGGCGAAACCTTGAATACCAGTCCGTAGGCCTGGCCACTCGACCACGGAGGTCGTCAAATATGAATGATGAATGAGCTACTAAGAGCCACGGCAGCCGAGTAGTTGGATGATCGGAATTTAAATTAGGAGACCCGTGTTCGATACCTAAAAGTAAGTTCCTCAAATCAAAAATTCTGTTAATCAAATTGTTCATGCATCAAAAACTTTTTTCCTAAATTTTTCGCCATCGTCTATGACATTTGTACCGATTTTTTTTCAGTCTGTACATTATTGCAAAACAAATGGCAACTTTTCAAATTTATTTATGTCTAGTAATTTCAGAGGAAATAACGATATGCACACGTGATAAGCTAACAAGTGTTTCGTTTGTTTACTTTATCAACGGAACCCCAGCATGAATAACACAATTGCTCAGTTTTCCGAATAATTGAAGTGAATAGCATACAATGTTGAATGGCTGAACAGTTCGGTGGGACCTTGAGATATTATCCTCAAACGGTTGCGGTGTCAGGCGGCCGGCGTGCGGTTGCGCTAGTATAATGCATTAATAACATTACGCTGATCAAGTACTTAGAAATCCAGATCACAATTGCCTTTGCGGAAGAAACATTATATCAATAATATACTATCTGCAGTTACCGGTTATCCATGGGTTAGGGTTATAAAAAAAAGCAAATTAAAATTAATTAAAAGATATTATTTAAAATAAGCTGATTAGACGATTAGAAACTGGAATAAAATATCAACTTGCAAAACTAATTTATTTTTCTACAGATAAAAACTAAATTAGTTTTGCAGGTTGATATTTTAATTTTAAGCAAGTCCATATAAATAAATAAATACACACATAGATAGGAACAGCATCACATGCACTGCTCTGGACCTGCTTTAACTACTTACTTCGGTATCTTGTTGGTTATATGATATAAATCAGAAACAACGAAGGTAACCACAAACACCAACCAACACCCAACACAGTGCTGGACAAGTGGTTCTGTCTACACCACGGGGAATCGAACCCGACACACCACAAATCAGGTCCGAGTCGCGGCGCACTCACCCGGCGAGCAGGAAGCCGCGCGGCGCGTGGCGCATCTTGGAGCAGACGATGACGTCGGTGACGGGCGGCGCGGCGGGCGCGGCGGCGGGCCGCGAGACGCGCGTGCACAGCCGCCGCTTGCCCGCCCGCCCCGCCACGCTGAACCCGGGCGGCGCCGCCTCGCGTTCGCCCACCACCGCCACGCCGTCCATCACGTAGCCCGGCACGCCTGCGCACCACGCCGCACTCACAGGTATATACACACACACATACATACTGGGAATACGTGATATACAATGCTCTTAGCCCAAAGTGCACGCCTGCACCACACAAGGTATATAAATAAGTAATAACATATAAAAAATATCTTCACGCAATTCCCAATACCCAATACAGAGATAGACAGAGGTCTAGTCTAGACAATTAAGTCCCTTCGACCCACCTTCCACCGAAGATTATTTATAAATAAGTAATAACATATACATAAACAGAAACGAAATCACACATACTTCGATCCCAAAGTAAGTGACTAAAGCACGCGTGTTATGAAACACCACTCAGAAAAAAATTCTTCATGCCATTCCCAATATAGGGGTAGACAAAGGTCTAAACAATTAAGTCTTTCGACCCACCTTCCACCGAAGATTTTTTTGGACAACGGTGGTGAGCCCGTCACCGTCTTAATGTCCAAGCCAACGATAAATATCTTACATAAGTTTTGAAAAACCATTGATACAAGCCTGTCACGTAGAGATCAAACTCGGGTCTCTTGATTCGAATTCCGAACCACCCAACCACTCAGCTATCGTGTCCTAGTAGTAGTAGAAGTAGAAAAAGTGATATTCTACATTGACCTGCCAGGGAATCGAACTCAGTGCGTACGACACTTTTCTACGGAGGTCGTCGCCGATGAATATGCTAATTTTTCACTTTCTATCCTATTCTATACGAGTCTCGCAAAAGACTACGTAATAAAAGTCGACCAAATATTTTTTTACCCGAGTGCTTTGCCGTTGAAAATAAATATGCCAAAACCCGGAGAATATATGATACAGATATGTATACCAAAGTATACAAGAGAAATAATAGGTAGTGGATATCTAAAAATGGCAATAAAGAATTTTCTGGCATCCTGGTTACCTTACGACGTTTTTCTTTACTACTTTTAACCATTTTAGTAGTGAAAGCTCTGAGAATAGGACCGGACCACTCGAGTCAAATCAGGTATCGGGACAGGTGCATTTTATTCAGAGAATAATAGAGAGAGAGAGAGAAAAGGAGAAACAAAGTGACGGGCATAAACTAACAAATTAACGAATGAGTACGTTATACGTCTAAACAGCTACAAAGTAATTCTAAATCTGACGCTACCGTTATCACGTTCAGTGTTCTCTAATAGGAGAAACAATAAAAAATTTCGAATTCAGTTCAATGCGCTGTTCACTGTTCCGTTATTTAGAGACAACATGACTAAACGTTATATGAAATGTACACTAAAAAATTGTAATACTGTATTGGAAACTTCTTATACCTACAAAAAACTGTACTAACACTGTTTTGCGCATCGTTCAGTCCAATCAACCAGAGATATTTAAAGAGAACTTCCAGTTCATCGGATATAATGGACTAGATAGAGTTTTACGCACATACATATATACATACATACATAAATATAGAAGTAAAATGTGTAACAAAATATCACAGAGATACGTCGATTTGCTACGACCACCACGCTCGGTATGTCTTCGGTGAAAGGTGGATCAAAAGGACTTTATTATCTAGATCTCAGTAATGGGAATAGCGGGAAGATATTTCATTTAGCGTTCGGTAATAGGATTTCCGATCGCAGAACTAGACATCACAAGACATGAGACGCGGCGCGAAGATAATATGCATAATTTAATCCGGTTATTTTTCGAGACAGCCCTTCCCCCATAATATTTAAAATATAGTTATATTAATACGTCAATGGCGTGCTAACAAACAAATCTTTAAGGTGTACGTTCGGTACGTCCGCTAACTCTCAGTTAGAGTACAAGCGACCGACGCGCAGTTTATAGAGATGACATCATCATCAACTTTCATTATATTTTCAATTGCCTTACGTCCGGTTATTAGCAGACTTACTCAGTACAAGCACTAAGAAAGTGTTGGCCCTTCATACTGGCTGAAATGTATCAGTATTTTATAAATATTGTGGTAAATATTTAAAAATTTATAGAGATTTCCCAAGGAAGTCGTAATCGAGGAATTCAAAATACGTTGTATTCCTCTTGGGGTTCTTTGTTTGAATATAAAATTATTAATATATACGACCGGATTTGTAATGCCAAAAGCTGGTAACTAAATTTACGAACCTAAGGGTCGCGGGTTCAAATCTCGCGGGGGCTATATTTGTATGATAAATACAAAAACTTATCTATGTAAATGAATATCTATGTAAGTACATAGTACCATTAAATTCGACACTAAGACGGCGACAGTCTCACCACCTGTAACGTCGTCCCAAATAGGCTTCGGTAAAAGGTGGATCGAAAGAATTTAATTGTCGTAATAGACCTCTGAATACCCCATCGAACTCGGGTCGAGTTCAATCAATACCCAAGTTCAACCCCCCAAGTGGCAGGCTCGTACCAATGGGTTTTTCAAAAACTTATGTACGAATTATATCATTGGCTTGGACTTAAAGACGGCGACCGGCTCACCGGTGGGTTAAAGGGACCTAATTGTCTAGACTAGACCACTGCCTACCCCCGTATTGGGAATTGCGTGAAGATATTTATATTGATAATAAATGATTGGATTAATTCTGCCGGAGTCGGTCTGCTTTGCAGTACTCGCATACATAGAACTATACACTGACATTAAAATCATTTCAGTGTTTTTGGAAGCCGATGAGTCGAAACGTGAAAGGCATATCGGTTATTACCAGTGATACGTTAAGTGCTCAGTCACGAATGTGTTTTCATTGCTGATTACCAAAGAATTATTTGTCCAACGATAAACAGGCCTATTCTGCTATCTTTTTTTATCATTACTTCTTTTTTCGTTGGCCTGTCATAAATTCACTTCTAAATATCCTCCACCAAAGGAAGGAACCAGCCAGTCCCTCCGATTACTAAGCAGAAACTTGATTCACCCGAATTCTATATTATCTTTTTGCAAAAGAGAAAAAAAGGGAAATACCGGCAAATAATCTCAATTTAAATTTTTTAAACAAAGCACTATCTACTATGATTATAATGGGCTCATTATAAGGCTTTATAGAAGAGTGCGTATACGCTATTAAAAATTATCTAATCTGCGACTGATATAACGTTTAATGGAATTAATCAATTAATAATAAATTTTTTCTATCCAAGCGAGATAAGATATAATTTAACAATACATGTCCGTCACTAACAAACGCTGCTCTAAAATGTTTAAAATTTACTCTTGCAATAACAATGGTTATATTTTGTAACTACCCGACCGGTCTTCGATAAAATTTTGATTACATTGCCGTAGCTTCGGCAGAAATATACCAACCCTAACATCTCGTAGGTGTTGTTTAAGATACCAGCAGATAACCGTATAACCATGTCGTTTAGCAACAAAGCAGAAAGTCACGAACCGCAAGGTACAAGGTTTGAAGTGTCAGGTACAGAGTCAATCCGCGCGGTTTATATTGTGATACTATAATAAAACAAATTGGTAATATTTCAAGACACCACACAAGCTTTTAGCCTTTTTTGTCTCTTAAGACTTCCACGAAAAGAATGGTGACGGGAAGTTCTTACGACATTACATGGCAATCGTTTTGACCAATCTTTCATCGAAGATTATTTGAGACAACGTTACAGGTGGAAAAAGTCACGATAGCCGAGTGGTCGGGTGGTCGGAATTTCGAGTCGAGAGACCCGAGTTCGATCCCCAGGTGGCAGGCTCGTACCAATGCGTTTTTCAAAAACTTATGTAACAATTACATCGTTGGCTTGGACAAAGGCGGCGACGGGCTCACCACCTGTCACGCTGTCCCGAAAATATCTTCAGTGGAAGGTGGGACGAAGGGACTTATTGTCTAGACTAGAACTCTGTCTACCCCTGTATTGGGAATTGCGTGAAGATAATTTTTTTACAGGTGGAGAGCCTACAATCGTACATTAATATAATAAATATATATATATATATATATATATATATATATATATATATATATATATATATATATATATATATATATATATATATATATATATATATATATATATATATATATATATATATATATATATATATATATATTTATATATTTACTCTCTTCATTTACTTCTTTACAAAATATCAATTTACAAAAAAAAGTTACACTCATCAACACACGCAACCCAAAGTTTCGAAGACAGGGTCACTACCAACCAGGCCAGGGCTTTTTTGTGGGTTTAATATAATTTCGTGTATATAATACATTCGTTCTGAAAAGAAACCAATGAAATAAGGAGTCAATTGTGCGTGACATTCAGGTAAAGCTTTGTAGACTTAGCCCCCTCAAAATAATGGAAGCCAATGCGCGGCCTGGCATTAGGGTACAGTTTCAAGAGGGCGGAATTAAACACGCCACTGCACACTGGATTTTATGTTGTACATAACTATTGTAATCCGTTTGCCAGCTTTATTTCCTTTTTAATTTAAAAAGCGACAAACAGAGATATTATAATTTTAGATACATATTCTATAAATGAGAAATAACCCAAAATTTAATAGGAGTTAAATTACTATTACATTTAGTTAATTAAATTACAATTAGTTAATTAAATTACTATTACATTCTGTTTCGAGTTATTACGATATATGTGATAGGTCGGCTGACCGGAATTCGAGTCGAGAGATTCGAGTTCTATCTTGTTAGGCTCTAGCAATGAGCATATAGTATATAGTAGTCCTCTGTCCACTCCAGAGTTAGGAATGGCGTGAAGATACGTTTTTATTGTGCCTCGTCGACACAAGTCAAAACAAGGAACTATGAAAGCATAGATATCCCAATGGTTGAAGAAGCGTATTACGAAAAGCGACAAATGGACTATTGTAGTAACTTACACTCGAAAATAGTCGAGTATTGGAGCATATTTTCCAATGCAAATAGTGTATGGAGGAGAAAGTAACAAAGAAATTGTTAATAATAGTAGTAATAGTACAAACATATATAAGGACTCACATAAACTATATCACATAAACTACTGTGATTCCAAAGAAGCACTTCCAAAGTTATTTTAAGGTATTGGAAACAACGACGGTACAACAAACACCAAGACATATACCCGAAACAGTTTAGAAAAAGTGGGTATCTACATTCATCATGTCATACCATCTAACAGTGGTAGAGCCACGCATCAGCTTTTTTAACAGTGGTAGCCACGCATCAGCTTTTGTTGTTGCAAGAATGGGCCGGGTCGACCGTGGTACGGTCGAGCCGGCCCATTCTTGGGCCGGGAAGTACCACGACCTCACGGAATTCCGGCGTGAAGTAGAAGTCTAACAAACTTCTGCGTTTCGTCTGGTGAGTGCAGGTAACCGGCGGCCCACACACCCTCCTCCCCCTGTTCCTCCACCTCCCGGGGGAGGGGGGCACTCTAAGGGAGGCAACGCATCTGCTATGCCTCTGGTATTGCGGGTGTTCATGGGCGGCGGTAATCACTTACCATCACGTGAGCCACCTGCTCGTGTGCCTCCCTTTTCTATAAAAAAAAAATCCGTCTGGGAATCGAACTTGGGACCTCGACATGGTGATACCGTGAAAACCGTTGTATACGCCACTCAACCATGGAGGTAGACAGGAATATTTTAAAATAAAAAAAAAAGAAAATTAACTGACATTTCCTAGTTCTATCATATGTTGCAACACTACGATTACGCGACATGTATGTAAAATTTATTTCAACAGGGTAAGAAGTAGTTCTTACCTTCGGATTTTGAGAGGCAAATATAGTGGCTGGGCTTCTTCCCGAAGAGTCCATTCTGGCGTAACAGACTGGCGTCGGAATCCTCGTCGTAGGTTCGGCTCACGGGCCAGTAGCCAGCGGGACACTTCGCTATGCTCTCGACGATCTGCAGCGACAGGAGCGGCCGCTCGTCCGGTAGCGCGCCACCCAGCGCTGATAGGACCTTCGACATTGTCGCTTACGTCATTCTTCTAATATTACACCTTCTTTATTCGCCTATCAGTCTTTTATAGCACCTGCGAACAAAGTTTAAAACTCATTTTCTTACAAATATGATGTGTGTGTAAGAAGAGAATTAAGAATTTGTAAGAAGCAAGAGGTATGTAAGGATTGTGTTGTTGGTGATCTGTTCTTTCTCGCAACTATGCTATGGTTGAAGATATTTATTATTTTATTTACTAACAAAATTTTTACTGCAGCACAGTAAGTTTAATAACTAGAGTGAAATATAAAATAAAGTATAATAATATATGAGTATAACATTTTGCAACTATAATATAATTCTTTTATTTTTCAATGCCTATTAAATGGCTATTATATGTGCAAAAATTTAATAAAAGTATAGTTATTTCTATACACATTTTATTTCAATTACTTGTTTTAATATTCAATAGGTTACATAAAATTATTTCATATTAAAATTAAGATGCATATATGATTTTTTTTATTCACTGTCTAATAGAAAACATCTATGATTATCTAGTTGTTATAATCAAAAGTAAAATTCAAATCAAGTATATAAATTTTTCATATAATTCAGACAAACATTATTCTATAAAAGAAGAAAATTAATAGTAAACACTTATCTGTATAAACAAATTTATCAAAAACATCTGAGTACATAATGCTTGCAAGACATGTTAACTCAAACACAATAACCTAGTATCTATCACCTATCTCTTAAAACTGAATACAAAGATATTGAACTGCCAGGAAATGTTTAACAACAATAAAGGATAAGAGTTCTCTTATGTGTAACTAACAATTTCAGAGAAAATCCTTCACCTATTCCCGAGACAATAATTCAGATCAATTCCAACATTTTAAAGGGCTCGTAAAATTACGCCACCAGCAACCCATTTGGCAGAATTCCATATTGTAAATAAGCGCGCGACCTCAGTCGCATGTTAATCTCATCCAACGCTGTAATGAGTGTGCAGCTCTACTAAGAGATATGCACCGCTCTCAGAGGGCGCACTAGTACTAATTAGAACAATTTACTTCTAAGGTCCCTCCCAATGACAATGAGAAAAAGCGAACAATGACCCCTACCAGATTGTATCTTAAAAATGGAATATATATCTTACCGCAGTCATGATTTCACGTAGCAGAAAAACAATATTAAATGAAACATATTACTTGAAAATTTGTACTGAACAGGGATAAAAACGGAAATATTAAAAAAAAACAAATGTTTATTATGACTGAAATTATTTTAACTTTTTTTTGATGACACGATCGAAAATATCAAATTCTACGAATCATTCTTAATCGTAATGTTTTTATGTTTCTATTACGTTTATTAGATTTCTTATAAATATGAAAAGAGTATCACTAAGTTATATTATTATGTTTGACAATTTGACCAAAGAGTATTTAATCACTACATTTAAATTTGACCAAAGACAAGAAGACACCGAAAGAGTATACCTAACAATTCTATGCTCTGATTTAGGATCAGGTGTACCGACAGCATCGCCATCTAGTGTACAATTTAACAAAATAACTGTTCTGCCAAATAAAAAATAATCCCGCACTTTGCAGTAGATTTTTAAATTTTTCATTTAATGACTCAATATTTTATAACACACATATGCAAATAAATATCAGTAGGTCATATATTATTGTAAAGTAAACAATTACATTACTTTAGCCGCATAGCCCGTAATCCTTCTGAGAACAGTGAAAAACTGGTAGAAGACAGGGAAAAAGACCACGCGACCGCAGGCCTTTGAGATAAAAACACATTATGCTGAAGACTTTTGAAGTGCAATTCCAGGAGGCTTTCAGACTGGCATAAGACCGAATGCGCTGGAAACGACTTATAGGTGACAAGCTGAAATATTATATGGGGTCACGATTCTTAACACTTGAAGGACCATCTGATGAGGTAGAGGAATTAATAACAGTAACGAATTGCTGGTCCAAAGATGTCCTTACGTAAAAAGTATAAAATTGCCTTATTAGACAAATGTGTAATTTGAGTAAAATTAAAGTATTGTTGGGCTGAAGTACGTTAAACGTAATAATAACCAATAAAAGGTTGAACCAAATTTGGTAACGGGGTACGTAGTTAGCACTAAAATTAAAAACCATATATTGAGAAGCATAACTATCAAGAGCTAAACAGCACTATGTTTGAATTGATGAACAATAAAGAGTATACTTTTAATTTTGTTGAAAATAAATTGAATTTTATACATTTTTTGAAGAAGATTAAAAACTTTATTTAAACAACTTTCAATCAACTTTCTTTTGTTGGTGATGATACTGCTTCATATTTAAGTGTTAATTGTAAAATTGTTTTTTTTTTTATTAAAGAAGAGGGAGACAAACGAGCAGGTGGCTCACGTGATGAAAAGTAATTACCGCCGCCCATGAACACCCGCAATACCAGAAGCATAGCAGATGCGTTGCCGCCCTTAGAGTGCCCTCCCCCCATAATTGGGGAGGAGGTGTGTGGGCCTCCAGTTACCTGCACTTACCAGGCGAAACGCAGAAGTTTAATTTAAACTTCTACTTCACGCCCAGTATTCTGTGAAGTCGTGGTACTTCCCTGGTCGAGCCAGCCCATTCAGGCAAAAACAAAAGCTGATGCGTGGCTCTACCACAGTTAATACAGTACAGTATTTTATCGATATATTTTATAAAGTAACTTTGTTCTCTTAAGTGCTTTAAAAAAAAGTGACGTTATTTACGTGATCGGAATTTCGATTCAAGAGACCCAAGTTCGATCTCCTGGTGGCAGGTTCGTACCAATGGGTTTTTCACACTTATGTACGAATTATATCGTCGGCTTGGACATAAATACGGCGACGGGCTCACCACCTGTCACGTTGTCCCGAAAATATCTTTGGTGGAAGGAGGGTCGAAGAAAATTAATTGTCTAGACTAGACGTCTGTCTACCCCTGTATTTATCAAAGTCTAGGACTCTTTGTTTTAATTCCTTTTAGAGTTTCATGTATATTGCCACGTTTGACAAGTTTGTTCTTTAAGTGTAATTCGATTCACCAAAAAGAAAAACAAAAGAATTCCATGGTCTATTTCCGTAAACATTACTAAAAGCTACTGTATTACTGATATTAACCACAAATCATCAAAAAAATAATTGTAAAATTAAAAAAACCTACTTTTATTAAAAAAACCTTCTTGGAAAAGTAGTGAACAATTTAAACAAACTTTGACTTAGTAGGTTAACGATTATAGATTATACCATGATACGACTGAGTTCAAGTTCATACCAGTCAGTTTTATTCAAGTTTCTTAATAAGTATTTGTATATAAAACCAAAATATATTTTAGGTAATATTTTTGATTAATTCGCAATTAATATGTAACAATAGTTTGACTTCTAGGTGATTCCAGAGTGGCGTACACTTGTTTTCATGGTATGGCGGCCCTTAGTCCCCGATTCCTGGACTCGAGGGTTCGATTCCTCAATGAGTCAATGTAGAAAACCACTTTTTCTACATGGTGTCAGTTCTGGGAGTTTGTGATCACTTCATTGTTTCTCCAGAATACAAGAGCTTAAGCTAGTTACTTAAACAGAATCAAAGCAATGTGTGTGATGTTGTCCGTAAAGATTTGTATTTATTATAATTATTTTGATGGTAAAGTCGAAGACAAGCGGTAAGTATAAAATATAAAGCTCAGAAAAGAACTAAATATGGCTCGGAGGTATCGTACAATTACGTAAGTGGACTTAAATTATAAAAATAGTATGGATAAAGAACAAGTATACATATTTTAATGTATAGCAGAATAAAATATTAAACTGTTAAAATACAAGAAATAGTAAATAGAACAATATATTCAAATTCAAAAAACTTCGTTTGACAAAGTATTATCTTTTTTAAATAAATATATAAAAATGCATGCTGGCACAGACGTAGACGATTTTTAGGTACAGTAGTCCACCATTGTTATAATAACTATATTTTTTCGACCGAAGCACGCATCATAACAAGCGGTCGGTCAATCCTGTTTTTATAGGTGAAATTGTAATGCCTGATATTTATCTACAGAAGCAGTTTTTGTTCTTTTTCTGGGTCATTTGTGACCAAGTTAAAGTTACTGATTGATACGGAAAAGAACCAAATTTTGTTCTTTTCATATTGTATTAATGAGCATGTATAAAAGGCTTGTATACAAGATTCTATATTTTTTTCCTCTACAGCTTTTTCTGCCACAAATGTTCTGTAAATGTCCACAAATGTAATATAGTTATATTATCAACAAGTTGAGTGGGCGTGGTGACTTGGACATAAAGACGGCGACGGACTCATCACCTGTCACATTGTCCGAAAAAATGTCTTCGGTGGAAGGCAGGTCGATAGGACTTAATTATCTAGATCTTTGTCTACCTCTATATTGGGAATGGCGTGAAGATATTCAAATTACTGCATTAAGATATATATTAATAACACAAACTTTTATTTAATAATTATTATTTATTGTATTTGAATACATAACATCTATATAAGCTATGTAGCGTTAACAACGACAGCTAAAATACACAAAAATGTGAAGCTGTTCAAACTAAAATCGTCAAACTAAGATAACTACAACACATTGTTATGTAGGAATAGAATTAATTAAAAATTCATAAAATAATCAATTTTATATTGATGCTTCTATTTCTCATGGACATATGATCCTGCAAAAGTGTGCTTTGAAGAAAAATATTATTACCAAATTAAAGTACAGACACAATAAATAAATCTATCCTATCTCTAAAAAGCTCTATCAAATTTAGAATTTTAAATCGTTGACAAGGTTCAAAATTTATTTTTGCGGTGTCTACGCATAATAAAAACATATACGCATACTATAAACAGCAAATTGTAAAGTTTTGTTCTAATCAGTTTGTGTATATAATTTAAAATGTCAATGATAATATAATATGTCTTCAATGCAAACCGCTATTTGCAGTAATGTACGCACCAAGAGGCGACTAACATTTCTCGTTATCGTTTCTCGATCGTTTAATTTATAATACAATACTATTCAACATATCACAAGCGATTCCATTTCAAAGCATGAATAATCTATTCAAGAACTTTAAATGGCAACGGAGTCACGTCCGCCGTTCCCGACGACGTGCTAAAGAACGGAGAGGCGTCTGATAGGTAGTTCCTCGGTATGAGTCCGATTAGCAGAGCGATTTTGGCTGCAATCGGTGCCTTTTCCTCGTCGTCAACTATTTTGTCTTGATCGGGCATAACCTGCAATCATTGTCATAAGTGAACAAAATAATAATTTTATAATACTTACAATGACTGAGTTGATAGTGTGTTATTTTATATTTTTTTTGTAGTCAAGTTGTGGATTTATCATTGTCATCTTCATCTTAACATAAATATTTAAGTTTATTGTATCGTTGGTTTGGGTACTAAGAAGGAGGCAACAGGCTTGCTATCTGTCACATTGTGGCAAAAATCTAAAGTTTATACTATCTTTCTAGTCAAGACTGACATACTAGGGTACAGTATTTAAAAATTCGAATTGGAGATATATAAAAATTTTACCCAAAAATATATCATAAATTTTAACAAAATACAACTAGTCGCTTCTAACCTGTATAATAGAAATATGCCACATTTAGTTGCTACAGTATAGTACACTTGTTTACTTATAATTAAAAAAAAATTATTTAATATAGGGTTGTATGTACCTTGTCAGCAATGTGTTTCTGGATAAGACCGTCACCACCTACATAAAACGTAGAGAATCCGTCATACCACCTGTATCAGAAAAAAATTAAATGCCACAACCAAACTTCCTTAAATAAACCAAGCATTATTTATGCGATTCTGATGAGCATTTTTTGGGTTATGTTTCTTGTAGCTATGAGACCAATATATTAAAAGATAATTAATATCGGTTATGAGTTAGATAAAATATATCATATAGATAAGCCAAAGGACAAAACTAATGTCATATCCATATCATTATTATTTTTACTTTATTATAACAGCCTGTAAAAGTCCACTGCAGGAAATAGGTCTCACTTGCACGACAGTGTTTGCCAAAATCACCATAATTTGTAAGTGGATTGGCGATCGCAGACTAGACACCTCGTAATTTAGACACTGCTGCCCATCACCCAACTGCTGAATTATGTTCTAATGTTTTTCAAGATGGATATCCCGCTAATCTTCCTCATGTCAATTTCAATATCAAAACTTCCACTTTGTCGCCACATGCGACATCCACAAAAAGCATGTTGAGTATTATTACGTTCTCATCACAAATTGTGGATCAACATTTTTTCCTTGTTAGGTAACATAAGTGGTAACAAATATCATACATTGTGCGAAAACAGGACAATGTATACTTCTTGGTATGAAAGAACAAATTAGTGTAATTACTGTGTAGCCTTTTTTTTTCTTAGCATGATAAATAATATAAATATTTCATATAAAAAAACTCACATCTCTTGATCCTGAAAAACTTGTTTCATATCCCACAATTTGTATTTCCAGAATGTGAAGAAAACTTTGAACCCAGAAATACCTCTGATTCGCCATCTCATTCTGAAATTAATTTTAATAAATTTTATATTTTCATCATATCATCCTTTTAATATTATTAAATAAAAATTTTACTATTTATATATAACTACATGAGTCTAAACACCTACAAGCAATATGTATCACCATATTAACAGTCATGACCCTTAATAACCCGTTTAAAAATGAAATGACAAGAATAAGGGTGTTATTATACATATGTTATTACAAAATTACCTTGCACAATAAATGACTTATGTTAACCATAGAGAGTGATTATTAGATAGAGAGAGATGTGCCATTTCCTGTTTTGTAATAGCATTTCTACATATCTACAACTATATCCCCTAGTCTTTTATGCATTTTATCATCACGACAGTCCCTGATAGGGTGGCCAGAGAGAACAGACCTCCAAGTTTCATGATCCTTACATACCTCTTTCAATTCTTTCAAATTCATAGTCAACAGAGGTAAATATATATGGTAGGCATTTTAAACATGGCAAATAATTATCATAAAATCTACTACTTATACCAAAAACAGAAGTAACATAGTTGTATAAAATTCATTTGCCTAATTGTTATATACAAGATTTTAAGGTGAATGTTTAAGTTTGTAAGCCCTTACAAAACACAAAATCAGTTTAACTTACTTCACTGAAGAGTCTTCTGGGTGAGCTGTTATTTTTAATACTTCAAAATTGACATAGGCAAATTTTAGATGGCCTACAGTACGCAGTAATGCGACTTGTTTTACATAGTGGAATAATCCTCTGTAATAAGAAATATTAATTCTGTTACTACCCCGATAGAAAAAGCTAATGTCTTCTTTCTTAAAAGTTATCAAAAATAATGTCAGACCTTATTTTAACAGAAAAAATAATGTAATATTAATCCTCTGCATTTTTTTATAATTAATATGATGTTTTCTACTTTGTTTTCAAAATAAAAAATACATTTCTGTATGCAAATAAATAGCACCAGTCTGGTATCATTTCTTAACATTGTATTTGGAATTATTTATTGCAAGTACAACAAACCTCAAGTGGTTTTTAAATAAACTACATTTCTACAGAAACAATAAATGTAAAGCAAATATAAAATATCAAAATAAGCTATGCTGTGGTTACTTACACAGTTGTCATGCCCCTAATATTGTTAACAAATACCATGTTTGGATGGTAGATAGAATAATCTAAAGGCTTGATAAATAGTTGAGGCATCTGAAAAAACAAAACATTTATTCATACCAACATGTTAAAACATCAAATAATGTCGCAGATAGGTAGGTAAAGGTCATGAAACCATCAACTAGTGCTGCTACATGAATAGTAGAGCATGACAGGTGTGACCTGCACAGGATTGAACTGAATGGTATTCCATTGTGAAGATGAGAAATAATTAGCTCCTGTATTTTAACATTTTAAGATATCCAGCAGCCAAAACTATTATCCACTTCCATTCTCCTTTTGTCCCAATCTTTCATAATACTTTTCTTAGAGGTAAGCGGCAACATACCTACCTATCCTCATATATTGTGGTTGTACAAGTAGATGTAGGTAGTTACTTAACAGACGCCAAATTCATACACAGGAATAAAACTAACTAAATATCATGTCAAATTACAACATATCTTCAACAAAATCTTGAAAATGGTAATAAAATATTAAATAAATATCTTCACGAAATTCCCAATAAAGGGGTAGACAGATGTTTAGTATAGACAATTAAGTCACTTTGACCCATCTTCCACCAAAGATATTTCCGGGACAATGTGACAGGTGATAAGCCCATCGCTGTCTTTATGTCCAAGCCAACAATATAAATCGCACATAAGCTTTTTGAAAAACCCATTGGTACAAGCCTGCCACCTGGGGATCGAACTCTGGTCTCTTGACTTGAAATTCCGACAACCCAACCACTCGGTGTTCATGACTTATTGAAAATCGTAATGTAAACTAATTTATGACTCAAGGAACACTAAAAACATTTAGTTCAACATACAGTTTTGGAAAGCACAGTAAAGACTTTCATGAGTTGTTCCTCACTAGGTTTTCCGTCTTTGTTTGGTTCACTGGATGACTGCTGTTCAGTTGATAGTACAGTCGGACCACTGCAGTATGCTATGGCATCACTTTCAAATTTAGAAAGGCAGGTAGGTTCTACTTCCTGAAATAATGAAAATGAAACATTGTGTATGTTTAAACAGACCCAATTTCAGGTTTCAAATGTTTTAGTGACATACCTAAAGTAAATAATGTATAAAAAATCAAAAGCATGCAAAAAAGATTATAAACAGTCTTTTCCAAAAAAAATCAAAAGAGAAATGTCATTATACTACTAATGTCACAATATTAACATTTAAATACATTTGAAATTAGACTATTATACATGAATGGTATTGCATTTTATTTATTTTTTTATCTTCCCCAAGGTTTTTAATTTAATTTTTTTATTTTTTTTTATTTTTTAGGAGAACTTGAACCATACATAACTATATTGGTATAATGGTAGTTACATAGGCTACTCATTGTTCCCACATATTACTTCTAAGTACATGTATGCAACTGCAACTTATTATGTTATGATAACTTAAGATACCATGATTGCTTTACAGAAACTAAGCCACAGGAAAAGTGAGATCTCTACACTCAATCACACACACAGTACTATGGCCACAAGTATGCTGAATACAAAATGTTGCCCTAGAAGAGCTGCAGTCAGTGGTGACACTTTAGATAACCCTGATCAAGGCAATAAAATTTACTTTGAAAAACCTTATAAATTTGATTAAACTTTCAAAAAAAGAGGCTGTCTCTCAAAATTAAACATAACCTTCTCAAAATTATATTTTGAAGAAGAGAATAATATTAATTATTTTACTAGTCATTTCATTAGTCATCATTACCAAAGTGGTCAAGAGATCTATCATCCAATCTGCAGTAGAAGCTTTCATAACAGCTTATATTAACAAGCTTTCTTAATTTTTTGTGTGATATTTGGGGACTTAAGCAGCATGCAATGGAAAGTATAACATCTGATATAAAGTGGAATAAAAAAACTAAAATGTTGAGAGATCTTGCCAGTACAGTGGTAGATCCACGTATCAGCTTTTGTTGTTGCATGAATGGGCCAGCTCAACCTGGGAAGTACCACGATCTCACAGAATACCGGTGTGAAGTAGATGTCTAAGAAACTTCTGTGTTTGGTCTGGTGAATGCAGGTAACCAGAGACCCACACACCCCCCTGCCCCATTTCTGGGGGGGACTCTAAGGCCGGCAACGCATCTGCTATGCCTCTGGTATTGCAGGTGTTCATGGGTGGCGGTAATCACTTACCATCATGTGAGCCACCAGCTTGTTTGCCTCCCTTTTCTATAAAAAAAAGTATGAAAGATTGAGCTTTATTTTCTGTGTGTACAAAAATTCTTGCAATATCACTTAAGTCATCTTTGAAGCTCCTGGAAAGCGAGTACAATATGACCCTAACATTGCACCTAATGGGACTGCACTTAAGCAAGTGTCACAGTTTAAATATCTGGGTCACTATGTTACAGAGGACCTTAAAGATCATTTGCACATGGAGCGTGAGCGAAGAGCCTTGGCTATAAGGTGCAATATGTTGGCCCGCAGGTTTTCTCGGTGTAATAAAGAAGCTAAAATAACACTATTTAAAGCTTACTGTCAAACTTTCTACACCGGAAGCCTGTAGATCAACTACACAAAAAAGGCTATGGATACCCTTAGACTGCAATACAATAACAGGTTTAGGAAACTGTTGGGTTTGCTGCAGTTTTGTCCAGCCTCTGGCATGTTTGCTCAAGAGCAAACAGATGACTTCTATGCCATTTTAAGAAAGAAAACTTCATCACTACTAGCAAGACTGCATTCTAGCTCTAACAGTATTCTGAAAATGTTAGCTGAAAAGTTAGATTCACCAATTCTTCACTGTTTTATAAAAGTGCTTGTTAGGTGAATCAATATGTCTTTATAAATAAATGTGCTCATTGTTATAATTATTGTGATTGTTTTGTGTTATCTTGTTTTATTTCGCAATGTCTAGCTCAATTTGTAAACTAACATAGCGCTTAATTAATTTGTTTATAACTTGTTTTTTGTATACTAACAAGTGGGCCTAGTTGCGCACCATTAAAGAAATTATTATTATTATTGTATTTACATTTGAAATATAAATATAAAATAAGTATTTACCTCATTACATTCACTGAAATCTATTCCATTCAAACTACATGGCCTTTCATAAAAATTTAATGGTACAGCCTTCTGTTCAATATAATCATCAGAAGTTAAGCCTAATGACTTGAATTCTATATTATCACTGTGATAACTATCATCGACATGACTTTTGACTTCTGAATTTTTTTTATTCTGGCCATTTTCGCGTGAAGTTTTCGAAGCTTCAAGTGATGCATTTGTCAGTAAAAAATCACAAGGGTCTACCAAGGTATTATCTGTTGTACATTTTAATGCATGCTGGCAACTGGAGATTCGACGACGATCCAGCAACTAAAAAATTAACACTTCGTTAAATTAAATACGTCTTTACAATAAATCTACTTACGTCGAGGTCAATACTATGTAACATGACAGAGGTAAGTTATCGCATGATAATACTTACAAAAACAGTGAACTTTTCTTGACAAACTTACATAATTAAAGCATAACTAAATGAACACTTACATCTTCCAGAAACTGTGTTCTTGCTGGAATTTTCCGGGACAAACGATTAGAATGGTTTTTTGTAGAAAAGATACTATTAAGAGGTAAAATCTTGTGTGAAAATGTACGCAAGCAAATAGCCATTATCACGCTAATGTCATATAACTTTAGTGTAATAAAATCATGAAAAATTCGAAATATGTCGAACAAGCAAAATACATATCGAAACGAAATGCGAATACGCCGCACCGCATACGACAGTGTCTTTACAGTGACACTGTCAGTGATAACTAGTACTCAAAGAGTATAACATACATTACTTTACTCTTTGATGACTTATCACTGACTACCATATTTTTTCCACCCGTGATGAACAATCTTTTTTTTTAACATTATAAACTAGCGTTTAACTACAATCCCACCTGATGGTAAGTGGCGATATAGTTTTTGTTGGTAGGCACACTAGCTTAGAAAAAGCCTATTCACTTTTCTTCTCTTGAAGACATCCACATTGTAATCGGACGGAAAGACTGATGCAGGCAAATTATTCCAGTCCTTTGCTGTACGCATTATGAACGACGAAGCAAAACGCTTCGTATTCGGACGAATATAGGGTATATCGACAACAAAAGGAACAAAAGGAATGGAAACCGTTGTCCGATGATGGAAAGGAAGGGGAATTAACTCATGTAATTCCTTCGCACACTCTCCAAAATGTAATCTGTAGAACACCGAGAGACTGGCCACCCGACGTCTGTGTTCGAGACTGGACAAATTGGTAGTGACCAAGTCAGGATCACCGATTAGCCGCCTGGCTCATCCCTCCACCGAGTCCAAAGCTGCCAGTTGATATTTAGGAGTTCCAACCCATATGTGGCAGCAGTACTCTACAGCCGACCGGACCTGAGCTTTATATAGGGTCAGAAGCTGTCCCGGAGTAAAATAACGCCGCACTTTTGTAAGAACTCCCAATCTCCTTGCAGCGACTTTAGCCTTAGACTCAATGAACCGCCTAAAGTTAAGGTTTAACGTGATTTCGACTCCTAATAACTGGAGGCGGTCGGTGTATTCCAGAGATACATTCTGAAATTTAGGAGCCAAGGTGAACTGGCTCCTTTTGGCGGAGAACAGACACGCTTTCGTTTTGGTGGCATTGAATCTCACAAGATTGGTATGGACAATACAGTTGGAAACTGCCTGTAATGTAAGATTCATACGCTCTACCATGGCCTCCCGAGCAGACTGTACTTGATCCTATCTGGACTGAACAGGCGCCAGATATCTCTCCACAACTGTGCTGCCATCTGCATACCCAAAGAGACTGGGCTCGAGAAGGTCGTTTATGTGCAGCAGAAAGAGAGTTGCGGACAGAACAGACCCTTGATGAACTCCGGCATTAATCACCATAGCTTCCGACGAGCAGCCGTCAATAACGACTCGCAAAGACCGTTCCCGCAAAAAGTCTTCTATCCAGGCTATCAGTCCAGGGGATATACTATATGAAGGAAGCTTATTGATAAGGCTAGCATGCCAGACCCTGTCAAAAGCCTTCGAGACATCGAGCGAAACCGCGAGTGCTTCACCACTGTTCTCGAGGGCCTCACCCCATAGATGTGTGACATACACTAGAAGGTCCCCAGTCGACCGATTTCGGCGAAACCCGTACTGTCGATCGCTAAGGAGATCGTTATGTTCTAGGTATGCCAAGAGGTGCGAGTTCAATATACGCTCCATAATCTTTCAGAGTATGGAGATAATCGAAATAGGTCGATAATTGACTGGGTCAACACGGCTTCCCCTTTTTGGGCACGGGCTACACGTTAGCAAGCTTCCAGGATTTGGGCACTATTCCAGTCTTCAAGGAGAGGTGATACAAGCGTGTCAGAACAGGAGACAACTCAGGTGCACAGGTCTTAAGCACTATGACTGGAATACCATCAGGTCCACTGGCTTTGTTCACGTCCAGATGTCGCAACGTATTGAGGACCTCTTTGTTAGTAATGTGGACCTCTGACATTGAAGTACCACAGGGAGGTATGGAAGTTGGAACTGCGTTGCTTGTGTCCAGACGTGAGTTGCTGGCAAAGAGATTCGCGAACAGTTCTGCCTTCTCTTTTGTCGCATGAGCCAATGTCCCGTCAGGCTGAACCAGCGGAGGCAGTGAAGGTTTACAAAAACTCGTCTCGACTGCCTTGGCAAGAGACCAAAAGCTCTACTGCCAGATGGTTGTGCAGAGATTCGTGCCAATACGCCTAATGCGTTCGAAACGAGCCTTCCGCAACACCTTTTTGTAAGTCTTGGCGGCTAGATTACAGGCTCTCTTCTTGGATCTGATATCCGGGTTTTACGGTTTCGAGCGTCAACCCATGAGAGGTACGCCAAATGTTTCAGCTTTTCGGCTTGGGAACATGCGGCGCTGAACTATGGGCGAGCTTTGCCACCAATGGGTACATCAGCAAAAGGAATATAATATTCCATAGCTAAACTTACCACGTCAGTTATAGCATCCGCGCATCTCGATGGATCTCCGGAAGAGAAGCAGACCTGCCGCCAAGGATAAGATGCAAAGAAGTGTCGCATCTCATCCCAATCTGCTGACTTGTATCGCCACATTCGCCACGTGCCATGTGGGTCGAGGTCTGTTGGCGTGTAAGACGATACAGATTTCACCAGACAGTGATCAGAGGTTCCTTGTGGAGAAGCCACCTCTACCTCATATGTGTCAGGATCAGTGGTCACGCTATAGAAATCACCTTTGTTATATTATTGCTAATAAACCTTTCCTTCTGTCTTTAAATTCTTTTACCTTGACGTAGACAGACAATCATCGGTATATAGATGGAGTCTAAAATATGAAATTAATAATTTTTTCGTCCGAATTGGGACATACATATACATGTTTTCCGAACACGAAAACACTTTAAATATTAATTACGTCTTCTTTTCTTTACATCCTATCAAAAGAGTCCACTGCTGAATATAGGTCTCGCCTAAAAGTCACCAACAAAGATTGGTCCTCAGCCCCTGCATCCATCTATCTCCGCAGGTCGTCACTTCATCTTGTATCAATAAAATACGTGCACTAAATTTGTGTAGATATTTTTGACGCAATGTTTCGCAGGACATTGTGACGTAGTGATTATATACTCTTTGATGTTGTATCCTTGACAATTTGACGAGATGTCATTTGATTTTTGCGATTGAACAGCCACAATAAAAGCCGCTAATGCAATTTAAAGCTAATTAAAAAAATATATTAGCAGGACACACCATCCACAAGAAATATTAATTTCTACATAAATTTACACAATGAATATACAGAAGATAATATACAAACTGAACGGGCAATCGTTGGTTACGAATATAAAGACTGTATGTTACCAGTATTTATACATGAATATAATTTCGTTTGCCTTTATTATGTTAGTCCTAATTTACTTCATAAACCTATACGTAGGAAACAACTACACTTACAGCCAAACTTCAATTGTGGAATGTCATTAAAAGGAATAAAAATGTTGGTGATCCTGACCCTATTTGGAAGATGTAGCAAATCCGAGTTGGATTTTTATTATTTTGTTTATTTAGATACAAAGCCATACTGCACTTGATAATAAAAGGCTCCAATAATATCACCATAATTGGGGCACCAACACTTTTTCATTAAGTTTGCAGAGAGGTGCTAAAGCAAAAGAAGTTTCTTATTCCCTGTTTATTGTCTGTTACTTAGTGGCATTTTTTTCAGTTATTTTATTCCTCTTCAATAAGATTTAAACACACTAAAAATGATCTGGAGGAACATCGAGCAAAGTTATGGGTCGAGGTGTGTTGGCGTGTAAGACGATACAGATTTCACCAGACAGTGATCAGAGGTTCCTAGTGGAGAAGCCACCTCTACCTCATATGTGTCAGGATCAGTGGTCACGCTATAGAAATCACCTTTGTTATATTATTGCTAATAAACCTTTCCTTCTGTCTTTAAATTCTTTTACCTTGACGTAGACAGACAATCATCAGTATATAGATGGAGTCTAAAATATGAAATTAATAATTTTTTCGTCCGAATTGGGACATACATATACATGTTTTCCGAACACGAAAACACTTTAAATATTAATTACGTCTTCTTTTCTTTACATCCTATCAAAAGAGTCCACTGCTGAATATAGGTCTCGCCTAAAAGTCGCAACAAAGATTGGTCCTCAGCCCCTGCCACCCAGACCTTTAGTGCAGCCTAGTCTTATTGAGAGAATGAACATCCGTGCACAGATACAACCAGAACTTGTTTCAGTTATCTCCGCAACCTGCCCCACCGCGCGATTGAGCCTTTATATTGCGGTATGGCTGGGGTCAACAAAATACAGGTACCATCCGGAGCGTCATCATTTTTCCTTAACGCCCCGACACCGAAAGTTTGCCGGTTAGCCTACGTTTACGGTTACCAGACCAACAGCGCAAACGAACATATCGCCAGCCGGTACATGCCCTTGAGCGAATCAACACGCCCAAACCAGCTTCCATCTTCGTACTGCGGCCCCATGTAAATTAATACCAGGATGGTGTCCCATATCTTTACCGCTTTAACGACCAGCGGCTGGCGGCTCATCGCAAATTGGCCCATCTCGTCGGGCCCGTCATGACACAACATCAAAGAGCAGCAGCACCACCGCTTGGTCGTCCCCGCGAACATCGCGCCTGTAACATCTGAACACCACGAGCCCATTAGCACACCCCTGAGGACAGGGCTGAGACCACCATGCCAGCACTTTTGTATGATTCAGTGACCTTGAGATGTAGTTAAAGACGTATCATTGATAGTAGCTGTGACCAACAGGCAGACAAACCAGCCCGAGAAAAAAACCACACTTAGACCTCCATATACCGCGACGCGTCGGTTCACGTCAAGGCAAAGACCCCTGTGCGCGAGCCAGCACAGCACGCGTGACCGAGTTTCTCCACCAGGAACCTCTGATCACCGTCCGCAGCACCCTGCACGCCCGCCAACACACCGGTTCATTACGGGCCGTGGCGAACGTGCGATACAGTCGCGGATCAGACGATGCCCCTTTGCATCCAGTCTGGCGCACCCGGAGATCGACGGTAAGCCCATTGGCCTTTATTCTCTTGCCGATGCACGGCTGGCGCAAAGCCCGCCCGTCGCATGCCCGTCGAACATTTGGCGTACCTCTCATGGGTTGACGCTCGAAACCGTAAAACTCCGGATATCAGATCGAAGAGCCTGTAATCAGCCATAAGACTTACAAAAGGTGTTGCGGAAGGCTCGTTTCGAACACGCTGAATGGCACAGATATCTCTCTGCACAACCATCTGGCAGTAGAGCTTTTGGTCTCTTGCCAAGGCAGTCGAGACGAGTTTTTGTAATCCTTCACCGAACACCGACGGATTACGCGACAAAGAGGCGCAGACCACCGCGCTGTCAGCAACTGACGCCCGACGTTAACGCGTTCATCCTCCATACCTCGGTATCAGAGGTCCGAGAAACCGTCAGTGACACCGACAGAACAGCCAGTGATCTGATGGTTCTGCCTGCAAGCTTGTCTGCACCAGTTGAACCCAGCCCGACCGCCAGGCCGTCTTCCTCCCGAACATGCTCACTGAAGCCAGCCAGGCCCGCGCCCAGTGGCCGCCGACCAGCCCGGATCTCGATTCCATACCCGAAAGATCATGCATGCGCTGACCGACCTGACACCCACCCTTCATGATGGCTCGGACCGGTCTGATCAGACCCCACACACCAGAGCCTGATTAACTGACACCGCCTGATTAGACAGACGGGATATATATATATATATATATATATATATATATATATATATATATATATATATATATATATATATATATATATATATATATATATATATATATATATATATATATATATATATATATATATATATATATATATATATAGAAAGAGAGTTGCGGACAGAACAGACCCTTGAGGAACTCCGGCATTAATCGCCATAGCCTCCGACGAGCAGCCGTCAATAACGACTAAGGCTAGCATGCCAGACCCTGTCAAAAGCCTTCGAGACATCGAGCGAAACCACGAGTGCTTCACCACTGTTCTCGAGGCCTCACCCCATAGATGTGTGACATACACTAGAAGGTCCCCAGTCGACCGATTTCGGCGAAACCCGTACTGTCGATCGCTAAGGAGATCGTTATGTTCTAGGTATGCCAAGAGGTGCGAGTTCAATATACGCTCCATAATCTTTCAGAGTATGGAGATAATCGAAATAGGTCGATAATTGACTGGGTCAACACGGCTTCCCCTTTTTGGGCACGGGCTACACGTTAGCAAGCTTCCAGGATTTGGGCACTATTCCAGTCTTCAAGGAGAGGTGATACAAGCGTGTCAGAACAGGAGACAACTCAGGTGCACAGGTCTTAAGCACTATGACTGGAATACCATCAGGTCCACTGGCTTTGTTCACGTCCAGATGTCGCAACGTTTTGAGGACCTCTTTGTTAGTAATGTGGACCTCTGACATTGAAGTACCACAGGGAGGTATGGAACTTGGAACTGCGTTGCTTGTGTCCAGACGCGAGTTGCTGGCAAAGAGATTCGCGAACAGTTCTGCCTTCTCTTTTGTCGCATGAGCCAATGTCCCGTCGGGCTTAACCAGCGGAGGCAGTGAAGGTTTACAAAAACTCGTCTCGACTGCCTTGGCAAGAGACCAAAAAGCTCTACTGCCAGATGGTTGTGCAGAGAGATTCGTGCCAATACGCCTAATGCGTTCGAAACGAGCCTTCCGCAACACCTTTTTGTAAGTCTTGGCGGCTAGATTACAGGCTCTCTTCTTGGATCTGATATCCGGAGTTTTACGGTTTCGAGCGTCAACCCATGAGAGGTACGCCAAATGTTTCAGCTTTTCGGCTTGGGAACATGCGGCGCTGAACTATGGGCGAGCTTTGCCATCAATGGGTACATCAGCAAAAGGAATAAAATATTCCATAGCTAAACTTACCGCGTCAGTTATAGCATCCGCGCATCTCGGTGGATCTCCGGAAGAGAATCAGACCAGCCGCCAAGGATAAGATGCAAAGAAGTGTCGCATCTCATCCCAATCTGCTGACTTGTATCGCCACATTCGCCACGTACCATGTGGGTCGAGGTCTATTGGCGTGTAAGGCGATACAGATTTCACCAGACAGTGATCAGAGGTTCCTAGTGGAGAAGTCACCTCTACCTCATATGTGTCAGGATCAGTGGTCACGCTATAGAAATCATCTTTGTTATATTATTGCTAATAAACCTTTCCTTCTGTCTTTAAATTCTTTTACCTTGACGTAGACAGACAATCATCGGTATATAGATGGAGTCTAAAATATGAAATTAATAATTTTTTTCATCCGAATTGGGACATACATATACTTGTTTTCCGAACACGAAAACACTTTAAATATTAATTACGTCTTCTTTTTCTTTACAACCTATCAAGAGTCCACTGCTGAATATAGGTCTCGCCTAAAAGCCGCAACAAAGATTGGTCCTCAGCCCCCTGCATCCATCTATCTCCGCAGGTCGTCACTTCATCTTGTATCAATAAAATACACGAATTTGTGTAGATATTTTTGACGCAATGTTTCGCAGGACATTGTGACGTAGTGATTATATACTCTTTGATGTTGTATCCTTGACAATTTGACGAGATGTCATTTGATTTTTGCGATTGAACAGCCACAATAAAAGCCGCTAATTCAATTTAAAGCTAATTAAAAAAATATATTAGCAGGACACACCATCCACAAGAAATATTAATTTCTACATAAATTTACACAATGAATATACAGAAGATAATATACAAACTGAACGGGCAATCGTTGGTTACGAATATAAAGACTGTATGTTACCAGTATTTATACATGAATATAATTTCGTTTGACTTTATTATGTTAGTCCTAATTAACTTCATAAACCTATACGTAGGAAACAACTACACTTACAGCCAAACTTCAATTGTGGAATGTCATTAAAAGGAATAAAAATGTTGGTGATCCTGACCCTATTTGGAAGATGTAGCAAATCCGAGTTGGATTTTTATTATTTTGTTTATTTAGATACAAAGCCATACTGCACTTGATAATAAAAGGCTCCAATAATATCACCATAATTGGGGCACCAACACTTTTTCATTAAGTTTGCAGAGAGGTGCTAAAGCAAAAGAAGTTTCTTATTGCCTGTTTATTGTCTATTACTTAGTGGCATTTTTTTCAGTTATTTTATTCCTCTTCAATAAGATTTAAACACACTAAAAATGATCTGGAGGAACATCGAGCAAAAGTTATGGGTCGAGGTTTGCCTGAAAAGAAACCTCTGCCTGGTGTAAAAAGTATAGTACTTGTTGCTTCTGGGAAGGGTGGTGTCGGAAAAACAACAACTGCCGGTCTGTATCTATATATAATCAATATATTATTATATATATGTTTAATATTATGAAACAATTTAATTATTTTTAAGTATGACAGAAAATGAATTGTTTTTGTAATTGGTTTCAGTAATAACTTTCTTCAAATACTACAATCACCACAATGTTTATTCATTGATATTCAACATACAGTAAACTCGAATCAATTATGTCAACCTTGCTCACTAATAACTCCCAATTTTTAATAATATAATGTATTTTAATTAAATAAGTATAATTTATAAATAAATTTGGATATTGTAAAGAGAATAAAGTTTATAAATCAATGATAGAATATGCTGCTCAAATATGAAGTATAACTACAAGTTTATGAAGTGTTTTATTTATCATTTGATCTACATCTGTAACACTTATTATCAAAAGAAATTTAATATAACTTGTCATGTATTGGTAAGCAAAGTAAAAGGATATAAATAATGAAAACTGTAATAGGTTGTGAACGTACAGCACTGCAAATAAAGTTAAAAGCCATGTGGATATCAAAAATTCATTATTATAAAAGATTTCTATGTTTTTATATTAATTCAATTCTAGTGTTTATTTTAAAATCCTAGTTGAGATAGACCTAATATTTCTTTCTGAGTGCAAAAATCTATTTTCCTGATTATTTTTCTTTTTACATTGCAATGAATTGCATAGGACTAAACACTGTTTATTAATGAGAGAGATGCAATTAATCATCCGTTAAATTTCTAATTTTACATAAAAGAACATACATAAAAACAACCACCAAATTTTTGATGCAAGGATTTTGATCTTGTATAGAGATTCATGCATGCTTATGATAAAACTCAGTACTTTAAAAAAATTTATTACTTGCCTGCATTTATCTGTTCTTATTGAACACTATGCAATAAAGCCTGCTGTTAGCTGTTGTAGTCTGCACATAAATTAACCTAATGTATACATACACAAGTATGGGTTGGCATGTAAAAACATGCTTCTTTTAAATTTAATTAATTTAAACCTGTTCAATTGTTTTTCATGAAATGGAAATCACTTGTATCTATGTCTGAATGGAATATGTGTCTAGTATTTATTTTACTCCCATATGTGTGCACACTTCCCCGTTTTTAATTTTATATTAATTTCCAACAAAAGGTTTACCTGGAAAAGATTGCTGTTTGGTGATAAGATCTCCCATTTGTACATCCAATATTATTTTCATGTAAAATGTATTTCTGATTTTTTTGTACAATAAAGTATAAAAATAAATAAAAATAAAATAAATTGTATTAATCTTTAGTGATATTACCATAACAGTACATTTGATTGTGTTTTGTGATATGCTGTAATATAACTGATACAAATAAAATAATTATACCATTCAGCCATATTTTTTGTGTGGAAAATCATATTGAATTTCTGCCTCAGATGTAATGATTATAAAATTGTGTGGCAAATAGACAAAAGTACCCTAGTTATTGATGGTTTAACTCTTATATATCTCTTATTAAAAAAAACAAGTCTGTTTATGCAATTCATAGTTGTTTATCTTTTATTGCAGTAAATCTTGCATGTGCAATGAAGGTCATAGAACCAGATAAAGAAATTGGACTTCTGGATGCTGATGTCTTTGGTCCATCAGTTCCTCTAATGATGAACATTAGTGGGGAGCCAATGCTAAATGATGATAACCTTATTGAACCATTGCTTAACTACGGAGTCAAATGGTATGTTCATGTACATTGATAAGATGTATACAAATCAGATATTACTAAACAAATATCCTAATTTATTCTCACTAGGCAATCAATTGTTCAATTTCTTCTATATATACTTGTAACCAATATATCCCATACTAAAAAAAACCAACAACATTTTCCAATACTAATACTAAGTGGTCTAGACAGTTTGATGGTATTTGAATGATGATTGATGAGATTTGAGGTAATGTGACTGGTGGCCCATTGCTGTTTTTGTGTTGTGAGTTGATTATATCAGCTTTACTTTCATGCAATATTCTCATACTGGGGTATACAGAGAGAAAAATTTGCCCCCCTAGGAGGATTAGTTTCTCCTATAACATGTATGGCAGGGTACCAACTCATCTATCATGTCATAAGTCTTTTGTTTCTAAAAACTCATTGATACTTTTTGCTTTCCACATGGTGATAGAATTTAAGTCTTGTCATTCAAACTGTCAGAATTCCCACCAAAAAAGTAATAACAAAATAGAATCTTATTTATTTTAACAAGTATGAAATTTAAAAATATTTTTTGAAATGAACAACATTTTCGCAATTAGATGATGGAATTTCTTATAAAAACCAAATCTCACAAGCCAGTTCTCACAAGGTATCACTGATAGCCAATTTGTCTTCTAAAATAATTTATGCCATATTTCCAGTGAAGCCTACATTCTGCAGTAGCGCCTAACAAATTGATATAGTATGTCAATTAATGTTTCAGTATGTCAATGGGTCTTCTCGTTTCTGGTGAGAATGCAGTGGTGTGGCGCGGCCTGATGGTGATGCAAGCTCTGGAGCGGCTGACGCGACACGTGGCGTGGGGCCCACTAGACTGCCTCGTGGTGGACACACCACCAGGCACAGGCGACACGCATTTGTCACTTGCACAGAACTTGCCAATTGATGGTAAATATTATAGTGGCTTTATTGCATAGTGTTTAATAAGCTGAGCTTATAGAATCTGCCATGAATATACTTAATATTTTTAGTTGTAAAACACTTAATAATCTAAAAATATATATTATTTTGCATATATAAATATATACATATAAACAAGCAAAATTTCATGAATGTACACATTCTTCATACAGGGCCTTCTGTGACTTGCTTTATAAAAAAAAGCACTGTCATGTGTACACAGTTTTGCAAGATTTTAAGTGTGTTCTTTTTACAGGAGCAATTGTGGTTACAACACCACAGTCTGCAGCTCTACAAGTCACAAAGAGGGGAGTCAATATGTTTGAAAAGCTAAAAGTTCCTATTATTGGCCTAGTGGAAAATATGTCTCATGCCATGTGCTCAAAATGCGGCACAAAGAATTTCATCTTTGGTAATGAGACAAAAAAGACTGCAGACCAAATGGGCCTAGAAATCATAGAAAGTTTTGAAGTAGATTCAAATATGTCAGAGTGTATAAATAGCGGAAAACCAGCAATATATGCATTACCAGACAGCATCCACGCAGAGAAATATAGACATTTAGCCAACAGAGTGTTCAAGTACATAGACAATAAGGATAATGAGCAGGCAAAAGCTAAGGAGCAGTGAGTCTCATAAAATATTAAGTAGTTGTTGAATTCATTTATTTTTAAATATTTTACAAATATATCAGTTATATAAAAAGATGTTTGTTTGACTTACATTTAACATAATAATATTATGGCAAACAGCACAAATTTCCCTGTTATGGTTGTGCGGGGTACACTTCTAAGCAATGAAATGAAACAATATGTCATTCAGTATTTATTATAAACATATTCGATCACTTTCAGCACTCGACCTTTTAATAATCATACTGTTATTATAAATAAAAAAATACTATAAAAATATTGTCTTTTCAAATATAACTTTATAAAGAAATCATAATTTGCTATAATGGGTGGAAAAATAAACATTAACAATTATTATTTATATTAGCCAACATTCTCTTAAGGCTACTGGAATATATTTTTATTATAACTGATGGGTTTGTTTTTTATTATATAAACATTTCATGAATTAAATATCACTTATCAGTCAATAAGTACAAAGGACATGCTATATTGTTGTTAATAATAAAATATTGAAGCATATAATACTAGTAACGACAGTGAATTTCATTCATTTGTTCAGAATCAAGCATGCACTTGTTTGCCACACTCTATGCCACCACATCACTTAATGGCAACACAATGTCAAAAATTTAAATCATTACTAAATAAACAATATAACAAGGATCTCATCCAGTGTCATTTTATATTAGTATCGAAAAATTTTAACAAAATTTGTACACTGCATGTAGCACTTGTCATAAATTTGCTAGTGAAGATCAAATGATATTGCACGCGCGTCATTTAATATAAAATCTCCGTATAAAATGGAACAGTTACGACGAAAACAACAGATTTTTAAAAATATTCAATCTCCATTTGTGTTATAATTTTAGGTGTGTGTTAGTTTTAAAAATAGTAACTTAATTGTAGGATGGATATATAGTTAATACACAAAAACTTAAATGTCTATATAATAGACATGCCCTTGTGACAATGAATAAAATTTACTGTACTTGTTAGGTTTTATTACATATTGCTATAAAACAAAAAATCGCTACATTCAGTTGTTTCGTCACAAAATTTAGTGTGTTAAAAATTAAAGAAACTGATAAAAAGGACTGGACATTGTCAGATTTACAGTAAATATGCATTGCATTATGAAACAAAAGATATAATTTGAAACAAACATAACTTCACATTTAGATTGTACAAAATTTATATACAAATACTCAATATATCTGGGCGATTGTAGAAAACTAAAATAGAATGGAGTACCCCGTACGGCTAGATTTTAACAGTACTGTTCGGCCATCTGCACATTTACACACCAGAGAACAATTGTCGTCTGAGCCACAACACCATTTAACAACCTCAGTAATATCAAGAGTCCTTACACTGTGGGCAGAGATTGACTCTACCATTTCTTCTTATGCTCATCCATACTGACACCACCAGGCCCAAGATAGACTATCATTAGGAGACCACCAATAACGGACAGTGTCTGAAATACAAAATTAATATATTTTAGTATGCAATAAAATTTAGTTAGTAAATTTTCAGTTAGTCGATTGCCAAGGTAGTTACCAAGCGTGGCGATTAGAAGAAGCTAGTTGTGAATAAATCATTATGACCATACTAAGTACATTTAGTCTAAATGTACTAAGTATTATTGACAACCATAGTTTTGTAGTTATGTTTCTTTTAGCGCATTTTATAAGAGAAACTCAAAATAAACTAAATGTCTTAGAATGTGTGACAAAAAGATCGGAGTATTAAGTCCAATTACTATAAATAAAAGAATCTATGAATCAATCTAAATTTTCTAATGTACAATACCTGGAAAAAGTCATATTTGAGGAAATCCCTTAGGGGCTTGTACGAGGGCACATTCCACCATGCATTGTGGTAAAGGTTAAGAACCGATAGCACTAGCACGAGCATTAGTGCTGACAGCTTTGTTCTGTAGCCCACTGTCACGAGGATCATAAGGATGCTGCCTAGAAGGTCTTGAATAATCTGAAATAGAAGGATGATTATTTTACTGACAGCTTACAGGTTACATTAGTGAAGCTTCTAACTACTGGAGTTAACTGAAGTAGGTTTTAAGAAAAAATCTTTCTCCTAACCAGCATGCCACTTTGCCATCATAGCAAAGTACCATGTGTTGAATATCAAGTTTAAATCATTTATTTCTCGAAAAGAATAAATTATTGCCTACAAGAAATGTACAGTTAATATAATATTTACAATGACAATAAATTTGATTTTAAATTAAATTTTACAACCTCCATGGGCGAGTGAGGTAAACAACAGTTTTAAAGGTGTCGCCATTTCGAGATCCTGGGTTCGATTCCTGGATGGGTCAATGTAAAAAAAAAACACTTTTCGTTGTTTCCGATTCCTATACAAGTAACTTCTTACATTGGGATCGGAGCAATATATGAGATATTGTACCTATGTATTTATTTATTAAATAGTTTAGTCATCATATTTCTTTTATATGAAAATAGCCTTTCACTGTTGCTGTACTAGTAAAGATTTTTAAGTTTCGGTGAATTCTGTCAGTTATATGTTATATATAGGATACTGCTGTATGTTTACTGACCACTTGTAATGGTCTGATGTAGGCAACTTGTTTTTAGATAAAACTCAACCTTGATTGTAACATCACTCTTCTTTTCCACATAGTTTTGAAGGCTTATGAGAACTCATATGGGACTCATTTGAATTGCCTGCGGTCCAGGGCACGGCTGGGATTTTTTTTTATAGAAAAGGCCGGCAAACGAGCAGGCGGCTCACGTGATGGTAAGTGATTACCGCCACCCATGAACAGCTGCAATACCAGAGGCATAGCAGATGCGTTGCCGGCCTTAGAGTCCCCCCCCCCTCAAAAAAAATGGAGGAGGGGGGTGTGTGGGCCTCCGGTTACCTGCACTCACCAGACGAAACGCAGAAGTTTGTTAGACTTCTACTTCACGCCGGTCGAGCCGGCCCATTCATGCAACAACAAAAGCTGATGCGTGGCTCTACAACTGTAAACTTATTCGTGTCGGATTTTAGTGATGTAGCCAGCCCTGAGGTCCCGGATTGGATTCCTGAACGGGTCAAAGTAGAAAACCTACTTTTTCTTCAATGTCTTAAATTTGTTGTTTGTGACACCACATATTCTTTAGCTATAATAATATACTTATTTATTTATCTAACGTATCTACTTCTACTAAATATTAGTGATATAAATATAACCTGTAAAAATGACACTTCAATCTTTCACTTACTTGCATTGAGATCAGAACCATGTACATCATATTGTCCCCAAAATAGTATATACTTATTTATCTAACACCTCCACATCTACACACTACTACTGGTTGTATATATAAAAAAAAGAGCAAATGACCTGCAAAAAGGACACTTCGAATCTCAGCAGTGTGATGAACATGAAGGCGAGCAGGATGCGTCCGGCCAGCTGCAGGTAGGTCTTGGGTTTGTTCTCGCCGAGCGAGGGCACGCCGGCGAAGAGGCTGCGGCCCTCCGCGCGCGCCTCCGCCAGCACCAGCAGCAGCGCGCCGATCAGCGCCAGGTTGCGCAGCAGGAACTGCACGTCCCACAGTATGCTGTACGCGAACGTCTGCGGCACGGGATTGCTTGCGTGAGCCGTATACATATTGCCAATGGCACCAGAGCTCGATCCCCAGTTGGCAGGCACGTACCGATGGGTTTTTCAAAAACTTATGTACGGATTATATCGTTGGCTTGGACATAGAGACGGCGACGGGCTCACCACCTGTCACGTTGTCCCGAAATATCTTCGGTGGAAGGTGGGTCAAAGGGACTTAATTGTCTAGAATAGACTTCTCTCTATCGCTGTATTGGGAATTGCGTGAAGATATTTATTTATTTTACACATATTGCCAATACTGGGTCTAGTAGCCCAGGTATAAGTAAGTCCTTTCGACCCACCATTCTTCGAGCATTTCCCAATACAGGGGTATGCCTTATCATAGTTATGGAATAACATGACAGTGGGTGAGCTTGTCGTCTTTATGTAGACATAAGTTCTGAAGAAACTCGTTAGTTCGAAGCTCACGAGCCTACCTCCAGGGGATCGACTCCCACCTTCCTTCCTACGAACTCGTACCTTCGTTGTTAGTATTCCATAACACAAGTGCTTTGGCTACTTACTTTGAGACTACAGCAATATATTCATGTCCACCTGCCTAGAAGTTCTAAATCATCTTCGGTGGAAAATGGGTCAAAAAGTCTTAACTTTCTAGACCTCGCGTCTACCAGTAGTATTAGGAAAATGCGATAAGAAAAACCAATTTATTATAAAAAATTAACCCGGGTTCAAGTCCAATTTGCAGATACTTGCGTATATTATATGCAAAGCCGGTGGTAAAGGAAACCACCGGGAAACACGTTAATCTAAGAATGCATTGTATTCGAAGTCGTGTGAATTCTCAAGACCAGCATCGGAGTTATGTGGCGGAAGTTTCCCGGTTCTAATCTCTCTTAATTCTTTTTTACATAACTATGCCATTTTATGGTGGTTTTCCTAAACCTAAAACACTTCAACAGCTAGTAATGTACGTAGAAAAATTAATTAAAGTAAAGGACGATAACCGGGCAAAAGAATTAAGCTTCACTGGGCCTTGCTATGGAAATACATTACAGAGATAACATTTAGGTTTAACGACCCGGGCGAAGGGCGCGTGTAGTTAGGACACGCAATTGTTTATTTGTTTTATTTAATTTGTTGTGCGCATTTGGCTTGGACAACTGCGACATTTTGACTCGATATAGCAAAAGCGCGCCAAGATTGTGGCGTCATAAATAATACTGTGATAAAAATAACTGTTCTTTTACGACTTTGTTCGATTCTCTTCTTCATTGAGAAGTTTTTTCTCAGTTTCTCAGAGTTTTTTTTTTAAACTTATGTACGATTTGCATCGCTAGCTCGGATGCTATGACGGTGACACGCTCGCGACCTGTCACTTTTTTTCTAGATAAGAGCCGAGATGAAAAAACGGTCAAGACATCTGATCACTTGCTTTTTGGTAGGTTAGCTGTGTTCATTGTAAAACTAACCTTAGTTTTATTAGCATTCAAATGGAGACCTTTGTTTTCACATTCTTCTTTCATACACGTGACTAATGCCTGTAGTTCTGTCCCTGATGGTGTAATAAGTACTGCAGCATACCTTAGACAATGTACTTTCATGTCACCCAATTTCATACCCAAACAACTATCCTTCAGCTTTTGAAAACAACTGTCGAGATACAATATTAACAAATCAGGAAAGTCGTCTTATTCCTGATTTACCATATTTCACACTACTTTTTCTTTTCTTCTCTTTCAAGTATTAGAACCTATGTTTTTGACAAGCCTCATCTTATTCTTCTGGGTTCATACTACCTTCACACCAAATTTCATCAGAATCGGTTAAGCTTTGAACGCGTAACAGACAGAGTTACCATAACATTTATAATATTAAGTATACACTTGTGCAGATATGTAAGTTGAAAAAATTTGCATCAGTTTTATTTTGTGTGGGTTTCCTCACCATGTTTTCTTAACGTGGTAAATGGAGCAATTAAAATTGCTATTAACCGAACACCGAGACCAGGTCACTTAGACGTTGTTCAATATGTCAACATTTCATTATCCAAGTACGTAATTGCTTAGCTAACCGTCACGCTCAGCAAGTGGACTGGCGAACGTAGAAACAGGCGCCTTGCTAATACGTCACAGAATAGCAAACGCTTTTATTTTGGTGTGGTGTGTTTTCAGGAATTCAGTCAGCTTTCGAAAGCCACTGCAGCTACCATGGTTAAGTTTAGCTTCTCTTACGATATAGAAAGTGTACGCTCTGTGTTGGGGATAATATGCGTCATGCTTGTGAACACGCGCTGCCTGTGAGGCTGGGCATCTCGACTCTACAGTTATTAATATTTATCTTTTCTTTATGTCTTATTATTTTTTTTATAATATGCTTCGATTGTTTATGGGATTATTCTTTGCTACTTTAAAAAGGTTTGTGACCGTAATATATGATTTTAAAAAAATCACTAGAAAAGAGACTCCCTACGGAGTGGAGTTCCTTTCGCCGATTTCTTCTTCATCTTTTATATTATAAAACCGTGGTAGTATAGTCACTATGGCAAATGAAATGAATGTCCCTATGTTGAATAAAAAATATTATTAATATACTTATTTAAAAATATGATTATTATTAATAAAAATTAAATACTTGTATAATAATAAACTGCATTATTCTCACTTGTAAAACAACAATGAAGAACAGGAATCCGCACGCGATATCCACCTTCAACCTTCCCAGCACCATAACGCATCCACCCAGCTGACCCACTAAGTTTATGATCTGCAATAAACAAGAAAAAATATCACTCACAACTAAAGATAGTATTTTACTTAGGTACTTAGCTTTTTATGAGGGTAGGCAGCAAAAGAGCAGTAAGCTCATCTGGTTGAGACAGATCACACTGCACAAGTGTTGCCTATCTAAAAGAAAGGCATCGGGAAGGGGGAGAAAATGTAACAGGTTTACCGATTACCTCACTCACTAGACGAAATATAGACCTACTCAACGAAGTTCATATTCTGACGGCCGTGGTCCTGTCCTAGTCGAGGTCATACAAGCGATCGCAGTACCAGATATGTTGCACCTTCAAGCTTACAGCCTGTATCGGACAGTATCATTTCCAGTCGGTATTATTCGGCTCTCCCTCACCTCACCTCATTCCACTTATTTCCCTCACTTCTGCCTCGTCTCATACTAGGCTATAGGGTCGTCAAGCTGTATCGTTAAGCTTTACAATATTTTATAATAAGGCATTGGGCTATGGCAACATAAATTATATTTTCTTAAATAAAAAAATATCTTCAGGCAATTCCCAAAACAGGGGTAGACAGAGGTCAAGTCTAGACAATTAAGTCCCTTTGATCCACCTTCCACTGAAAATATTTTCGGAACAACGTGACAGGTGGTGAGCCCGTCGCCGATTTGCTTCATTTATAAATACATACATATATAGGGGCAACATCACATAAATTGCTAAGAACCCAATGTAAGATGCTAAAGCACTTGTGGTATGGGAATCGGAAACAACGAAGGCACCACAAACACCCAAACCCGAGAAAACGTAGAAAAACTGGTTTCTCGATATTGACCCGACCGGGAATCGAACCCGGGACCTCGAGGTGGAGAAACCTTGAAAACTGGTGTTTACGCCAAATACGAAACAAACGTTCAGTTTAGTATACAGATTCCCTAAGTTTTATCCAATATTTTCTATCAATGTAACGTATTACACTGTGTTCGATAGCTATAATTGTTTTTCATTTAATATGACCCATACAGACAGTCACAACATTAACAACATTTGTGAGTTGATGCGCTGATTTGAAAGCGCAAGCTGTGGGATTTCCTACAACCATGTTCCATACAATAAGCTTATATGAAAAAGATATAAAAGATAAATTAGTAAAAATGTCTCACAATCTGCCCCTAATCTCAATTCACAATTTTAATAATATAACAATGTGTTCATAATACCACTATATTGCAGTATTGTATTTAAACGTCGAATGAACTTGAATAGAATTAAATTGTAGGAGGAAATAGAAAATAATTATAAACATAAAAAAATTAATCTGATTTCATAGATAGCATAAAAATATCCCTCTTGGCAAAAACTGTTATGTTACTTTTGAAATAAAATATTCTAAAATGCATTGCGTGTGTTGTTATTGTCCAGATACTCGGGTAGCTTCCAATCCGGCGTTGAAATAGTTTCCAACCCAATCCAATGAAAACATATTTTTAATATATCTTCAGACATTTCCATCAATACGGGAGTGGTCAAAGACAACTATAAATACAATTCCTACCCTTCCAAGTTCTTCCGAATATTTAATACCTGTACAATGAAAATATTGAAACTATCATCAGATTACAAGGACTTTTGTTAATTCTATGAGAACAAGCACACACCAATCCGGTTTACATAAGTCATAGATTAAATACGTATGATGACCTCACTTATTAAATATATAACGATTTTTTTTATCTCTCTTTAATTGATAACAAAAGTCCAGTGTGATCTGCAGGCTTTTAAAATTCACAAAGCATTATGTAACTACTAATGAGAATCTGGTTGGCAGGTCCCACCATAACGACTCGCGTAAGTCCCACAGTAAATATACATAGGTCGTAGAGCCTGCTAAATCAAATTTTACTCCGACACATTGTGGTATATATATTAAAGTACACAACAATAGAATGTTCCGAGCACACATTGAACCAGCAAGTGAAATTGAAGAGCGAGTCGCGTTCACTTTCGTCGACACGGCCGCCTCGGCCCACTTATCTTTGCGTTCGCCAAAAAAAAAATGTAACGGAACTCATCGGACGCCATAAAAAGCGAAGACGTTTAGTAGCCTTGAAAGTTTTTTTTTTTTTTTTTTCAGTTTCTAAAATGAATGCTTTCGTTTTAATATAATTAGAATACGTCCAGACTTGTATTCGAAAATCATATGTTACTTTCATAATTTTGGCGGAATAGAAATTTATAAATATTAACAACTACTAAGTCACGATTGCCGAGCTGTTGGGCGATGGGAATTCGTGTCCAGAGACCCGAGTTCGATTCCCAGGAGGTAGGTTCGTACCAATATTTTTTTCAAAACTTATGTTGTTATGTATATGTTAGAAAACGGGCTCACTGTCACGCTTTTCCAAAATAACTTCCGGGCAAACCCGAAAGGACCTCTGGCTAGTAAAGTTTGCAATAGAATGTAAATATTAAAATTAGTCGGTCAATTAATATTTTGTTCCTTTTTCGATGTATATAGAATCGGAACAATTACGGGACGAACAAGCCAGCATTCCATCTTCCATCCAATCTTTCAGAAAGATCATCCGTAGGCATCGGTAGTTCTTCAACTAAAGGTAATTGAAAACAAAAGTGTCTTGTCTATGTTAATAGACTGCAGCCGCTCAATTTCAGATGGAATGGTAACTGCTTTTACACCTTAATCTACTCATCGCAAAATTATTTTCTAATAGAAACGAAAAAATAATTGTTTTAAATTAATCTAAGACTTTCATTCTTTCGAAAATATCACATTTTAGTAGGTAGGTACATATATTGCTAAAAGTTGTATACGGTCAAGGCAAACAAGATACAAACATTATTTAAGCAAATTCTATTCGCAAAATTAGATGATTATGTGATACTCGGAGAATTAATTAAGTAGTACGTCAACTACTAAAACTGGATGCCACAGTTGTAAGTTTAGCTTTCGAAAGGCTAACGTAGCTACAGTAACGTAGTAATACAGACCATAGGTTCTTTGAAGTAAATATAAAAGCCCTTGAATTTAGTTGTTCATTACTTATCCTACCCATTTTATAATCAAACATGTCATCATGTAACTACAAATTTTTTATATTTAGTATGCCTTTTTCTTCAAATTTTTTAATGTTTTTTTATAATCTGACGATTAATGGTAAATGGCTAATGCAGCCCAAGAAGACGCAACTCAGAAGCTCAAGATGTGTGTGTGTTACGTCAGTCACCTGCGAGCACACGGACGACGCTCGCAATAGTCATAGATCCAAAGTAGCAGTGGCCTAAATCTGACGGTACATACTATACTATATAAACTATCTGTGCGTCCATTTTCATTTAAATATTGTCAGCCGTATTAAATTGATTTAGTATATGATATTTTTTTTATAGAAAAGGCCGGCAAACGAGCAGGCGGCTCACGTGATGGTAAGTGATTACCACCGCCCATGAACAGCCGCAATACCAGAGGCATAGCAGATGCGTTGCCGGCCTTAGAGTGCCCCCCCCCCCCCCCCCTCAAATTGGGGGAGGGGGGTGTGTGGGCCTCCGGTTACCTGCACTCACCAGACGAAACGCAGAAGTTTGTTAGACTTCTACTTTACGCCGGTATTCTGTGAGGTCGTGGTACTTCCCCGGTTGAGCCGGCCCATTCGTGCAACAACAAAAGCTGAGTGGCTCTACCACTGTTAAATATGAACGTGTGGCACTGTTATTATATGAATATATATTTACAGTCTACAGTATATATCATATTATACAACAAATTCTCTTCGCTTAGTCTATCTGTCTGAGCACTTTAAACTTAAGAAGACCAGACCAAAATTTGGCAGATGGCACTACGATCGCATGCGAGGTGATGCAAACCCTCCTGTACGGGCGAGCCCTATATCTTGCAGTGTACTTTTAGAGGCCTTTTTGATAACGATGAAGTCACGATAGGCAAATGGTTGGGTGAACGGAATTCGAGTCAAGAGTCCCGATTGTGTTAAGACTCCCAAGGCTCGTACCAATGGGTATTTTTCAAATACTTACATAGGATTTACTGATGATTACACTTTTTTTGTTATAAAAAAGTTAGGCCCATTCTTTTTTTTTTATAAGTCACGATAGCGGAGTGTGATCGGAATTCAAGACATGAGACCCGATTTCGAACCCCAAGGCTTATATCAATGGGATTGTTTAAAATTTATGTACGATTTATATGTCACGACGGCCCAAAAAATGTCTTTAGTGGAATGACTTAATTGTGTACCCCGGTATTGAGAATGGTGTGAAGATATTTATTATACGAAATATATCAGCGTTAACCGGTATGTACTCGTCCATGAAAATCGTGAAATCATTTTATAATCATTCAGCATTATCATTCTCAATGTAACTTGCGCTTGGCATTAATTCGTAATTACTTAATACAGTGACTGATTTCAATGATAGTTTTACATATATTTTAAATCCATTAGCATATTATTAAAATCAAAATAAGGTCAGAGGAAATCCTCTGAAAGAAGGCCGTATTTCCTATTTCCTAGTCTACAAAAAAAAAAAAAAATATATATATATATATATATATATATATATATATATATAGGCTCCTCTTTGACATGTGTTAAATCAGTCGATGTAATAGTGTCCAAAGCAGTTCTAGTTATAGTATTAGGTTTGAAAAAAAATCGTAGTTGTCTTCACATATAGGAGTAAAACTCGATTCTCTTGATTCAAAACAACTTAGCCGGACTGGTACTGGGTTAATCAACAAATAAAAAACGAAAAGAAAAATAATAGTTCCTAATACACAGTTAAACTAAAATAAATAAATACATATATAGATAGAGACAACATCACATACATTGCTTCGCTCCCAATGTAAGATGCTAAAGCACTTGTGCTATGGGAATCGGAAACAACGAAGGCACATAGAAAATATAGAAAAAGTGTTTTTTCTACATTGACCCGACCGGGAATAGAACCCGGGACCTCGAGATGGCGACACCCTGAAAATCGGTGTCTACGCCACTCGTCCACGGTCGACAAATTACTTCATATCATTTATTTTCTGAACATCATTCGTTCAATTCGACGAATGTTTCATCATAAACACACGTTTTATATTAGAGTAAAATATAAATAGCGATAAAACACGAAAGTTTAACGAAATAGGTTACAAAACCATTGTTTAATGTTGCAAAATCTTACTAAGCACGCCGTGTGGATAGGACGTAAAAATACATCACCAATTCCTTCCCGTGGATGTCGTAAGAGGCGACTCAAAGAAAGTCTCAAGACTTACTTTCAAAAATACTATCAATCAAAACAAGACAACCGTCTCAAAAAATAGAGCATATTGTGCAGGTCATGTAACTTAGGAAATATATTAAAGAATTGACAGTACAAAGCCACTGCTCGAGATATTTTCTACAAGTATATAAGTGTGCCCGGCAGACGTACACCTGTCCTAGACCCTGTTTGCAGCGCCACCTATCTGATCTAAATGTGATGATCTAAACTAAAACTAAATATAGGATCCAAACTACACACCAATCCACATCCACCCATTTGAGCACCCACGCAACAAGGCCCCTATGGACTAATGAATGTACTAAGCTAAGATTAAAAATTTACAATTGCCGAATGGTGAGGTGATCGGAATTGGAGTAAAGAGACACGAATTCAATCTCCAAGTTGCTCGTACCACTATGTTTTTTCTAAAAGTTATGGGCGATTATTATCGCCGACTTGGATATTTAGACGGCGACAGGCTCACCAACCATCGCGTTGACACAAAAAATCTGTAGGTAGGTCGAAAGCACTTAATTTTGTGGACCTGTGTCTACCCCTGTATTGGGTAGGTATAGCGTGAAGAATTATTTTTTATTATAAGCTAAGACATATATTACATAGGTATATCATTACGTCATTTTATATTTACAAGCCATTTAAAACTGAATATATTTCAAAAAAATAAAAAACAAACAAATAGTACCTCTGTTTGTTGAATACAATGACTTCGCAAATCTTCAGTTAGCAAAATTACGAATATTGTAGAAAACGGACGTCATTAACTTAAAACTTGAAATATTTTCCGAAATCGGTAAAATCTATACATATAAATAAAATTTAAGTGCCTGTGTTATAAACAGCCAAATTTCAAATTAACAGCTTTTAACAAAATGCGTATGTAAGTATATACGGTACTTACTAAAAAAACACAATTTTAAAGTCACAATAACCCTGTTGAGTGATCGGAGTTCGAGTCAATAGACCCAAGTTCGATCCTCAGGTGGTAGGCACGTACCAATGTTTTTTTTTAAACTTATGTACGATTTTTATCGTTTGCTTGGACATTAAAGACAGCCACAGGCTCAACACCTGTCACATTGTCCCAAAAATGTCTTTGGTGGAAGGTGAGTGATCACGACATTATTGTTTAGACCTCTGTCTACCCAAGCATTGGAAACGCGGGCAAAGCCAAATATAAGTACATGACTGACGGCTGTATCGGCATAACAGTCTAACTTATTTCCGTGATAATGGTATGAGACTGTTGCCACACAACAGTCTCATACCATCAACATTACGTAAATTAATTTTAAAGATAAAATCAGCATAAATGCATAAAATCAGTTAACTTTTCACGTAATTGTGTACTAACTGTACTCTGCTCGGATTACCTTTATGTGCCTATGACTTTTTTTTATATAGAGAAGGGAGGCAAACGAGCAGGTGGCTCACGTGATGGTAAGTGATTACCGCCGCCCGTGAACACCCGCAATACCAGAGGCATAGCAGATGCGTTGCCTCCCTTAGAGTGTCCCCCTCCTCCAGAATTGGTATTTTGTGAGGTAGTGGTACTTCCCCGGTCGAGCCAGCCCATTCATGCAACAACAAAAGCTGATGCGTGGTTCTACCACTGTTAAGGTCCCTAAGTCGTATCGGTCCGGAAAGACTGCTGACGGCAGCACATCTGACTTACATCCATAAAGTGCAAGTGCGTGGCAGAAAATTCCGCGAGAAACGCACTGTGGTGGAATGCCATGAAGTTCTACAAACAATGACTTCTACAATATATCTTATATATACAATACAATATAATTATATACAATGTAATATATACCTACAAACTTAAGATTATATCAGGGTAATATACTTACAACAAACATAGTTGCTAGAAATTTGCCGCATCCCCAGGATATGTCCATGTAATCCCGCTGCTCCGACCACTGGAACCACATCCGGAGACCATCCTCAAGGAATGTGGAGATGAGACACAGACGGGCAACAGTCGGTAATACATTCTTGCCTTTGCGGATAACCTAAATAAAACAATTTGATAATATATAAAACTTACAGTCACACATTCTAGTCCTATACTATGACAAGATACATATACTTTCACATATATGTATATAATATGTAAACATAAATGTTTGTGTGTTTGTTACCACTGCATTCACATATCTCTATCCAATTGAATTTAAAATATTTACTATATCAGTGTTTACCAAACATTATTCTGCAATCGCCCAGTAATTGTCACATGTCCCACTTCATACTTTAAAACCCAAGCTGGTTCCACTATGTAAAATTGATCAGATTTATTAATAGTAAAGATGTTTTATTAATACAACTATTGCCTATTATATATATACCTATTTAGTCACTATGGAGGTACTGCTTATTTTTACCAAATAATTCACGTGAAAAACATGGCACGAATGTTGTGACCCGATATTTCGTTTCGAAAATATCTTTGGTGGAAGGTGGGTCAAAGGGACTTAATTGTCTAGACTAGACCTGTAGCCCAGTATTGGAGATTGGGTCAAGATTTTGAATTATTTTTATGTAATTTTAATATTTTGTTATTGTATAAAAAATGAGCTATTCTTCTTGCTTAATTGTGTATACTCAGTTTACATTTATTTTTTACTATGATAAAAATTTCTTGATTGATTGGCCTCTACTTTATATACTTTCATATTTATATAATTTTTAACATCTATGTTAAAAAAGAGGTTAATAAACCATACCACTGTATATATATATATATATATATATATATATATATATATATATATATATATATATATATATATATATATATATATATATATATACATATAAAAACAAAATAAAATAGAGGATTTAAAACTCCTAAGTTTATTCTTTGAAACTTCTTATGCATGTAATTTTATTTCTACCATAGCTTTATATATGTATAAGAATTTAATAAATGGAAAATTTTTTACTTTGTCTTATGAGCTGTCCATATGCTTAATAAATATATATATATATATATATATATATATATATATATATATATATATATATATATATATATATATATATATATATATATATATATATATATATATATATATATATATATATATATATATATTATATATATATTATTAAAAATTTCCATTTATTAAATTCTTATACATATATAAAGCTATGGTAGAAATAAAATAATATTATACTAGGTATATGATAGTCATTTTATTACCAAAAAAAATGACAAGCATTTTAATTAATAGGTGATAGAATATAGAATATACAAAGCCAATTTGTATTCAGTAGTTGAATTTAGATAGCAATTTTGTTATCTATAAGGCAATTAAATTTATATGAACTTATCAGAAGCTGTAATTTTATTCTTATATTGGTATCTTACATAATATTAAGATAATGGTTGGATAAGAATTCAGTAAAGTTTTGTATTCAATTTCAATTAATTTGAAATCATCATTTAACATATCTAACTTATGCATAAACTTAATATGTAACACAATTAATGAGACACCTGATAAAGAATTGTCATGAGTTCTGAGAGTTCAGAGTGGAACTATGGCTACTTATAATTTTAAGCAATTTAAGGAATTTTTAAGGTAATGAATGGTCATCGGCAATGGTATAAAATTTCAATTCAATCAAATGAATTAGGCATTAACACATAAAGTATGAGCACACAAACAATCAATAATTTTTATATATTAAGCATATGGACAGCTCATAAGAAAAAGTAAAAAAAATTTTCCCCCCATTTATTAAATTCTTATACATATATAAAGCTATGGTAGAAATAAAATTACATGCATAAGAAGTTTCAAAGAATAAACTTAGGAGTTTTAAATCCTCTATTTTATTTTGTTTTTGATAAAAGTTAAAATACTATATTATTCTTGCTTTTAAGGTACCCATACTTTTTAGTAGCATTTTAATACCTATATGAATTCAGAATCTGATCCAGGATGACTGGATCAGATTCTGAGTATTACAGAAACTGCCAGTTTCTGTAATACTTTTTAGAAACGAAAATACTAAAAAAAACTTTGATGATAGATTTGTACATAAAAAATAGTTTGTGCAAATCAATCATATAGTTAACATGTGAGTGGTACAAAATTTTTTTTGAATTCTAATGTTCATAAGATTTTTAGCATATTTTGTTGCATTCACATAAGCATACTTTCACATCATACATTTTATTTATCACACAATATATATATTTGCAACATTGCAATTATCATATTAATACAATTATGTCAGAAAAGAGATTTATAAAAGAAGAGAATCGAAACAATATAATGTAAAACAGGAAAATAAAATTGAAGTTTCAAATGGAATATTTCAACTTATATATCATAAAATACATTTTATAACTAAATAATATAAAATTTTCAAATTTAATGTAGAAATCATGAACAGCAAAATGATTGGAAACCTTCTTCGATAGTGGGAGGTTTACAATTAAAATATTAATATATATTTTTGTAAATGATAACTTGTCTCTACAACCATTAATTTTCTTTTAATTATACAGTAATATAGCACATAACAGTCATTAGAGGATAAGTTACAAAGTAAGGAAAAACATCTACATTAAACAATTTATACTTCTATAAATATTATATTCTAATACATCCCGTGTAGGATTTTTGTAAGTCAAAACTTTTCTCACAAATAGATTAGAATGAGTACCATATGAAGCAACTCACAAAGATGGTATTAAATATATTTCATATTATATATTAATTTTTAAAGTACTTACATTATTTTTTCAGTGCCAATAAGAAAATAAGTTCGATGATTGGTGACGTGACAGAGATCTAATATGTACATTTCCAAGTGTTTATTATAATTTAAAGTTTAACAGCTTATAAATTTTACCTGATCCGCAACATCCTCAGCAGTAGACACGTATTCATTCGGAATTTGCATTTTCACTACAAACTCACTAGCACTATCACTAAACCAAAATTTCACTGTCGGTGTCGTTAAAATCGTAGGTCGGAACTCAAGTGACGTGTGGATAGTTGGAGACACTTCCTGTTCAACAAACTGTCAAAAGAAAAATAAAATTAAATATAGCAAAGTTATCATAATTTGAGATACAGGAAAAACAATAAATTGTTTCTTAAATAACTATAAGCTATAGTTTTTTCTAAAAGTTATAATTCAAAACTTATTTGTAAATATCACCGGATGTTTTTGACTCAACTAAATGTCAAATGATTTTCTTTAAGTTAGCAAGCCTGGAAATATAATTGGCATCAATGTTAACTATCTGCCAGTACTAAAACTTTAAGGCAGAGGGCGCTTTGCATTTGTTAACTAAATAATATCACGTAAATAAATAACTTCACGCCATTCCCAAAGCAGACAATCGTGCAGAGGTCTAGACAACCTTTTCGACCCACCTTCCACCGAAGATATTTTTAGGACAACGTGACAGGTGGTAGGCCCGTCGCCGTCTTCATGTTCACGTCAACGATATAAATCATACATAAGTATTTCAAAAAACCTATTGGTACGAGCTGGGATCGAACTTAGGTATTTTGTCTGTCATACTAGTGTCGCTATGGGGGTCATTGTAGAAGCGTGCTCGTCGCGACCCCTGCCAGCCCTTTTCAGGGCTGCAATTCTACACAGCTGCGCACCCATGCCAACGAGGGTTAGGGCGTCCCCCCAAGGCGACGCACACCAGTTCGTCCCCGTTGGTGTGAAATGCAGCGCGCAAAGCGGCGATGGGGACCGCCACCCGTCACGCACAGCCCGACACGGCGGAAGGTGGAGGACGGAGTGCAGAGTTGGCACGTGGAATGTTAGAGGAGGCATGAGAGATAAGACGAATGAGTTGATTGAAATAAAGAAAGAAAGAGAATTAGATGTCGTGTGTTAGCTCTATGGTCCGGAGTCCTGGAGAGCGAGAGCGCCTGCCAGGGAGTGGGGGTGCTGCTGTCGTCTCGGTTGGTCGATGTTATGACTGAATATAAGGCTGTGAACTCGAGACTTCCCTGGGTTCGCTTTAAATTGGGACTGACGAAGTTATTCCTTTTGGCTGTTTATGCGCCGGTGGCTTCGTCGTCCAGAGCTGAGCTGGAGGAGTTTTGGGAGAATGTAAGAGAAGTTCTAGACTTGGTTAGAGGAAAAGAAAGAATTGTTGTATGTGGTGATTTGAATGGATGGGTTGGTACCGCTCGGCCAGGGTACGAGTCGGTGCTTGGAATGTTTGGCGATAAAAGGGTTAACGATGCTGGCAAGCTTATACTGGCTGTATGCAAGGAAAGGGTCTTCTTGTGACAAACACTATGTTTAGTCACAAGAAAATCCATATGTATACTAGAACAAGAGAGAATGAGAGAAGTATGATCGATTTATTCCTGGTGGATGACCGACTGCGAAAACAGGTGATGGATACGCGGGTGTTCCGAGGTGCTGACCTGGGAACGGATCACTACCTAGTGATTACTAGATTTAGGGGTCTGTTCGCGGGTTGGCGCCACCGGACGGCGATACCAGAACCACAGTCGGTCGGTAGCATCCGAAGCTGGAAGCTTCAGGAAGCGGACACTAGGAATAAATATCAAGCAAGGGTAGCCGAAAAGCTGGACAGCATTGGTGTTAGGAAAGAATGTGTGGAAGAAATATGGCAGAGCCTTAGAGATGGAATGGTTAGTGCAGCGGAAGACGTGTGTGGAAATGTGAAAAGAGGTAGTAGTAAAAAGGGTGATGCATGGTGGAATGACGAAGTGAAAGAAGCTGTAAATAAGAAGAAGAAAGCACGGTTAGACTACTTGGCCTCTAGTAATGATAAGGATGTGAGAGAGAAGAGGAAAAGAAAGAATTGTTGTATGTGGTGATTTGAATGGATGGGTTGGTACCGCTCGGCCAGGGTACGAGTCGGTGCTTGGAATGTTTGGCGATAAAAGGGTTAACGATGCTGGCAAGCTTATACTGGCTGTATGCAAGGAAAGGGTCTTCTTGTGACAAACACTATGTTTAGTCACAAGAAAATCCATATGTATACTAGAACAAGAGAGAATGAGAGAAGTATGATCGATTTATTCCTGGTGGATGACCGACTGCGAAAACAGGTGATGGATACGCGGGTGTTCCGAGGTGCTGACCTGGGAACGGATCACTACCTAGTGATTACTAGATTTAGGGGTCTGTTCGCGGGTTGGCGCCACCGGACGGCGATACCAGAACCACAGTCGGTCGGTAGCATCCGAAGCTGGAAGCTTCAGGAAGCGGACACTAGGAATAAATATCAAGCAAGGGTAGCCGAAAAGCTGGACAGCATTGGTGTTAGGAAAGAATGTGTGGAAGAAATATGGCAGAGCCTTAGAGATGGAATGGTTAGTGCAGCGGAAGACGTGTGTGGAAATGTGAAAAGAGGTAGTAGTAAAAAGGGTGATGCATGGTGGAATGACGAAGTGAAAGAAGCTGTAAATAAGAAGAAGAAAGCACGGTTAGACTACTTGGCCTCTAGTAATGATAAGGATGTGAGAGAGAAGAGGAAAGAAAGATATAAGCTCCAGAAAGTTCACACGAAAGCATTGATTGAGGAAGTGCGTGAAAGGAGTAGAATGGAAGCGGACGAAAGGTTGTCGCACAACTTCAAGGAGAACTCCAAACTCTTCTGGAAAGAGGTTGGAAGGACCCGGAGTGGTGCGACAGCCTTAAGAATGAATAAAGTGCTTTCGGGAACCAATGACGTCCTCTCAGAAAAATCGGACGTCATGCAGCGATGGAGCGAATTTTATAGAGATGTATGCGTGTGATGATCTTAGTGAGGATCCGGGGTGACGCCGTGACTGGTACGCCAGACTCGGACCTCGATGACACTGAGGTCATCAGTATGAAAGAGATTGAATGTGCGATTAGAAGTTTGAAATGTGGTAAGGCTGCGGGACTAGACAGAGTTACTGCTGAAATGGTCAAGTATGGTGGGCCACGCGTCTGGGACAGCTTTCATCTGCTGTGCAATTTGTGCTGGCGAACGGGGCTGTTCCGGATAATTGGCGATCCGCGGTCATTGTGCCTTTATATAAAGGTAAAGGTTCACATTATGACTGCGGGTGCTATCGGGCGATCAGCTTGACCAGTTTAGCAAGTAAAGTTTACTCGAAGGTTTTGACACGTAGGATGCAAGATAAATCGGAAAGATTTCTATGGGAGGCACAATGCGGATATAGACCTGGAAGAGGATGCACGTATCAAATGTTTTCTCCGCATGATCACGGAGAAGCTTCTGGCTGCTAACCAGAAGATTTTCTGTGCTTCTGTGGATCTTGAGAAAGCATTTGATAAGGTTGTAAGGAAGAAAATGTGGGAACTGTTGCCGGGGTATGGTGTGGATGGTCGATTGCTAAGGGCTGTGCAGTCACTTTACTGTGACTGTAAAGCCTGTGTGCGGGTAGGGCATGACCTGTCACCCATGTTTAGCGTCCAAACGGGCGTAAAACAGGGTTGTGTCATGTCTTCCTGGCTATTCATACTGTATCTCGACAGCTGTTTACAGAAGCTGAAAGATAGCTGTTTGGGTGTGAAATTGGGTGACATAAAAGTAAATTGTCTGCTTTATGCTGATGATGCAGTGCTTATAGCACCATCAGAGGCAGAACTGCAGGCATTAGTCACGTGTATGAAAGAAGAATGTGAAATTAATTTGATACCTGGCACTAATATGTAATTCTAATGGTTCTGAAACAAGACCGAGGCTTATAGTTGGTCTAATAACGGAGACGAAAGAAAGTTATTGTTACTTCGCAAAGGATTACAATAGTTAATTAATTATCTGGCTTATTATTAATCACGATAGCCGAGTGCTTGGGTGGTCGGAATTTCGAGTCAAGAGACCGGAGTTGGATTCCCAGGTTGCAGGCACGTACCAAGGGTTTTTTTTAAAAAACTGTCACGTTGTCCCAAAAATATCTTCTGTGGAAGGTGGGTCAAGGGTGTCTTGACGAGACCTCTGCCTACCCCTGTATTGGGAATTGCGTGAAGATATTTATATTTTTTTTTTTTACTGCATTTATTTATATGACCTAATGAGACATACACTACCTCGTAATATTGACTCTAAAGATCATATAAAACATTTTAAGACATGATGATAACAACTACATTTAATAATTAAGAGTTCACGGAGCAGTAAGTGGTCTCAACAGCAGTATGACAGAGCGCCCATGAAGCGGAATAACTAAGTGTTGTAGCGACAGAAATCTCCTGTCACAAAAGGAAAGAAAGGCACTTTCCATAGAGGAGGGCAGCCACACACTCACACAGAGGGAGGCAAGCACGCCACAATACAGCAGCGGAGACTACGATCGCTTTGCCTAGAGTTTAAGGATAAAGAAGAAGGAATGATAACTTCAGACAAAATGTATCTTTGAACTAGTAATACCATTAAGGGACACCTGATGGATATGAAAGCCTATCTAACGATATGCTTGTATGAATTAAAAAAAAACGATAACAGAAAAGAATTGGGAAGCGAAAAATTAAAAACAGTGTGTAGTTGTTCACGCTAATGTCGTATGTCTTAGGGAAAACCCTTTAAAAGGCCAAGGTCCACTACATTAACCAACTTAAATAATACCAGACGAAAATTTAGCGCATTAGTGATTCAGCGGATTACCGTGCTTAAGGTACCAATACAGACAGTTGGGAAGTAGCATCAGTGAGTTGCATACAGGGGGACGGAAGTGATAACGTTAATACAGTGCTGTATCTGCTTATTATTATTACTATTTTTGTCTTCTAACATTTTTCAATACTTCGTTGTTTCCGATTCCCATACCTCAAGTGCTTTAGCATCTTACATTGGATTTGGAGAAAAGTATGTGATGTTGTCCCTATTTATATATGTGTCTCTAGTATTATATTATTATATAATACTAGAGTAGTCAAAGGTCTATACAATCGTAGTCCATTTGACCCATATTTCTCTGGAGTTTATTTGAAAAAACTTAATAGGTAGAGCCTTTGGTCGTTTAAGTGTTCAATTTAACGACACAATTTACTTTAAACAGATAGATACTTAGATAAATATTTAAATGGTGATTTGAGCACGACCATTCGAAATATTTTCAAAGTGTAAATGAGGTTCCATACCAGCAACAACAATATTCGAAAGCAGGGACCCTTCCAATTAAGCTATCAAGTCATTAACAATCAACAATAATTATTAATTCTATATCATACATGATTATTTCTATCAACGTTGTGAACGGACAGTATCGAACATACTTTTTTCAGTTTAATGGGTGGATCAAAATAATAATTAAGACTGCGAAGTGTGTTGTAACAGGTTCGGGCCCCTCAATTCGATTATTGGCGTAAAGCACTTCTGGCACATGCGTTGCAACTTTATTGGAGTAGTTAACAGGAATACTGGTAATGTTTTTTAGCATTGCTAGTACCCTTTTTTTAAATTACCTGTGAGCTCTGCTTTTGGAAAACAGTGAAAATTTAATGCCAACGTAATGATTATATACTCTTTGATTACAACTGAGTCCTAAACTGACAACCATAAAATCCAAAAAATAATGACATTTGTAACAATAGCAAATACAATAAATGTATGTAAAATTTCCAATATCTAACTTCACTAGTTAATTACTGGTAATTAATAACAGCCTGTGAAATTGGACTTATAACTTCAACGACCATGAGAGTATATTAGTTTTCGTCGCTTTAACCCAAATACCAGACAAATCAGTAAACCTGTTATTTAGTTTTTCAAATTGTACAACTTCGTATCAATATTCATTATTAAGTCTTTGACTACCGGAATACTTTTGTAAGTAAAATAGAAGTGCTCTTTTTCTTATGCGGTTATATATTTAAAGCCGTTGTTTTCACTTGAATATAACCTATCTTTTTTAGAAAATGTTAGAAGTAACATGCAATGATCGCTTGGGAAAGAAAGTTAGAGTTAAGTGTAATCCAGATGACACAGTTGGAGATTTGAAAAAACTGATAGCTGCACAAACGGGAACACGTCATGATAAAATTGTATTGAAGAAATGGTATACCGTATTCAAGGACCACATCAAGTTATCAGATTGTATCCTTTGAAACAGTTTCTTTAAAAATTCATCATACCCATCCATAAAAAAAATGCATCCCGAAGTACACATTAGGGCATGATGACTTGATTTCTGGCTTTAAATTATACTATATATAATTATATATTTATAAGTTAAGGTGCAGCCCATCTTTGTGAGGATTTCCCCTGTGTATCATTTATGGCGATAGTAAGTGTAGAATGTTACTTATATCCCCCATATAAAAGGAATCATGTCATAACATGTCATATCATGTCATAAATTCTTTTCACTCACAGTATGTACAAGCTTCACCATGACAATGGTGTGGTGTCAACAAGAAAGAATTGATAAGTTTAGCTAAGGTTGATTGTGCCATAATGTCTCTATAATGAGAGCCACTTCTTATGCCTTAATATCATGTTTTAAATCTTTTCAAGAATAAACATTTATTTACCTTGGTTTTGTAACACTTTCATAAACATACATCTTGTCTAATTAAATGTATCAAGCCTTTTATTTTGAATGTTAAATTTAATCTGAGTTTTAATAATGGTGGAAGGTGGGTTGAGGACTTAATTGTTTAGACTAGACCTCTGTCTACCCCTATATTGGGAATTGCGTGAAGATATTTTATTTTTATTTTTTTTTAAATTTAATCTCAATCTTTTTCGAAGAACAAACTAACTAACTAAACTACTATATTTTCACTAATATCTTCACGCCATTCCCAACACTGAGGTGAGAAGTCTGTTCTAATCAACTTTCACTGAAGATATTTTTTGGGACAATGTGAAAAGTGGTGAGCTTGCCGTCTTTATTTCGAAGTCAACATCATAAATGGCTTGCCTCCTAGGGATTAAACTCTGGTCTGTTGACTCCAATTCTGATCATCCAACACCAACCACAAGGCTATTGTTACTTACATAAGACAATAAACTACTTATTAAATTGACAAAATAATTTTCTTATAGGCTTTTCAGATGAAATACATGATGGGATGAACTTGGAGCTTTATTATCAATAAGGAATTTGCATATTATGTATTTTTAAGTTATATAATATTTAAACACTATCGAACTTGTTTCATTTTATAATTTTTTTAAATACCTATTAATATAATTTTCGGCCAGATCTGACAATTACATGTTTTTTGTTCTTTGTTTACAGCATTGGTATGTTTATGGGCGGCAAAACTTGAGAAGTGATCTGTAGTTTGACTTTATTATTCCAAGTAATTCTAAACTTCCCACTCGTTCATGCTAGTTCTCCTTTTTCTTATCGAGGATATTGTGAGGAGTGTTAGGGAAAACATTTAACATTTAAATGGTATCTCTAACTAAATCTTAGTATTTATATTGAAGGGTTTAATAAGTTGGACAAAAATTCAAGTCTGCCCTCGGATGATCTTGAATATATCGGAGCAATATGTCAGTACATATACAATACCTTTTATGTTACGTGGGATATTTTTTAAAACTGTGAAGTTGTGTTTGGCTGCGGCATCTTAGCTCCCAAGTGGATAAATCAATTTTGTCAATTTTTTATTTAAACAATATCCGTATACAGATCTGTTCCACAAAAACTGTGCTAAATTTTATTCATTCAAACTCGATGAGCCGTTTTGTATAATTCACTTAAATTATCTAATCATTCTAACTTTCACATTTATAATATTTGTAGGATAAACATAGATAAATAATGTATGTTGTTCACACAAAATGGCATAACAAATATAAACCGAAGACTCCTCCTCGCAATTCCGAAAATTAATAAAAAAATAAAATTGGTACATACGCATAATACATACTTAAACATTATGCGTCCCTATAGGTTAGGTACAAGAATATGTTTTTTTTTTTATAGAATAGGGAGGCAAACGAGCAGGTGGTTCACGTGATGGTAAGTGATTACCGCCGCCCATGAACACTCGCAATACCAGGGGCATAGCAGATGCGTTGCCCTTAGCGTACCCCCCCCCCTCTCCAGATTTGGGGGGGGGGGAGGGAGGGAAGAAGAAACGCAGAAGTTTGTTAGACTTCTACTTCACGCCGGTATTGTGTGAGGTCGTGGTACTTCCCCGGTCGAGCCGGCCCATTAATGCAACAACAAAAGTTGATGCGTGGCTCTACCACTATCAAATTACGAGCTAGTAAGGGAAGGAGAGTTATCTACATGGAATTTATATGGTGTATCTAGAAGAACAACGAATGATAAAAGGAGTCACAGATATGAAGAATAGTAGGGTAGGGGGGAAAACCTTGAAGGCCGCCCGCACTAATTTTTAATCAATTTGCAAATGTTATTGAAACAAACAATTAGATAAAAAATGAGCAACGAAGCAATGTCGGAAGGAGAAAAAATTACGGACTCTGCCATAGATCAGATATCTATCCGTCTACTGATGTAAAGGCGCTGCTAAAGCCTAGAAAAACTTTTTTCGCTATCTTATGACGATTTTCGTTAGTAACTTAGGCATATTGTATGGTGACCGGATGAAAATCACGACATATAGGTACAAAGCAGAGTTGGAAGTATGTCAACTATGGTTCCGGTCTTGTAAAGGGGTCTTTACAAATTCTGCAGGTCCTCTCGAATCCAAATTTTGTATCTTGTTACTTTTAGGGGTCAATATTATTTCATAATATTACGAGAGACTTAGCATAAAATAAAGTGTAAATGGCTTACACACAATAACGTTTACAATTATTTACACAAAAGCATTAAAGCTTTTTTGAAGCGTCTTCTTTAGTTTTTGTTTTGTATAGGTCATCAATTTACGTTTATCGATAATAAAAATATTCCCTTGTAAGTAAACAACAACTTGTGAAAATCTAAGAAAAAAGAAACTTAGCTTTTATCAAGAGAATATATCTAGAACTTATTAGACTTTATTTCACAATTAATAAGCCGAAAAAAGAACCGAGAAACAGATTATGGTGTGGAATGTGCTACTCTTGATAGATAGTATATAACTTCCTGTTTTTTATTATATTGTTCTTCAATAGATTTGTCTTGTGAAATTGTTAAGAATGATCTGGTCTAGGCATTTGCGACCGAGGCAAGAGAAGCAAAGATAACCCGGCGAGGATATTCCACTGGAACCTAACTCACAAAAACGGTGGGTTATCTCGTTGGTTCAGAATGTGCAGAAATGCTTGCTGAATAATTTTCCCTGTGACAGAGACCGCGCCGGCTTATAGGTGTTTCGACAAAGGAATCCAGTTACAGGGAACATGCTTTACCTTGGTACATTACTGGATAGCGAAAGTTTACGCATAGCTGTAGGAATACGATTGTGAGCAACGATTTGCCAACCACGGACTTTTATGCCAAAAAAAGTGCCGGCAGATTGTCTCGTCACGGCTCCTTGAATGAAATCATCCGAAAGGCTCTCGCTTCCATAAATATTCCCTCGGTTTTAGAGCCTTGTGGAATATTTAGGGAGGATGGTAAGAGACCCGACGGCTTGACATAGGCTGGGGGAAAAGTTTCTTCGCATTTTTTAAGAAAATTCACAAAATTTTTAATATAGTATATTTATATTTAACTAAAGTGTGCAGGTACCATTTTGTTCGATAACTTTTTGCCATCTTGTAGGTAGGAACTTGTATACAATGAACATGATCCCATTGCTATAGAAATTTTGGGGCTTTGATCAAAATATCGCGACAATTGGTTTTGGCACTCCTCCCAAGACGATAACCTGACACTGCCCAGGAGGTCCGCTGCACTAACCATTCCATCTCTAAGGCTCTGCCATATTTCTTCCACACATTCTTTCCTGACATCGATGCCGTCCAGCTTTTCGGCTACCCTTGCTTGATATTTATCCCTAGTGTCCGCTTCCTGAAGCTTCCAGCTTCGGATGCTATCGACCGACTGTGGTTCTGGTATCGCTGTCCGGTGGTGCCAACCCGCGAACAGACTCCTAAATCTAGTAATCACTAGATAGTGATCCGTTCCCAGGTCAGCACCCCGGAACACTCGCGTATCCATCACCTGTTTTCGCAGTCGGTCATCCACCAGGAATAAATCGATCATACTTCTCTCATTCTCTCTTGTTCTAGTATACATATAGATTTTCTTGTGACTAAACATAGTGTTTGTCACAAGAAAACCCTTTTCCTTGCATACAGCCAGTATAAGCTTGCCAGCATCGTTAACCCTTTTATCACCAAACGTTCCAAGCACCGACTCGTACCCTGGCCGAGCGGTACCAACCCATCCATTCAAATCGTGTCGGGCTGTGCGTGATGGGTGGCGGTCCCCATCGCCGCTTTGCGCGCTGCATTCCACACCAACGGGGACGAACTGGTATGCGTCGCCATGGGGGGACGCCCTTACCCTTGTTGGGATGGGTGCGTAGCTGTGTAGAATTGCAGCCCTGAAAATGGCTGGCAGGGGTCGCGCGAGCACGCTTCTACAAAACTATTTTGTGATCAATTCCCAGCTTTTCTTGTTTTTTATTGTAACTACTGATATGCCGATCTTGCTCCACTTTTTCACAAATGGCATCCATTTTATCTGTAATAAGGCGACCAAAGCGACGTGCATTTTGACAATAAAATTTTCTGATTGAAAACTCTTAAACCAAATTTGTGCTACTCTCACAGCCACTGCACAAGCCGAGAAAAAAATTTGCACCTAGGTCCATAAATTTCGCAAATTTTTTTCTCGGCTTGCGTTGCATTTTTACCTTTTTTGTAGTAAAATTTTAAGATTTATAGAATTTCTTCATTACATTCACTCATCTTGAGAGTACGAAAAATAAATAAAATCACACATTTTCCTAATTAGAATTTGGAATTATCTTCTTCAAAATTTAAACTTATAACGATACCAAATCCAACCAGATACAAATAGTATAGCCAAAGAGATTTTATTACAAGTTTATACATACTATAAGTCGAAAAGACTTTCCCCAACCGGTTATGTAGTTCTCTACACCATAGAGAATAGTCAAATAGTATTGTACACGTAGTGATTCTATACTCTTTGCTTACAGCTCTACTGTGGTGTCAATGTCAAGTAATAAGTGTCAGTAAAATTGGGAATGAATTTGTGCACGCTTTATAATAGTAAAACCTAATTGAATAGCTAATTTAAGGCATAATAATAACTACTCCTTCGTTATAAAATCAATAGGAGTCTCTATTTTATGTTAGGTATTGATAATTGGTATTAAAATGGCTGAGAATGATGGTAGGTTTTGTGTCCAATTTATGGTTTATGGACGCGCTCCTTTTGTACTTATACACTTTGTTTTCCAGAGTGCAATCAACAAAAACCCGCGAAAACTAGCAAACAGCATAACATATTACCAATTTGGGGTAATGAGCAAACTATGAATCTAAACCCTTTAATATTAGCAAACATCCAAGGTTCTAGCTACTTCAAAGGTAGGTAAGCAAACATACCAACGCACAGGAGTTTGGACTCAAATTATACGTTTTATTTACCTTTTACATCTTCATTAGCGTTTTTAAAGAAAATACTTTCTACTTCTAATATTCTATTTTTAATATTGAAGTTTCAGTATTACTTAATGTATGAAATTGTCCTCAGTGCATCTGTTCAAGTTGAAGACATATCATGAGGTGGTGGACGAGATCTACTATCAGGTGAAGCATTTAGAACCATGGGAGCGTGGTAGTCGCAAAACAGCAGGCCAGACAGGCATGTGTGGTGGCGTGAGTATGTCATTAGACATTGTTTTCATATTATTTAATAATATATTGTAGGCAGTTTTTAATTAAATGGATTATTTTCAGCTATAAATTATGAATAAAGTTTCAATCATCTATAATTTTATTATAAGTTAGTTATATCAAGTGAATTCTGTCAAGTGTCTTGGATTGCAATCACCAATCTGCTTACCAAGTTTGGTGATATGTATGATGATATGGGTACATGAGATGCCAATCCTTGTAGTCTATTATTACAGTTATAGGGCTAATTTTTCAAATTAAATCCCAGTGTATAGAAAACTTATATACAAGTTTTCACATGAGTTAATTAGGTAAGGTTTAAAAAAAATCATTATAGTGTAATATCATTACAATATTAAAAAAAATTAGAATATGCAATTTAACTATAGACTAATTTTTTCTGTTGAACATAATTTTTTTTATTTTATTTAGTAATAGGTTGCAAGTTTAGTGGACCATATTCATATGTCTATTTATAGATATAATGACCATTATTTTTTTCTTTGGTCATGTTTATTATTATTTAGATTTATTTTCTGTTTTTAGGTAAGAGGTGTGGGTGCTGGTGGAATAGTATCTACAGCATTCTGTCTGCTCTATAAGTTATACACTCTTCGTCTGACACGGAAGCAAGTAAATGGTCTACTGCAGCATACAGACTCCCCGTACATCAGAGCTCTTGGTGGGTATGGGCCATTAAACATTTTTTTTAAAAATTCAAGCAGCACAAACGCATTACGAATTTTGTAAAAAAATTCGTAATGCGTTTGTGCTAGTAAACACTTATTCAAATAAAAACTCTTAACTGAATTAAAGAAACCATTTGATAAATTATTTGTTTGATTATTCTGAATTTTAGTGACAATCACACATATACATAGATTTTTATTTCTACGTATATGTGAGGTTTTTGTCTCCTGTTTAGAATTTCGAATTTGGTTAGAATTGGAAGTTCAAATCAGGAGACTCGAGTTTGATCCCTAGGTGGAAAGCCATTAAGTTTTTCAAAATTCATGTATGAATAGTATTTTATATCATCAGCTAGAATAAGTCTTAGTATGTGTCACCAACTGTTAACAATGTTACAAATAAACTCTTGTTAAGTTTAGTTTCAAATTACTAAATTTTCTAGATCTCTGACTTTATCAGGAAGTTTGTATGAATAAATAATACATTATCGTCATCATTAAAAAAAACTAACGTCTGGCTAAAAACCAGAAGGTCTATTGCACGTTCGTGGATCTAGAAAAGGCCAATAATAGAGTGGTGGGGAATGAATTGTGGTCAGCATTATCCGTGAACGGTCTGAGCAGTATCCTTATAAGGGCATTATAATATCTTTATAGGCATTTTAGTGCTTGTGTAAGGATAAACGGGGCATACACTGAATGGTTTAATATCGAAATAGGTGTTAGACAAGGATGTGTAGCGTCACCGTGGCTGTTTAATCTGTTCATGAACAATGGCTTGACAGATTTAAAAGAGAATAAAAGTGGGTCGAGAATGAATGAGTTACTCGTCAAATGTTTTCTCTATGCTGACGATCAAGTATTACTTGCGTCTCCAGCCGAGGAGTTGCAGGAGATGGTAACTGCTATGAGTGGAGCCTTTGTTAGAAAGGGAATGAAGATGAATGTAAAGAAGACGAAAGTGTGAGCGGGTGTTTGAAAGAGATGAGGCAATGTCAGACTGCAATATCATGATTGGAGATGAACAAATTGAACAGGTGAATGAGTTTGTGTATCTGGGTTCAAAGTTTACAAGACATAGAAAGTGTGAGAGTGATATTGAAAGAAGAGTGAATGCAGGAAACATGGTGAATGGAGCTCTGCACTCCTTTATGAACAGTCGGAAGGTGTCTAACAAGGCTCGTTTGGCTGTGCATGAGGGAGTGTTGGATCCAACACTCATGTACGGAAGCGAAAGTTGGGTATGTCAGAAAAAGTCATGAAAGCAGGATTAATGCAGTTGAGATGAGAGCGTTAAGAAGTATGATAGGAGTTAAACTGAGTGACAGGATAAGGAATAGTGAGATAAGGAAATGTTGTGGTCTGAAAGAAGATGTAGTGACTAAAATTGAGAAAGGTATGCTATGATGGTTTGGCCTTGTCAAGAGAATGAATGAAGAACGATTGACGAAAAAAGTGTATAAGATGAGTGTGAATGGAAGTGTAGGAAGGGGAAGAGCTAGGCGGACGTTTCGAGATCAAATCAGGGATGTCCTGAAAAAAGGTCTGGTCAAGAGTACCCTAAATCGAAGAGAATGTATGAAGGGAATAATTAAAGTGGACGAAGCGAAACAAGTATGTAAGATGCGTAGCAAATGGAAAGAAGTGGTCTCTGCCTACGGGAAAGAGGCGGGAATATATGTATGTATGAATGTATCATCATCATTATATTCAATGTTTAATTAATATTTTTATCAACAGGAATTTAATAGTTGAAGTTCTTTATTATTGTTGATATAGTTGGCTGCTTTTATGTACATTTTTCCTACTCATGCACTTTGACTTTTTTATACTCCAATATGAGTAACAAAAAAATATATCTGGATGCTATTTCCAATACTGGGGTTGATGGAGGTTTAGAAAATTATGACCTCTGAACCCACCTTTCACCGAAGATGTTTTTGGAACAACATTAAAGGTGGTGCACCTGTCTCCATCTTTAGGTCCTATCCTAGCGATATAAACCGTACATAAATTTTGAACAAACCAATGTTATTAACACAGGTTTCATGTATATCCGCTACACACAACCACCGGCGGACCTCTTCGACTGGTACGTGGACTACTTGGACGACGAGGAGGAGGTGGACCCGCGCGCGGGCGGCGGCGGACCCACCACCGTCGGCGCGCTGGTCCGGCAGATGCTCATAAAGTTAGATTGGTTCAGTACATTGTTCCCGAGAATTCCTGTTCCAATACAGAAACAGATTGAACAGAAGTAGGTATAGTTTACATTACTTTTATTTTTACTCCATTAAATTGAATTTCATATTTACATTTATATTTACAGTTATATTTCCACTTGGCAAAAACTGTCTGAAACAATACAAATGGCTGGCTCGAACCTGTGACGTTATGTTTCGCAGTCCGCTTCCTAAACCATTAAGCTTTTGACGCCTCATTTGATTTGAATTTAGGCTGTATCAATGTTGCTACACTTGCTACACATGCATACAACTGCTTAAGCTAGTTACTTTGATCAGAGCAATGTATGTGATGTCGTACCTATCTATATATGTATGTGTTTGTTTATTATTATTATTTATAATTTATGAACCACAGACTGGCAGACCACAACAGAACCGTGGCCGCGTCGAAACCGGCGGCGAACTACCGCGGGGCGGGCGCGGCCGGCGCTGCGGGCTTCAGCTCGGGCCGCATGGACTGCGACCGGAGAGAGCACGACGACAGGGACCGGCGCGATTATGGAGACATGGACAGGTACTTGAATCTAAGCATTAGATCTGTCATTCAGCGGCCAGTCATTCCTTACCTTAAATAAGTCACCAAAGAAAAATGCTTGACTAACACTGTAAATCACCAAAGTACATAAGGAAGTAAACATCTTTTAAAATTTTGCTTCTCTTGGTGCAGCATATATGTGATGTGACTGACTGAATTTCAGAATTTGTATTATTATTTGGGCCTAAAATGTAGGTGGTATGAATATGTGCATATGGCATATATTTGATTTCATTGTCTTTACAATTATAGTCAATAAGCTTCTGACAGGTAAATAACTAACTCAAAAAATACCTATTTTATTGAAATGCATCTTGAATTTCTTATTCATTTATATATCTGCTTATACAGCTTAAATTTTCAGTATGGGTTATAAAGTTGAAAAAAAGTTGCAAGTAAAAGCTAGTCTGTTAATAATAGTTTCATTTAAAATTATTAATCAGTTTATATCAAGGTCTTGCGATATCTGGATCGTTTTAACTACATATTTTTCTTTTTTCAGATATTCGAAAGACAGACCAATAAAGCGTGACGATAGAGAAAGAGAGCGAGACAGAGACAGGGATAGAGACCGTGAGCGGGAAAGAGACAGAAGAGAAAGAGATCGCGATCGAGACCGAGACCGACGTGACCGTTACCGTGACCGCTCTCGGGACCGCCGCCAGCAACGCTCGCGCTCCATTGACCGCCGCTATAGATAATGTCCGTCGTGCTACCATTCAACTCATTCAATTCGTTTTACAATAATGTGTATGAGTAATAAATTTAGTAATAATGTTTAGATTTTATTATTTAACCTTATCTTAAATGCAAACTGGTGTCAGTTTTTTTCTGTAGTTAGCATGTCACGTCTTTTATATCTTCACGTAATTTCCCATAATGGGTCTGGACAGAGCAGTACTACAGAGATCCACTTTTTTAAGCTTATTTTGGGATAACGTGATTGGTGGTGAGCTATCGGGATTCTTCTAAGAATAAATATACCACGCAAATTAACAACACTACAACAATACATAAGTATAGAAAATATAAGTTTTCCAACGAAAAAAAAGATTATCGGGAGCTAAGTCTTGTCTCGTGGATAACTAACGGGACACGGGAATAAAAATTTCAAAGAAACTTTTCATGGCACTTGGTACATTTTGGTATGTACAAATTTTGATTCATAAATGTTTTTGTGATTCAAAAACATTTTTGAATCACAATTTAAGGAAATTTTTAATTCTAATAACTAATAATTGTACATAATATTTTTTTTAAATAGTTTTCTCATAAATAGGAATGTTGCATTTGTTTACAACACACCACTCTGCTAAAATTGTCTTTATACACATAACTCAGTTGCTGCAAGCTAAGTACCAATCCAATTGCAAAGTGCAGCGATTATGGAAAATCCTAATGAAAAATACCTATATACTGCATTTATTTATTTATTTAATCTTTAATGAACCTTACGAAATAGTAATAGAACAAAGGCGAACTTAATGCTAAAAGTATTCTTTGCCAGTCAACCTTAAGGTAGTGGGAAAACGTTGGAGGCGGTACAAAATATATATATATATATATATATATATATATATATATATATATATATATATATATATATATATATATATATATATATATATATATATATATATATATATATATATATATATATATATATATACATACATACATTTTACAAATACATATAGATAAAATAAATATAATGTAAACAATATTATACAAAATGATTCGATGATTCCAAATGTTATATTTGAATGTGTGCTTACTGGTGGGTTGTCTCAATTTTTTTCAGGTAGTCCATAAAATATTTTTAACTCTTAGTAAATGAAATACATTAAGTACATACGTAGTATATAAGTCATATAATAGATTTAAGAAAAAAAAAGAAAAATTTATTAATTGACTGTTGCGGCAACACCGACTAATTACCAGCGGTATAAAACGAGGCGCCAGGGGGCGCCCAGCGGCAATCTTCTTTTAAAAGGTCTTACCATTGTACTATCAGATTTTAGCAAGTTATTACATCATTTTTACCAGCGACCGTATTTCATTTTATTTTGTTACGCCCATTTGGATTAGTCGTAAGAAAATACCACCCCCTTTCTTCCCGTGGATATTGTAGGAAGTGTCTAAATTTCGTTGGTTATCATGGGTTTTTGTGTCGTATTAGATCTGCTGGCGTAACACAGAGATAATTGAGAAATACTCCACCGACAAGATTGTTTGATTGATGAATTGACGATGATGAACAAGATAGACAAAAGATAGCCGGATAACCGTCTTAAAAAAACAGACGGATAACGGGCAGCGTCTAAGGTGCAAGGTTGCTGCGATCGCAAATCGGCTTGCCAAGTGTGTCGATTTTTACAAATTACTCCTTACGGATGAATTCTATGACCTGCAGTGGACTTTTACAACATAATAATATATGTACAGTATATATGTAGAACCCGGATGTGTTTGTTGCCGTTGTAGCGTAGTGGTCAAGGTGCTTGCTTTAGAATTTGAGTGTTCCAATTTTGGGCCTGATCTACTGAAATTTATAATTAAAATGTTGAATACTCACCATTAATGTCTCTTGGTGGATCTTCATCTTTAAAAACATTATAATCCACTTTTACTTATTCCACATTTATTTTTAATGAATTATAATTATATGTGGAATAGGTAAAAGTTAATTTTAATGTATTTTTCAATTTTAAGTCCTGAGTTTGTCTTATGCTCGACGGTGAAGGAAAAGAAACCAACATGCAGTCGAAAAAAGTATAAAACAGAAAATATATTATCTTTTACATCTATTATGTATGAACATAAAATTTATGTACGCTTTGCATCGTTGGCTTGGACATAAAGATGGCGACGGGCTCACCACCTGTTACGCTATCCCAAAAATGTCTTCGGTGGAAGGTGGTTAGCAATGTAATGGTAATGGAATAAAGATGTTTTTATTTTTTAAAGGTCTGGTGTCGCCAATGGGCAATGTAGCAGCGTGGTGAACAACCGTACGTCCCCCATTTTTTATACTTTTGTTGTACCTCACAAATTATAACTATTATGTGCCTTTGTGCCCTACAGGATCCAGGATCCACATTAAAAAACCTTGTAAATTTTTTTATACAATTGTAAAAGTATGTAGATATATTTTAAATAAAACGATATTCGGATTTTATCGCGTTTTTAATTAGTTTTTACAAACTTTTTTTACTTCCCGAGGTTTCGGATGCTATATAGCATCCGTGGTCACGGGGGGACCTTGGTACCTTCGGCTACCGTCAATTTTATTTATTAATTTTGGATCCGATTTACGCAGAATGTGCTCGCTGTATCTTGAGGTCTTGCAGTGGTATGCTTGGTCTTGGACTTAATTTTATTAATGACAGGATTCCAAGCAGGTGGTAGTACCCAACCATCTTCTCTATTGAAATTGGGATATTTTTTGAATTATAATCCGATGTGTCCATTACTTTATGATGGTTACTGAATGAAAATTAGCGTTAAAGAACTCATATTTATTCATTTTATTTATTTATTTTTACGCACAATCCCTGACGGGGTAGCCAGAGATAACAAATTGCCAAGTGTCACGATCCTTACATATTTCTTTCCTTCATTCTGATTCATCATTTTCTTCGTATATACACGTCGAGGTATCCGAGTACTCTTGACCCTCCCGTCTTCGAGCAATTTGCTCACATGGTCTTCAAAAGTTAGTCTCGGCCTTCGCTCATTCGCTCAACGTGCCCAAACCATTGAAGCACGACCTTATCCATTTTAGTGATAAGGTCATCTTTGAAACCTACCATTTTGCGAATGTCTTCATTTCGCTTCCGGTCGGCCTAGGTAACGCCGCACATTTTACGAAGAGATCGCATCTCCACTGCATTCAACCTGCTTTTATGCTTCTTCTGGCATACCCAGGTTTCGCTGCCATATAATAAAGTCGGTACCAGCACTGTGTTATGTATCGCAAAGCGTGCATTTTTCACTACGCCTTGCCTTTGGACTAACGCAGTCTGGGCACCGTTGACCTTGTTTCCGGCAGCGACACGCCTGTCCACATCTAAATCACATCTTCCATTCCGGTCAGCACTGCCCAAGTACACAATCTCATTCACCTGTTCTAGACATTCCTTATTTACCCATATTTCACACTTCGTTCTTTTTTCTACCCTTTCAAATACCAGAACCTTAGTTTTATTAGCATTCAAACGGAGACCTTTATTTTCACATTCCTCTTTCATACACGTGACTAATGCCTGCAGTTCTGCCTCTGACGGTGCAATAAGTACTGCGTTATCGGCATACAGCAGTCAATTCACTTTTATGTCACCCAATTTTACACCCAGACAACTATTTCTATTTCAGCTTTTGTAAACAGCTGTCGAGATACAATATGAACAGCCAGGAGGACATGATACAACCCTGTTTTACGCCCGTTAGGTCATGCCCTACCCGCACACAGGCTTTGCAGTCACAATAGAGCGATTGCAGAGCCCTTAGCAGTGGGCCATCCACACCATACCCCGGCAACAGTTCCCACATGTTCTTCTTACAACCTTATCAAATGCCTTCTCAAGATCCACAAAACCACAGAAAATCCTCTGGTTAGAAGCCAGAAGCTTTTCCGTGATCATGCGAAGAGAAAACACTTGATCCATGCATCCTCTTCCAGGTCTAAATCCGCATTGTGCCTCCCATAAAAATCTTTCCGATTTCTCTCGCATCCTACGCGTCAATACCTTCGTGTAAACTTTACTTGCTAAACTGGTCAAGCTGATCGCCCAATAGCACCCGCAGTCAAACTGTGAACCTTTACCTTTATATAAAGGTACAATGACTGCGGATCGCCAATCATCCGGGACATCCCCCGTCCGCCAGAACAAATTGCACAGCAGATGAAATCTGTCCCAGACGCGAGGCCTACCATACTTGATCATTTCAGCAGGAACTATATCTAGTCCCGCAGCCTTACCACATTTCAAACTTCGAATCGCACATTCAATCTCTTTCATACTGATGAGCTCAGCGTCATCAAAGTCCGGGTCTAGTGTACCGATAACGGCGTCACCCCCGGATACTTCACTAAGGTAATCGCACGCATACATTTCACTATAAAACTCGCTCCATCGCGGCATGACGTCCGATTTGTTTGAAAGTAGGACGTCATTGGTTGGCGAAAGCACTTTTTTCATTCTTAAGGTTGTCGCGCCACTTCGGGCCCTTCCAACCTCTTTTCAGAAGAGCTTGAGTTCTCCCTAAAGTTGCGCGACAACCTTTCGTCCGCTTCCATTCTACACCTTTCACGCACTTCCTCAATCAATGCCTTTGTGTGAACCTTCTGCAGCTTATATCTTTCTTTCATCTTCTCTCTCATATCCTTATCATTCCTAGAGGCTAAATAGTCTTTAACTTCGTCATTCCATCATGCATCACCCTTTTTACTACTACCTCTTTTCACAGTTCCACACACGTCTTCCGCTGCACTAACCATTCCATCCCTAAGGCTCTGCCATATTTCTTCCATACATTCTTTCCTGACATTGATCATATCAAACTTTTCGGCTACCCTTGCTTGATGTTTATTCCTAGTGTCAGCTTCCTGAAGCTTCCAGCTTTGGATGCTACCGACCGACTGTGGTTCTGGTATCGTCATCCGGTAGCGCCAACCCACGAACAGACTCCTAAATCTAATAATCACTAGATAGTGATCCGTTCCCAGGTCAGCACCCCTGAATACTCGCGTAGCCAACACCGGTTTTCGCAGTCGGTCATCCACCAGGAATAAATCGATCATACTTCTCTCATTCTCTCTTTCTCCAATATACATATGGATTTTCTTGTGATGAAACATAGTGTTTGTCACAAGAAGACCCTTTTCCTTGCATACAGCCAGTATAAGCTTGCCAGCATCGTTAACCTTTTATCACCAAACATTCCAAGCACCGACTCGTACCCAGGTCGAGCGGTACCAACCCATCCATTGAAATCACCACATACAACAATTCTTTCGTTTCCCCTAACCAAATCTAGAACTTCTCTTACATTCTCCCAAAACTCCTCCATCTCAGCCCTGGACGACGAAGCTATAGGCGCATAAATAGCCAAACTTCAAACAACAAAACTTCGTCAGACGCATTTTAAAGCGAACCCAGAGAAGTCTTGAGTTCACAATCTTATATTCAGTCATAACATCGACCAACCAAGACGACAGTAGCACCCCCACTCCCTGACAGGCGCTCTCGCTCTCCGGGACTTCGGACCATAGAGCTAACGCCCCGCCAGGGAGCTCTTCAATGCCCTTCGGTTTGGTCTCCGACAAACACACTGCATCTAATTCTCTTTCTTTCATTATTTCGATCAACTTATTCGTCTTATCTCTCATGCCTCCTCTAACATTCCACGTGCCAACTCTGCACTCCGTCTTCCACCTTCCGCCGTGTCGGGCTGTGCGAGATGGGTGGCGGTCCCCATCGCCGCTTTGCGCGCTGCATTCCACATCAATGGGGACAAACTGGTGTGCGTCGCCGTGGGGGGACGCCCTAACCCTCGTTGGCATGGGTAGGCGCAGCTGTGTAGAATTGCAGCCCTGAAAAGGACCGGCAGGGGTCGCGACAGGCACGCTTCTACAATGACTCCCAAACATAGCTGATGTAAAACAAAGACGCTCTAGGAAGTTTGCAGACTGTGATCACATTCTAGATGGGCCTAATCATTATTTTATTTGATCAAGATCAGATTTGACAAGCCATATATCCTCGCGAAAGAACACCAATTCCTACCCAGGATGATCCGTGAGGCTATTGAAATTAAAAAAACATCCCAATTTCAATAGAAAGGATGGTTGGGCCTGCATGGAATCCTGTCATTAATAAAATTAAGTCCAAGACCAAGCTTAGAAATCATTATATGTAGATATAGTTGTAAAATAAGTCAAATACTGTAGCAATCGTTAGTTTCGGCGACACGAATGTAGTTTTTGTAATCATACCGATTATTGTGTAGCAATATATATTATGTAATATGATCAGTTTCATACCTAATCTACTATTTTTCCTAATTTTATAAACTTCTTAATAACTCACGAATAAGTCACGATAGCCGAGGGGTTGGGTGGTCGGAATTTCGAGTCAAGAGACCCGAGTTCGATCCCCAGGTAGCAGTACCAATGAGTTTTTCAAAAACTTATGTATGAATTAGATTGTTGGCTTGGACAAAAAGATGGCGACGGGCTCACCACCTGTCACGTTGTCCCGAAAATATCTTCGGTGGAAGGTGAGTCAAAGCGACTTTATTGTCTAGACTAGACCTCTGTCTACCCCTGTATTGGGAATTGCGTGAAGATATTTTTTTTCTTAATAACTGATATGAATCAGACATGGAATTGAGTAAAGACATACTCTTTTCATAAAAAAAAAACTGAAGAGAAGAGAATGAAACAAGTAGTTTATGAAATAAATACAATATAATTTTTGATTAAGCTAAGGCAGACTTATGCAACAAAAATACATAGAAGTCGATAAATTATTCAAAATTAATGATGCATTAGGCTTAATAATATGTTAGATTGCAGCTCTATGCAGCTGCGCCTTTAACATTCTCTTGCTGTTCAAACTTGGGGTATTTTGTTTCCACATCAGCCCATGATATCTTAGCATTTGCTAGGTCTCTTACAACTGATGGCACATCAGCGAGAGGGAGTCGAACTTGTGCCATGCTATCTCTTTCTCTCAAAGTGACTGAATGTGGTTCCTTCATTGTATCAAAATCCACAGTTATAGCATATGGAACCCCCAATTCATCTGTCCTGGCATACCTGCGCCCTATTGATCCTGAAGAATCATCTACTTTATGAGATACATCAACAGATGTTAATTCCCTTGACAGCTCTCGAACAAATGGCTGGAATTCAGTGTTGCCACTGAGAGGTAAGACAGCACATTTCATTGGTGCTACTGCTGGTGGCAAAGAGAAATAAGTTCTTTGTTCATCACCTTCTCTCATTTTAAAATTATGCTCCAAAATGGTATAGAGAATTCTGCCAATGCCAAATGATGGTTCAATAACACTTGGAATGATTTCTTCTACATGAACTGTTTTTTGACTTTTCTTTACACTGACAAGGTTTGGAGTGAGTTTGAAATTGCCATTAGAAGTCACAAGGTTATATTCACCATCACTCTCCAGTTTTCTTTGTAAATCTTCTAAATCTGTGGTTTCTAGAACTGACAGTGCATCATTAATAACTTTTGCATCCTTTTTAAATTCTTTGCCAATTGCAGCTTTATTTGGTACAGCTTCTACTATTTCAATCTGTTTTGGAGCTGGTAACTTTTTCTCAGCTGCTAGTCTGATGCCAGTAGCTTTAGTATGTTGGGTGAGATCATATGCAGATCTATCTGCACAGCCCACACATTCCACCCACCCATAACTGGTAAGGCACTCGGCATCCCAGCAATCACATGCATAATGAGCCATCTCATTGCCCATATGCTGTCTAAATCTTAGTTTTTTGGAGTCAATTCCTACAGCAAGCATGTACAAATGGATTCTAGCCATGAAGTAACCTAAAGTTTCATTGTTGACAATTTTCTTAGCTACTGCATCTCCTATTGTCATTATTTCTGCAGGTTTTCCTTGCTCCTGATTATCAGCAGAGTATAGCAACATATTAGTGTCTTTTACAAATTCAAATTTTGGATGATCTTTAGAATCGCAAAAGTGTTCTATTTCACACATTGTAAACTCTCTTACTCTAAGGAGACCGGAGCGTGGTGAGATCTCATTTCTAAATGAGTTACCAATCTGTGCAGCAGCAAATGGTAGACGACCTTGATTGAACTCTAAAAGGCGTTTAAAGTTGACAAATATACCTTGAGCAGTTTCCGGTCTCAAAAATCCTTTAACTAAGCCTGAAGGACCAATTTGAGTGTTAAACATAAGATTAAATTCAATGGGTGGAGTGAGATCATTTCCACTTATAGGAGATTTCATATCAAATCTTTTCATTAGCCCAGACATCTCATCTGCATTCATACCATCAAGCTTAACCAAGATATCTTCTATTTCAGATTTGAGTTCTACTTTTGTATTCTTTTCACTTTTTATCTTCTCAAGATGGGCCTTAATTAAATGATCAAGACGGAAACATTCGCCAGACTTTACATCCTTGGTCATTAGGTCAGCAAATCTTTCTACATGTCCAGAAGCTTTTAAAACAGGCTCTGGAGTGAGAATAGAGCAGTCAACCTCAAGCATTTGCTCCTGAAGAATGAAATATTTTCTCCAAAGTTGAATCATGTTGCTTTTGAGTGCACAACCCATTGGACCAAAATCAAATTGACCAGTAATGCCACCATATATTGCAAAAGATTGATCATAAAAGAACCTTCTCTTAATGAGATCCTCCATTTTGGCGCGATCAAATAACTCTTCATTAGGTGCAAGACTTAATTCTTTATCTTCCAAAACTTTTTTTCGTGCCTTCAACTCAGCGACCGCCTTTTTTATGTCTATTTCGGGTGCCTTTTCTTCCTTTAATTTTCTAACTAAATCACCTTGACTTTTTACACTAGCCCGTAATGGGGCTAATATTTCTTCAATTTTAGGATCAGCCATAATTATATCTTTAATAGGATTTGATATTTTTATTTTTCTATGAGATTTGTTGCTCCCCCACTGGCTGTGAGCTAATTTACACTGAATATGAACAGCTGGCAGACGTTTACTAAATGCACTACACTTATAAACTATGGTTATAATGTTTCTCATTTATTACGTGAGAAAATATCGAAATTTTAATTATTACATCAGGAACCCGGTAACCAGAATTCAGGTTCTACTGACAAAAGGAATTGACAAAAAATGTGCGAGTCGGTATAGTGACAAAATTTCAACAATGACAGGTTATATACGTATTATCTATGAATGACAGCAGATGAGTACGTCAAAATAGACGTGGCTGGTCAAAGGTATACAATCACCAAAGAGTATATAACCACAACAAAGCTTAAAGTACAAATGCTGTGTTTGTCCAGTCCATTCAAAGAGAATGGAAACTTGGTGGGCGGTGAGCTTGTCGCCATTTTCATGTCTATATTAAATTACTAAAGTACATAAATTAAAAAAAATCATTAGTCCTGAAAGTTGAACTGAAGTCTCTTCACTTAAATTTGATCTCTCAAATACTTAGTGGCTTTTAGTTACTTTTGCCAAAAATTAAAAATCTTCGGGAAAGAAACAACTATATTTTATATACAGTCCGTTGTTGTAATATTAGTTTTGATAAACTAAACACGCGCTGGAAGTAAAACCTTCAGTAAATAAAGATGCCATTACAGCGTTATTAATTTTGTGTTTTCACCTTAACTCCACATTTAAATGTATTGTACTATTTCGTTTCACCTGGTATACAATCACAAATAATGGCTTTTTGTAAACTGGCAACAATGTTCCTTGTTCGTCGCATTTTTGGCTTGGTACTTTGGCTTTGCTTGATCTCAGGCTGAATACAATTTACTATTCGTATCCCTTTCGCACATTAAATCACAGCATGAAATGTCATTGGATGAAGCGTGATGGAAATAGTTTTAATTATTTGTTTTCATTTTCATATATCTCAAATTTGACAGCACAAAGAAAGAAGTCGGCCATTTTATAGCTTGAGAGAAATTTATGAAGAAGCTGCATCTTTAATACGGTGGAGCTGTATTGTAGTTGTTTTATTGATTTTACATTTCAGAGTTATTACTTACGTACAAAACTGTATACGTATTTAGTGTAAGTTTGTGTGTATTTATGTTTTGAGAAAAGAGAAATGGACGATCCGAACAGGATGATGGCGCACAGTGGCGGATTGATGGGACCGCAAGGCTACGGCTTAGGTGGCGAAGGTGCTCCTGCCTCGGGGGAGGGCGAGGCACGCAAACAGGACATTGGCGAAATTCTACAGCAGATCATGAATATAACAGACCAGAGTCTTGATGAAGCACAAGCGAGAAAACATACGCTTAACTGCCATCGAATGAAGCCTGCGTTATTTTCTGTATTATGCGAAATAAAAGAAAAAACAGGTAACATTTTATAATATCGGTTATTAGTCACTCCCTTATATGTATTAGAATATACAAAGAAGTAATATATTTATATTATAATATATATTTTGTTAAAAATACTACCGCTAGAACGTCAAAATAGAGTTTTTCCAAAGCTTGCGACACATATTAATCGCTATTGCATGTTCTTTAAATAAGTAAATACATACATAGATAGGGACAAATCTCTGATCCCAAAGTAAGCAGCTCCAGTAACATGGAATCAGAAACAATCTACACACAACCACAAACACCCTGACTCAAGAAAATCTAGAAAAAGTCTTTTCTACATGGACCCAACTGGGAATTGAACCTGAGACCTCAGAGATGGGGACACCTTGAAAACCGGTGCATTTACTACTTGTATATGGAGGTAGTCAAATATATGGTTGATTGTTCTTTGAATGAATTGATAAAACCACAAACAATACAATTTCACAAAAAATACTGCATTTTGTACACATACACAAAAAAGGGAAGTCTATATGACGTGTGAGAAATTGCTGAAAAATGTAAGTCAACAAGACAAAAGCTGTAAAGAATTAGCCTAGAAGGAAGTCTCCTCCTAAAAAGTAATGTTTAATGTTTGTGTTTAATGTTTAAATTGAATTAATGTAAATGTAAAACACAAATGATTAAATGTGTGGTCCAAAGTTTTTCACATGGGGTTTGAACATAAGTCCAGTTCTAGACAATTAACATGACAGGTCTAGACAATTAAGTCCTTTCAACCCACTTTCCACTTAAGCTTATTTTGGGACAATGTGACTCGTGGTGAGTTCATCACCAGTTTGATATGGCCTAAACTTACAACTGATGCATGTAGGTTTGGATGTCAAAGCATTGCCACAGTAAGGCTGTGGCAGTGAGTGTGATTCCAGCACATGTTAAGATCTTTTTAATTTTCTCTCATTTTTATTACAAAAGGACCATGACCTGCATGCTTTATAAATGTGATAAAATTTTGTATGATCACATGTTTTACTTATTCTTATATAACATGTTGTTACTAATTTGTATATTATTGTATTATTTCTAGTCTTGTCACTTCGCAATACACAAGAAGAGGAGCCACCAGACCCTCAGCTGATGCGTCTCGATAATATGCTGATTGCGGAGGGTGTAGCCGGTCCTGAAAAAGGTGGAGGTGCTGGAGCTGCTGCATCTGCATCTGCTGCAGCTGGGGAGTGGGGTAATAGCTCATTCCCTGTTACAGTATATTTTCAGCTTGCATGCAATTCATACAATTTTATTGATACCAGAAAACTGCAAAAAAATCCTCTATGCTATTTTGGACTTACATAGGAATTCCTATCTTTTTGTAGACTGTATATTGTACAAAGATAATTTTGACAAAATCCACTACATCCATACAAAGGCCCACATACCCCCTCCCCCAAAACATGGTAGCGGAAGAAAAAATTCTACCCCAGGGGGGTACCTGCACCACTGGTGCTAGAGAATCCCCCTCTGGGCACCTGCGCTTGGCAACCAATCGCTGCCCAAGTGTGGATGCTCAGGCTGCCCCTCGTATTCTGGGGGCAAAGTTCCGCTCTGTTCCCATACTGTTCAAGGCAAATGAAGCAAAAAACCTTTTGCACCCTTTTCCACGCTAGTGGTGGATTTCTGCAATATCAGGGGACTCCATTCCAATCTTGATGCTGTCCACTACCATCTGGAGACGGCAAAGCCGGCCTTGCTATTTCTTACCGAGACGCAGATATCCTCTCCGGTGGATACCTCTTATCTTTCCTACCCGGGGTACAAGCTAGAACATTCTTTTGTGCCACGGGCCGGAGTTTGTGTGTACGTCAGAGAGGATATATGTTCTCAACACCTCGGCAGTCTTGAAGGTAGGGGGTGTCCACCCTTTGGCTACGCATAGACAGCGACGACCACCCTCGCGTCTATGGGTGCCTCTATAGGTCCCACAGCCGTAATGCCGAAACTGACCGACTCATCAAACACATCCAAATGGCTGCAGATTCCCTGCTACAGCAGATCCCATCCGCAGAGATCGTGGTACTCGGCGACTTCAACGCCCACTACGCCGAATGGCTACGATCTCGATCCACTGATCATGTGGGGAGATCTGTTTTTGACTTTGCCCTGGCATATGATCTGACACAACTGGTTACTTCGCCAACGCGGGTTCCGGATGTGGAGGATCATACACCTTCCCTGCTGGATTTTCTGCTGACCTCTCATCCGGACGGCTATGTGGTCTCCGTTGATGCCCCTTTGGGTTTTTCGGACCACTGCCTGATGCGGAGTAAAGTGCCCATCATGTGCCCATCGCGGTCGCGATATGCAGGCCATCGCCGTGTGGCACTACAGGTCGGCGGATTGGGAAGGGATGCGGTCTTTCTTTGCATCCTACCCATGGGGGCAGGTTTGCTTCTCGCTAGATGCTGTTGCTAATTCCGTCGCCGATGTGGTGCTTCAAGGAATGGAACTCTTCGTTCCTTCCTCTGTGGTGCCCATCGGTGGTTGATTAAAGCGTAGGTTTGGTGGCACCTGCAGAATGGCATCTCGCCAAAAGCAGCAGTGCTACCGGGCCTGGGTTAAAGCATTGGCGTCTCGGGATTCAAAAAGTATCGTTTATAAGAAGGAGTATAATTTTGCCGCCAGGTCCTTCAATAGAGTAATTTCTACGGCAAAGTCCGAGCACTTTGGCAGAATTGGCGAGAAACTAGTTCGTCTTCCTTCGGGAACTTGTGCGTTCTGGTCCCTCGCTAAGGCTGTCCAAGGGAATTTCAGTCAGCCTTCACTACCATCTCTGCACAGGGAGGACAACTCGCTGGCCCATGACGCAAAAGAGAAAGCCAATCTTCTAGGTTCTCTTTTTGCGTCCAACTCGACTCTCGATGACAGGGGGAACTCACCGCCGGCCATCCCGTGCAGTGAGTGCTCTATGCCGGACATCCGGTTCTTTCAGAGCTCAGTGCGAAAAGCACTCCTCTCCCTGGACATCGAGAAGTCGAGTGGGCCCGATGGTGTCCCCCCCATTGTGCTGAGCATGTGTGCTCCAGAGTTGGCACCGGTTCTAACGCGTCTTTTTCGGTACTCCTAATCTGAAGGCGTCGTCCCGATGACATGGAAGACAGCTTTGGTGCACCCGATCCCTAAGAAAGGCGACCGCTCAGATCCAGGTAACTACAGATCGATCGCCATCACCTCCTTGTTCTCCAAAATAATGGAGTCCATTATAAACTGCCAGCTCCACCAGAGGAGCAACAGTTGATCAGTGACCGCCAGTACGGTTTCCGTCGGGGTCGCTCGGCTGGTGATCTTCTTGTGTACCTCACTCATCGATGAGCGGAGGCAGTAGAGAGCAAGGGTGAGGCCCTGGCAGTTAGTTTGGACATAGCGAAAGCCTTCGGGTATGGCACAAAGTGCTTCTTTCAAAGCTTCCGTCATATGGGCTTCCCGAGAAATTTTGCAATTGGGTCACTAGTTTTCTCACAGACCGGAGCATTAAGGTCGTAGTTGACGGTGCATGCTCGGACTCCAAGTCTGTGAATGCTGGTGTCCCACTATATCGGCATATCAATGATTTGTTACAAATTAGTTCATTGCTATGCAGATGAGAGCACTGGTGATGCCCTTTATACCGGCCGTGCCAATATTTCTCCGGAACACGTTGACGAGTACCGGAACAAACTTGTGTCTGAAGTCGACATTTTGTTGGACAAAATCTCGGACTGGGGCCGACTAAATTTAGTCCAGTTCAACCCTAAAAAGACACAAGTTTGCGCGTTTACCGCAAAAAAGAAACCCTTCGTCGTATCACCTCGTTTTGAGAGCACTCCCCTAGTGCCTCAGCCAGCATCGGAATCCTTGGCATCGACATATCGAGCAACGTTCAGTATCGCGGTTATTTGGAAGGAAAGGCCAAATAGGCCTCTAAAAAGCTTGGCGTGCTCAGTAGAGCACGACAGTACTTCATGCCGGCCCACCGCTTGCAACTTTATAAGGCGCAGGTTCGGCCGCACATGGAGTACTGTTCTCATCTCTGGGCGGGGGCACCCCAGTGTCAGCTCCTTCCATTTGACCGTATCCAAAGAAGAGCGCCTCGAATTGTCAACGACCATACTCTATCCGATCGGCTAGATCCCCTGGCTTTGCGAAGAGATGTTGCATCTCTTTGCATTTTCTATAAGATCTTCTACGGGGAGTGCTCCGAGGAATTGTTCGGATTAATCCCTGCCGCTGAATTTCACCATCGCACCTTACGGCATATCCAAATATTTCATCAACACCACCTTGATGCTTGGCATTCCACCACAGTGCGTTTTTCGCGGAATTGTCTGCCACGCACTTGCACTTTGTGGAATGAGCTGCCGTCAGCGGTTTTTCCGGACCGATACGACTTAGGGACATTCAAGAAAAGAGCCTATACCTTTCTCAAAGGCCGGCAACGCATCTGCTATTCCTCCGGTATTGCAGATGTTCATGGGCGGCGGTAATCACTTACCATCACGTGTGCCACCTGCTCGTTTGCCTCCCTCTTCTATAAAAAAATATCCAGAAACTTAAGATTTTTTTAAGGTATGATGACATATAGATAATTAATTCATATAGTATTTTGTTACATGAAATCACTTATGTTTTGTGAAACCAACCTCATTATCACTTCCTTATGGCTTACAGATAGAGAAATCTCTTTACATTGTGTCCACCTTCTGATCCTACACCATTTGTTAGGTTCAATAAAGATTAAATAAATGTATGTCTATTATTAAAAACCATGTTAAGAGCATTACACTGTATGGTTTTCTGCTTTCAATGTTGTACTTACGAAAAAAAGTAAAGTATTAATATCTTACTTAATTTTTTTTAAGTGAATAGTAGTGTTATTATAACAATTAATGTGAGTGTGTTTAAATTTGGGCATGTTTAGAAATTGGTGGTTGGGTATCAATTTAAATAACTTTGAAGTTAGTTTGTATTACAGCATGTGTTTCAACAAAGTGTTATAACAGATTAGTGCATAATAGATGTAATGGGGAAAAGTGTGTTCTTTTTAAGTATATATTTTTTTAAATTGTAGCCACTTGCAGTTGGTTTAACAAAGGTAGTTAATATAAATTAAATATTTCCATATTAAGTTCATTAAATATTTGAAATCTGTTAATCTGGAATATTATTTTATTGTACAATCATGGGCATGGTTTGTGTTATATTCATAAATGGTCAATTTTAAATTATAATAAAATTTTACAAGATCAAGGTTAAGGTTTTTTCAACATATATCCAAGTTTCAGCAAGTTATTGACTATCGCTTCTTATATATAAGTAAAACTTTTCAGTTTGTTATGAACTGTTCTCCGTAAATTTGTATACTATGTATAATTATTTTAAAATTTTAATCTTCATACACAGTCTTAACCTGCCCATGATGCAACCCTGCAATTGGCTAACTAACAAATATTGGGATGGAGGTTGCATGTAACTCTTTCTTGTCCCCTCCCTTTGCTGCAACTTAAGGCACTGTGGCTCAAGCAGATAACGCGATCGAGCACTCGGACTATCGCGCGAAGCTCGCCCAGATCCGTCAGATATACCACCAGGAGCTGGACAAGTACGAGAACGCGTGCAACGAGTTCACCACCCATGTCATGAATCTGCTGAGGGAGCAGAGTCGTACGCGACCCATCACGCCCAAGGTATGTGACATACCTTCTTCGGGAACTTGTATACATGATGGATGTAAAGATCAGTTTTATGTCTTAGTTGCTGAGGCCAGTACACAAACTTCTTTTATTTATTTTTTATTAACAACAAATCAGTAGTTTTTTTTTTAATATTACTGACTACACACCAGACCAGTCAGAAAAATAATAATAAAGAGGAAATGTATGCTACAAAAATATTATTCAAAAGGGATCTAATCATAATGTTGTAACATTACATCCAACATGTAAGCTGACCACTTATCAATAAAGTATGCAAGTAGATGGGTGAGCCCGGCACCAAACACTTTGATCCTAGACCTTTGCTTTGCTTTCCTTGAATTTGAACCTTAAAGCTGACAACATCCTAAAAAATCAGTTTGTACACCTTTTAATCTTTTTTCCGGATGGGTCAATGCAGGAAAAAAATTTTCCAAATTTTCTCCAGTCTGGATGAACCTGTGTTCGATTCCATAATACAAGTGCTTATGTATGTACCTAGTACTTTGTGATCAGAGCAATGTATGTGATGTCATCCCTATTAATGTATGTATTACTTATTATTTATTTATTGTTATTCTTAAGAATATGGATATATGTTTAATAATAAGTTCTTTTTGGCAACAGGAAATCGAGCGCATGGTTCAAATTATCCATAAGAAGTTCAGTTCCATCCAGATGCAACTGAAGCAGTCTACATGTGAAGCTGTTATGATTCTTCGCTCCCGGTGAGAAATTTGTTTGAATACTTAATCGCGTATTTATACCTCAATGTTAAGAGCTTCGCGACTACGCGTGATTGGAATAAGATCTATTTGTATCATATCTAAATTATCATCATTATTAAAGACTAAAAGTCCACGGCAGTATCTCGAGCTCTCTTGCTGGAGGGTTTGCCCTTTGATAATCGCCATGCTTGGTAAGAGGTTTGGTGATCGCAGTACAAGCTTGTTATCTGCCTGCTTACCTGGTATTTTTCGAGGTGGTTATCTCGACGTCTGTCGAAAGCCAATTGCATATTCAAGGCTTTTCCTTTAGTTAACTTTAACAACACCCGCAGGAAGAAAGCGTTTGGTATGATTTTACGTCGATGCCACATGGCTTAACGTGTACGACACCTATTATGTAAAATTTATTACTGATGATTAGTTTATATTAAAAATAAAGCTGCTATGTTTATTATGAAATTATCAATTCGGCATAGAATCACCGGTGCCAAAACGTTGCCTTTCTTATTTTTTTTTCGGAATGAGAACCATTGGTTTAACTTTTGATAGTTTCCTGGACGCGCGTCGCAAGCGGCGCAACTTCAGCAAGCAGGCGTCGGAGATCCTCAACGAGTACTTCTACTCGCACCTGTCCAACCCGTACCCCAGCGAGGAGGCCAAGGAGGAGCTCGCGCGCAAATGCGGCATCACCGTATCGCAGGTATACGTTATTGAAATTATGAGGAGCACCACTTCACACATGTAGAAATAATTATTGCAAAATTCCAATATGTAAACTTTACATTGCTTTCAGAAACTATTTTAAAGAATTTGCCAATATTTTGTATTTAGATTATGTTCCTTGTTTCACGTTTATCTAGTTATGAGTAATGTTTAAGAAAATTTGTTCATATATTTATTTAAACTTTTTCTAAAATCATTCTCTATCAGTTTCCCTTTGGTTTGAGCACAGATTCAAGTGATGGGTGCAAATCACAAAGTACTAAGGAAAAGTACATAAAAATATTTTATTATAGCGTCATCTATTTCTCACAATGCGAAGCTTGGTCACACAGGTAAAGTAAAATACTTTAAAGTTACAGCCTGTAAAAGCCCACTGTTGAGCAAAGGACTGCTCTCAAATATTTGAGAATAGATATATGTCTGTGACTCTTATTATTATAGAGCTTTTCTTTATTATTATAGAGAAATACGATTATATTTACAAAAAATTCATTAGATGTTTTTGTTTTAGGTGTCGAATTGGTTCGGGAACAAGCGCATCCGTTACAAGAAAAACATTGGAAAAGCTCAGGAGGAAGCAAACCTTTATGCGGCGAAGAAAGCAGCCGGTGATTATATATCTCTGTATTCAAAATTTGTTTCAAATTTGTATTGAAAAAATGAGGGCAAGAGCAGCTTCAGTATAAAATACCATATGTATTTTATAGTCTTAATATATGCTATTACAACACTGAAACAATTAAGTTACTATAATTATAAACAATTATCTATAATAATTTAATAATACTCTAAGAAATTATTGCTGTTATTATGTTGGGGCGTCAGTAACATAACAAGATTCTGTAAATAACATTTGAAACATAAGATGACAATGATTATTTGTTAACCTTTGTAGAGGTTAAGTGAGCAGGTATATAGGGTATGATGAGTTTGTTAGGGTAGTTACAAACTCTCGCACTATACTGTCGTTTCCGCACACAGACCTGCCTTGGATTGGCGCGTGCAGGCGCGATGCTAGCTCCCCTCCGGCCAGACCCACTTCATATTACAGTAAACAATAATTCATTTGTCCTTATTGACATCCCTTTTAAAGCATACAAAGTCTCATTTATTGGTAATACTACTTGCTATGTACACTATATTATACTCTCTATCTGCTATCAATGCACATTATCATCTGTAAATCATATTACAATAGCCAATAAAATGTAAAATTTTTTTCGTATCCACCACTCGCGAAATTTCATAGACAATGGAGATTTAGTCGTAGATGTTTTCGATTGCGTGCACAGGCCCACGTTAATGTTGTGCGGGAGGAGGGTGTGAATGATTTCATGGACTATGAAATGTTTGTACAGCAGCAGGCGCGTCGCCATACTCTATGGGCGCGGCGTCGGGCACGGCGACGCCGATGATGTCGCCGGCGCCCACGCAGGACTCCATGGGCTACTCGCTGCCGGCGCCGGGCTACGAGCCGCCGCAGCCCGGCTACGACGGCGCCATGGGCTACGACCCCATGCACCAGGACCTGTCGCCCTAGGTGCCGCTCAACTTCACTTCCATGAGCGATGCTCAATGTTCACAATGCAAACTGAAAGTTCACGTTGCTATTTGGTCTATGCATTCAACTTTTTGTCCATTTGAAGTGGTAATTTTTTGATTTTTTGCAATTTAAAGCTATGAAGCCATCAAATCACCAACTTTTGTAGTGCACTTACACTGAGTATGAGTAAAATTTTAAAGATAAAAGAAAGAAGAAATGCCATCAATTTGTTGTCAATTTCTGAATTATCTCATTTGTTTCAGGACTTATGGGGGAGAAGAATCTTCAGCTTCCACTGAATTGCCATTTATATAATTTACTATATTTAAGATAGCTGGAGGGCGGCGACGCCACATTGCCTTAGTGAATAGGACATTGTATACTATGAAAATTAATCTAGACACATTTAGCCCTAATATTTTTGGACGGACGTTAACTTTGCCTATGTATTATTGAACTATTTGACTGGTGCCCAGTATTTATTGTATCTTTATTATTTTTATATATTTTTTTAATTTTACATGACAACTTAGGCTGCATGGACTGTAGTATTTAAGTAACTTACTGTGCTAATTATATTGCACCATTTTATATAAATAACTATATAATGAATAGCATACACCTGATGATTGGATATATCTGAGCCTTCCTCCTTTAAAGTTTTAAAACATGGTAGAATATTACCAGAATTGATAGCATTTGTGTATGCAGCCTTAAAGTATTATTTTTAAACCATACCAGTGAATAATTTAACAAACGATTTGTGCTTCGCTAAACTATCTGGCAGTATTAGTAACGCAACAATGGCGAGATCTCTTGTTTCTACACGTTCACTAACTTTTACTATACAGTGGATATAAATATACGATAGTTTTAAGGAATAGTCGTAGTAAGATTAAATGTAAGTATTAAGATATATATTGCTATATAGTGTCCTACGTTTGGGTGCTTCCGAGCAATTGGTGCGATCATTATAAACCGTCGACTGACCGAAAATGTATTTAAGTTTAATTGAATATTTACTTCGGAATTATAACAAACATTTACAGGTAACAAATTTATTATTCAGATCTTAACTTTATATTTAACGACGTAAGTTAGACTGGTTTTAGATATGTATGTTATTGTTTATGGAAACACCAAATTATTTCATTCAATGCCAATTTTTTATTCTGTATTGTTTGGCAAAGATGTGACGGCATAAATAGGCTCCCATGAAATTAAATATATTCAGTTAATATTTTTAGTCACAAGTGTAAGTTATAGCAATGTTTATATCTAAAATGTATTAGGATTTACGGGAGTAAAAAACTTTTTTATCCCTGTATATATAGCTATTATTACAATCTTGCAATAAATACTGCATATCTAAAATTTGTTGAAAAATTTACTTTGCTACGTTTAGGAGATAAACCGAGTGTATGGAGTGATTGTAAAATAATTTGGCATTTCCATGAAATATGGCAGCTGACTACTGCGGTCGTCGGTCGTACGGTCTCAGCGGGAGGACGGTTGCTCGGGCACCGGCGACTTGTGTGCAATCTATATTCTATTAGCGACGGTTGTGTTAGGCGCACACGGTGTATTTTCTTCTTTGGAGTCCTATTAACAATAGCTATTTTTTATCACTCATATACTAATCAAATATTTGTTTCCCGCGTTATTTCGGGCGTTGTGAATATATCAGAACAAAATATTATATTTTTTATTGTGGTGCTATAATGTTGGTAGCACGATATATTATTTTTTTCATGTATTTAGTGCATAAGTTAAATGTTAATAATGGTTTTATTATTATTATTATTTTGCTGTTCTGATGAATTAGAGCTGAATGAATATACGAAAATGAAATACGATTATGCAATGAATACACTTAGTGATAGTTTGATTATGAAGAAAATTATATATAGTTAAGTTGAAGGTGTTCTAAATTCAAAATATCTGAAACAGTATACGAGTAAAAGAAAAATTGAAGATGTTTTTAAAATTGCTACAGAATACTGATATTGCACCGCTGCGGTGTGACTTAAAGACTTCGTGCCAGTACTTATTTATAGCAAGGTGTTAATTGTGTGTAACGTTAGAAGCCACCAGCGGCGGTGCGTACACCATGTATACGACGAGTTCAATATTATTGTGACCATCAGATTGACTAAAATACATTTTTGTGTAGTTATAACGTGTTTTATTTCTATTTCATCGTATCATTTGTTATTGTTTTCAAATAAGTTTCGGTGAAATGATGTTTGAAAGGACTAATTTATCTAGGCAGATACTGTAGTATTGGAAAATGTGTGATTTTATTTAAATTATTAAGTAAGAAGTTTATATAAGAAAGTTATTGTCTTTTGTTATCTTATCAAATAAAAATAAATAAATATCTTAACACAATTCCAAATACAGGGGTAGACAGAGTTCTAGTTTAGACAATATGTCTAAACTAGACTCTAGTGGTCCCTATGACTCACCTTCCACCGAAGATATTTTCGAGACAACATGACAGCTGGTGAGCCCGTCGCTTTTTATGTCCAAGCCAAGGATATAATTCGTATAAATGTTTTGGAAATAACCCATTGACACGGGCCTGCCACCTGGGGTTTGAACTTGGGTCTCTTGACTTGAATTCTAATCACCCAACCACTCGGCTATAATTTATTTATTTATTTATCCTCACGTACAGTCCCTGACGGGGTAGCCAGAGAGAACAGATCGCCAAGTGTCACGATCCTTACATACCTCTTTCGCTTCATTCAGATTCATCATTTTCTTTATCACATGCATATCATTCATATCACATGCGCGTCGAGGTATCCGAGTACTCTTGACCCTCCCGTCTTTGAGCAATTTGCTCACATGGTCTTCAAAAGTTAGTCTCGGCCACCCTCGACCCCTTTTAATATCAACTTTCGCGCTATATATTTTCTTCACCATTCGGTCTTCACTCATTCGCTTAACGTGCTTTAACCATCGAAGCACGCCCTTATCCATTTTACTGATAAGGTCTTCTTTCAAACCAACCATTTTGCGAATCTCTTCGTTTCGCTTCCGGTCGGCCAAGGAAACGCCGCACATTTTACGAAGAGATCGCATCTCCACTGCATTCAACCTGCTTTTATGCTTCTTCTGACATACCCAGGTTTCGCTGCCATATAACAAAGTCGGTACCAGCACTGCGTTATGTATCGCAAGGCGTGCATTTTTCACTGCGCCTTGCCTTCGGACTAACGCAGTCAGGGCACCGTTGACCTTGTCTCCGGCAGCGACACGCCTGTCCAAATCTTAATCATATTTTCCATCCCAGCTCAAAGCACTGCCCAAATACACAATCTCATTCACCTTCTAGACATTCCTGATTTACACACTTCGTTCTTTCTTCTACCCTTTCAAATACCAGTACCTTAGTTTTATTAGCATTCAAACGGAGTCCTTTATTTTCACATTCCTCTTTCATACACGTGACTAATGCCTGCAGTTCTGCCTCTGACGGTGCAATAAGCACTGCGTCATCGGCATATAGCAGACAATTTACCCATTTTTATGTCACCCAATTTCACACCCAAACAACTATCTTTCAGCTTTTGTAAACAGCTGTCGAGATACAATATGAACAGCCAGGAGGACATGACACAAACCTGTTTTACGCCCGTTTGGACGTTAAACATGGGTGACAGGTCATGCCCTACCCGCACACAGGCTTTGCAGTCACACAATAGAGCGATTGCACAGCCCTTAGCAGTGAGCGATCCACACCATACCCTGGCAACAGTTCCCACATGTTCTTCCTCACAACCTTATCAAATGCCTTCTCAAGATCCACAAAAGCACAGAAAATGCTCTGGTTAGAAGCCAGAAGCTTTTCCGTGATCATGCGGAGAGAAAACACTTGATCCATGCATCCTCTTCCAGGTCTAAATCCGCATTGTGCCTCCCATAAAAATCTTTCCGATTTCTCTCGCTATAGTGAATACAGAATTCCTTTTTTGAACTGAATCGTGTTAATAAATTCAATAAGTTTAGTTTGATGTTTGGAGACGATGACCGTTTTTAAATAAATAGTAAAAAACAAGGATGTTATTGAATATTTATCGGATAACGATATTAATAAGATTAGGTATATCGGTTACGTGCGACAAGTAGTACTTTAGTGGTTTAGCCGCTTGCTTTAAACGTGAGTGACCCAGGTTCGAATAAATAATTTCTAGTGCTGAATTTACCACGAGCACTGTGGTGAAGGAAAACGTCCAATAAAAAAAAATATATTTCCAAGAGTACGTGCCGAACTATTCCTCTAATTTCTCTCAAACATTTGAGAGAACGCCTTAGCCCAGCAGTAGGCATGTACAGACTACTATTTATACACCGGCATCCGGTATAAAAATAGAGTAGTTTAGATTACGGATAAGAAATTATTTCCTATAGTTAAGGTTGCGGATCTAAGAAACACAAACAACGCGCGTAATGTCCCGGTTAGGTGAAAATCTGTCTTTTACCATGTGTGTCTTAAACTACACCCCCCATATGAAATTATTGGAAACTTTTACATGTGATTTGGTTACATTTAGAATATAATAGAATTTTATTTCATATATCCAATAGTTTCGGTTACTGTTAAGGAGTTCCATAAAATCCTTGATCACGGAGTAAATTAATAATATGGAATGGCCTTGGTTTAACATGCATTATCTTACATAATATAATTACAGTGTCAACCACAACATATCAAAACTTATCACACCGGTTAGAAAACATTATAATTTGATTGTTTATATTTTTATCAACGACGTATTAGGACGGCCTTCAGGAGCGAGTGAGTAAGCAACTTCCATGGCATGACGTTGAATGCTCGAATGCATAATTGGTTGAGTCAGTGCTCCTCGGTCACTAAACCGATACAGATAGTATTTTATTTGTGGTTGTGATGTTGAGATCCATTACTGGCCTAACTAATATCGTCTGTTCTGTAAGAAATTGTAAGTATATGAATGTTAATATTGTATCCCATTTTAGTTTGAAGAACAGCGGATATGTGATTTTATTGCGTCATGTTAGAAAGGAAATAAATGATGCAATCTATTTTAATATTATAAAAACCAAGGCTCTGTTTGTACGAAACGTTTTCATGGTGTCTTTTACAATATTGGACATTGGGTACATTTTTCGAATGAAGTAAATTATATTGTTAAAATTTTGCAAAGGAGTTAAAGATTTCCGTTAACCAAGTAGCTGCTAATAGCTAATAGTTTTGTATAAAATTGTAAATAGCTAATATTTTACGAAAATGTTACAAACCTAAGCAATTTAATAATTGATATCAAAAAATTTAAAATATGTACAATTTGGCGGCCTTACCGCTGTATAGCTCTTCCAGACAACCGAAGGCGTTCAGAAACTGCGTTACAGATACAAGGTAGATGGTGCAATATTCTGATAAATAAATGAATATGTATATTAAACACATTCATTGTGTTAGAAATTTATGAGATTTCTTATTTCTTTGAACAAGTTATGTATTCTTATCCCGCCCAGGATAGATCGTGATAATAATGATTAAGTTTGTTACAGTTCCAAGAATGACTAGCGTGCACAGTGCATACAAAGAGGAAATACATGATGTGCCGATGTCCGTAATAATAAGACCTTTCATTCCGGAACTGGATGAAAATAAAGTACAATCACTTATGGAAACAATACAAGTAATAGTTATAAATAGAATACTAGTTATTATGTTGCATATTATTATCTTAGTATAATTGCAAGTTCCAAAGGGTAGGGGTTCCACGGAAAATACTGCTTATCCTGAAGGGTCGAATATAACAAATAAAAATATTTTTCATCAAAAACAAAACGCTAATCCCTATACAGTGGTAGACAGATGTCTAGACACTTAAGTACTTTCGACTCACCTTTCACCGAAGATATTTTTTGGGACAACGTGAGAGGTGGTGAGCCCGCGCCGTCTTTATGTTCAAGCCAACTATATAAATTGTGTATAAGCTTCGAAAAAACCCATTGGTACGAGCCTTGGGGACAGAACTCGGGTCTCTAGACTCGAATTCCGATCACCCAACCATACGGCTATCGTGACTTCTTAATTGCAAACTTTGTAAACCGACATATTTTTCAAATAAAAGTTGATTTTTATAATTAATAGTTATATTAATAGAAAAATTGATTTTCATTTTTGAATTGAGTGATTTACAAGGACATATATCCAGTTGAGCAATTATATTTTAATTACGAGTACCTACTACTACTCAAATGCGATTGTTTAGTACAAACAACTCTGTCATAATCCTTTGACCTATTTAAATTAACTTCGAACCTATAATGTAATGAGAATAATAATAAGCTATAACCCGAATCCACTCTTCGTGTAACTTTTGAACTATATTTTCGTTATGAACACGAAATTTTTACTTTTGTATGAATGCAAACCTGTATAAAATACCTTAGATTAGATAAAATAGTAATTTTTCATACATATATAACAATTTAAATCATTAAAAAATTATAAAATAAAAAAATTATAAAAATTGTTTTATTGGAATTTGTGGTGGATTAAAAACGTTATGTAAATGATTAAAATCTCATCTACTGCAGAACCAATAGAATGTCGCAGTACCAGATACCTTGCACATTGCTTACGCTGCTGACATAATCAAGTTACATTTCTTTTGAGGTAGTTATAATATATTCTTTCTTCTGCTTCATTCACACCCACAAGAAATAACATATTCTTAACCTATAGATGGTTAATGTAGTTATTGAAAGGATATGCTGAGCATAATGGACTACAACTTCTTTTCTAGAAAGAAGAAGAGCTTGGCAACGTGCCTCCTATAGACATACTGTGGATCAAAGGTTCAGAAGGTGGAAATTATTACTACAGTTTCGGAGGTTGCCATCGCTACGCGGCGTACAAGAGACTTAACAGACCCACAATCCCGGCAAAGTTGATCAGGTCTACCATATCGGATCTACGTACGTATCTTGGCAACAGCACACCGGAACTAAAGTGAATATGTAGAAATCGAAGAACATATCTAATTTTAGGTATTAATGGCTTTCACAGGCCCAGAGAATATATTTACTCCAACATAACAAGCTCAACTTTATTAATTTAAAGAGAAAAAATGTTTTAAAAATTTCATCTGACACGGGCGGGATTTGAACCAGCGACCTCTGCCGAAACTGCAGGCTCAACTTTATTTCCCAGTAATGGGTTCAAGCCAGCAATGTCTAACTCCTAAGTTTTCTAAAAACTTAGGGAGTTAGACATTCTCATTCTCATCCAACCATTTGGCAATCTCGACTTCTTTAAGTTAACTGGGTGTTATTTTCAAGGCATTTATTTTATTATTTATTTCTTGTCGTTTTTATGACTCCAACGGGATAAAGGGGAGTGGTTCTCACACCAACGCCAAAATTTGGGTAATGATTAAATTAAAATAAAATTTTGTGAAAAATACACCAAGTGGCTTTTCAGCATTCTTATATTTCTTTTAGTGTATTTGTGTTCAATAAGCCAAAGGTGAGCGGTTGAAAACGCGGTACTTACAACATGTATTAAGTATTTTTATTCATTTAAAAAATATATTTTTGTACATTTTTATTTATAAACAATAATTGTAAGAAAAATTTAATTGGGATAATTTTGAAATAAAACAAAACATTAAAATCTCCAACTGTGTATTTATTAAGGAGCTCTTACCTAACAATAGAACAATGAGATATGCTGTTTTTTTTTGTTTTGTATAATATATTTACAAACGTGAACATAAATAATATCAAAATACATTTATACATTACTCTCTTCACAATACAAACATACGAACACAAAATATCCCCACCGACATCATACGACCATACAGTACTTAAACATGTGCGTGATTAATTGTAAATAAATAATTCTATAACCATTTCCAGGATCATATCTTTACATTCGTAGATTTATGTCAAAGTTTCGTAGAACTCTATCATTCCATAGATTGGCATGGTGGGATGTTATGGCATGTATAGTTTTTTTTTTTTTAGAGAATATAACCACGAGTGAAAGGTAACACAGTTTCATGAAAGTTTTTATTAAGAAATAAGCTGCCAGTATAATCTTGAAAATTTATTCTAAACATGCAAATGATATTGAGTTGGCTGCTTATAATAAAGGAGATTAAAAAAAAATTAACTAGGATGGAGAACGCCACCGAACCGCGGCGACGCTTACCGCATTTAGAAGAAACATATCCGCTACCGTAATTTGTATTTGGTTTCGTCGGGTCCATTTTTTTTTAAATAAGACCAGACGCTGCTTGTCATTTCTTATGTCGTTACGCACCGGGGGAAAACAAATCTGGCCATTCATTTCTGGTGCTTGAAATAAAAAATATAATTAGAAAATTCTGTAAATTGTTCGTTCAGCACCGTGAAATATAAAATTTATTTATTCACGAATTTTCACGTTTTCATGACTTACAGAACAAAAAAAAAGATCTAAAATGTATAGCATAACCAATTTAATTTAAACGTACAACTATTTATCTTGAATGTGAGGAGGAATTTAGGAGCGACTAACAATTTCGATTTAGCGAAAATTGTTTAAAAAAAAAACCTGACGAGGTCACCGTCCCTCATTATTGATTAAAATATGGTGTCAAAATCAAGTAGCATTAAAACTACCACAAAAAATACTTCTGAGATTAATAGTGATAAATATGTATATAAACATACCTTATATTTGCATTGACTTAAAAGGTTTTCCAGAATAGCTACCATAAAAAAATCTTTAGCTTAATGATATAATCATATCAGAAGGTAATAAAAAAACCTCTATTTTTTTGGAAGAGATTAAATCTAAGAAGCTCATTTATATACTTTTCTCTATATGATTCAAATTTCATTAACAGATTAAAGACTCTATATAATTTTGAACAACCCACATTCCAACTGAATTGAAAAAATATATATCTATATGACACAACAACCACATTTTAATGTATCTATATCTATGTTTCTATATGCGATATTGATTTTTTAAAATTAATTTACAACTCCCGATAATATTACACCGTTACATATAGATCTGATACAGATTTATATTGAAATATGTAATCTGTAGATTATATAACTTAGACACTGTTGTGTTCACAACACAGATAAAGCAGTAAATAATGTTATATTCTCATTTGACGTGTATATTAACTATGAATTATTTAATATTATTAGTTAGTTGAAGCTTTTAAACATTTAATAAGTATTAATTTATCTATTTACACTTTATCATGCATTATCGGAAGTGAATGTAAAAGCTGAATATGTTTTAAACGTGACAGAGCTAAGCGACGGCTTTCGATCGACCAAGGAAGCACCGATAACCGGATACTATATATACCAATATTTGGGTCTAATAGCGCGGAGTAAACGTGAAGTAGTCTTGGTATATAACTAGTGTTCTTACAAAGAATATGATTGTTGATATTTCTCTATAAATGCAATTTTCTTCATGTCATATTTTACAAACACTTCCGAAATATCTTTTTCACACGAAATAGAGTTTTAACATGAAAATGTCTCGAAGGAATTTTTTCTCACTAATTTGTCAACTAACTTATCTGTATCGTTATAAATTGTAATTTGCCTGATTTTATTTTACAATTTGGATTAAAGATTACACAATGGCAAATATTATACACACATTTTTAAACGCGTGCAACAGTTCGTATGTGCTACAATACATACTTAATTATTAGACATCATGATTAGTACATTTTTATTAAGTGCATATACGAAACGAACAACACGGACATTTTAAATATCATCAACACGTAAACTAACCATGCTGTGACCTTATTTATTACGATTCAAAGCTTTATTACGCATTTCAGAGTCGACAAAATAAAAGTTATTTACGTTTAATCAATTACAAAACTTAGAACGAGATAATAATTAATACTCATTGGAATGTGCAGTGACACTGATTATGTCATATCTAATCGAAATGTAAAAGAACAACAAAAAAACTGAATTAAAAACAATGCTAAAGGTAATCTAATGACTTCTATTAATACCCCAGACAGTCAATTAAGTAAAAAATATCAAAATTCATTTAGAAATTTGCGCCAAAGACAAAAAGTCCTCCTTTCGAAGTACGTTGGAAATAGAATACCATTAATGGTAAATGTGAGCAATGTGTGTATCATCATGTATAATTCATAGGAACATGTGTGTACACTTACTTTACAATAGTAAGTTCGGAAGCATAGACTTTAACGTTTCTTCTATATTTCTGTTCTTTTCTTTCATCTACAATTACATTTACTATCGATAGAAAACAGTTAATAAAGAAGAACAGGAACATCATCGATTATTGCACTTTAAAATTCCATTGCTTTATTTACATTGTCAATAGTATGTATTATGTAAAATTTTTAAAAAGTAATTGATTCTCAAAAAAATAAAGAGCAACTTTGTCCACGATGTTAGGTGTTGTGGAGTTTGGCACATAAATCTCACTAAAGTTTTATTTAAAAAAAAAACTTAAAGTATATCGTTTATGTCGCTTTAATACACTAGATTTATTTTGTTTGGGTCAAAAACTATAACTTGGTTTCGTCATACAACTGATACGTAAATGAGAACCAAGGTTGCGTCCACAAGCTTTCAAACGCGTTTGCACTATGCATGTATATTATAATACGAATATTTGAATTTCTGAGGAAAAAGGGAAGAGGGAAAAGGGTCACGGCAGGACTGCGTAATTACCGCGGTATAAGCCTTCTCAGCGTCGTCGGTAAATTATGGTATAGTATGGGATGCACAAGTGGGATTTAGAAAGGGAATGGGGTGTAGGAAAGTCACGATAGCCGAGTGGTTGGGTGGTCGGAATTTCGAGTCAATAGACCCGAGTTCGATCCCCAGTTGGTAGGCTCGTACCAATGGGTTTTTCAAAAACTTATGTACGAATATCGTTGGCTTGGACATAAAGACGGCGACGGGCTCACCACCTGTCACGTTGTCCCGAAAATATCTTCGGTGGAAGGTGGGTCGAAGGGACTTGATTGTCTAGACTCGACCTCTGTCTACCCCTGTATTGGGAATTGCGTGAAGATATTTTTTTTTTTTATTTTTTTTTTAATGGGGTGTACGGATCAGGTCTTTTCCTTGCGGTGCATAGCCGAAAAGTGTCTGGCTAAAACCAGAAGGTCTATTGCAAGTTCGTGGATCTAGAAAAGGCCTATGATAGAGTGGTGAGGAATGAATTGTGGTCAGCATTATCCGTGAAAGGTGTCAGCAGTATCCTCATACGAGCATTGCAATCTCTTTATAGGGATTCCTGTGCGTGTGTAAGTATAGTTGTACGATAAACTTGACACAATTCTCTTAAATCTTTGTTAAGGCGTAATTTATTATTTTTGTAGAACTTAATTCTAAACTAAAAAAATGCTATTGCAGGTCAAAAATATGTTACTTTTAGTCACAATTTTACTTTACTAAGGTAATTCACTAACTGATAATGGTATATATGTATGTAAGTTTACCTTTCTAACCTCCTTTAAACTGTTAATAATATTATGTGATTCTGTTTTGTAGTATTTTCTGTTACATGTGTTGTTTGGTTACTTGTATGACTTAGTAAACAATTATTTGTTGTTGTTCGGGCACTACCAGCCCAAAACTGTAAATGGGCTGCGCTGAAAATCAGTGTTGCGTCTTCCCGCAACTTATACTGAGCGCATACCCTTTTGTTGCTTTTATATAATACCAGCAAGTTTTTTCTTTTGTAATTTTATTTGTAATTTAAAAAAAAATATTATTTAGAATTTGTTATTTAGAATCACTCTTTTGTTTTTTTTTGCCTTTGTAAACTTGTTTTTATTTTTGGTTTATGTTCCGGTAAAAAAAGCAACGAATAAAGTTTCTTTCTTTCTTTCTTTCTATAAACGGGGCATACACTGAATGGTTTAATATCGAAAAAGGTGTGATGTGTAGCGTCACCGTGGCTGTTTAATCTGTTCATGGACAATTGCTTGACAGATTTAAAAGAGAATAAAAGTGGGTTGAGAATGTCTTCAGCCGAGGAGTTGCAGGAGATGGTAACTGCTATGAGTGGAGCTTTTGTTAGAAAGGGGATGAATATGAATGTAAAGAAGACGAAAGTGATGGTGTTTGAAAGAGATGAGGTCATGACAGACTGCAATATAATGATTAGAGATGAACAAATTGAACAGGTGAATGAGTTTGTGTATCTGGGTTCAAAGTTCACAAGAGATGGAAAGTGTGGGAGTGATATTGAAAGAAGAGTGAATGCAGGAAACATGGTGAATGGAGCTTTGTACTCCTTTATGTGCAGACTGATGGTGTCTAACAAGGCTCGTTTGGCTGTGCATAAGGGAGTTTTGGTTCCGACACTCATGTACGGAAGTGAAAGTTGGGTATGGCAGAAGAAACATGAAAGCAGAGTAAATGCAGTTGAGATGAGAGCATTAAGAAGTATGTTAGGAGTTAAACTGAGCAACAGGATAAGGAATGGTGAAATAATAAAACGTTGTGATCTGAAAGAAGATGTAGTGACTAAAATAGAGAAAGGTTTGCTGAGATGGTTTGGCCATGTCGAGAGAATGAATGAAGAACTATTGACGATAAAAGCATATAAGGCGAGTGTGAATGAAAGTGTAGGAAGGGGAAGACCTAGGCGGACGTTTCGAGACCAAATCAGGGACGTCCTGAAAAAAGGCCAGGTCAAGAGTATGTATGAAGGGAAAAATGAAAGTGGACGAAGCAAAACAAGTATGTAAGGATCGTAGCAAGTGGAAAGAAGTGGTCTCTGCCTACCCCTACGGGAAAGAGGCGTGATTATATGTATGTATGTATGAATTTCTGAACTGGCTGGCTGGAAATAAATGTAAATTGGCACACAGGGAGCTAGCTTACAATAAATAACTTTTCTAGTACACAAATAAATATACCTTAGTCCTGAAATAAATAATAAATGCATGCGGGAAAGATGTGAAATTTTTGTTACATGGTATTGCTTAAAGAATTTTGAACTGTTGTATTGAGGAAGTCTGGGGACTCCACGGGATAATGTGAGGTCCAAGTCACTGGCAGAAACTAGCGAAACGATTGGGAAATAAAAAAAAAGTGCAAATTTTTTGTTATCGGTATCCCATTTTTTTTAGGTAACGTCATATTTATATTTATAGTTTGTTCACTAAGATTGATTTGACATTTTTAACGGTTTACAAGGACGTAAACTACATTACGTCCGTATATAGTCAATTGTACGAGTAGGAAAGAGTAGTAAATTCTCTGATGGGAATTAACAAGAATAATCAATTTAATTGTAAATCATTATGGATCGTAAAAATAATCTATTTAAATTTCCATTTACATTCCTTGTATTTACAACGATAAGCTGCTCATCTTAAACGGTGGTATGAGTTCGTATAACATATTTATTTAATTCATTCATTTAGATGCCCTTTTTCGGTTGTATTTATTAAGAGGAAGATTAGTTTAAATATTGATCTAACATATTTCAACAATAACGTCAGTAAAATAAGCATACTACGTCAATCTTTGGGATTAACAGAACATTTGCTAATTATTTTAAGATATTTATCACACAGCAAATTTTTACATACGTTAACGTCATGAAGTTATTGTAATTTATAATAAAAACAACTTAATGTTAAAGTCATAATTAATTAATATAGGCAACATAGCACTGCTCCTTGAAAAAATATTTTTACTATTCTATACTAGATTTAAAGCATTTTACGCACCATTGAATATATCCATAGTGCTATTCATTATTTCGAAGAAGGAAAGAGAGCAAATTTGCTTAGACGAAGAAACAGTCGCATTTTTCATAGAAGAGTGAGACAAAAGACCTAAATTATTACATAAACATTATCCTAAATATCCATGTAAATATTTTGTATTCATAATATTATACACATTTTTATATCTACTTCAATGTACATTCGATTTCATACTTTATAATCATTGAATACACGACACATCCGTACACATTTAATTAAATTATACACTCTATTTGAATTCTTTTAAAATCGTTGACATTGATTTGTACAGTGATTAAAAATTACATTTTCTATACATCCAATAAATATATTGAGATTTAGTGTTGTGCATTCATCATTTATATCATAGGCTATTTTTTTTTTTGTTAATCCTACTTTATATTCACAATAGTGAATACACTCAAATATTCTCGCACTTCAAAATAGACCATTCATAAGGTCAATTTAATAAAAATAACTTATTAAATCTATTCTGTTTCTAAAATATCAACATTTATATACTCTCCGCATGACTAAAAATCGAAATTCACTATATTCTCTTAAATATATTTAAACTGACAAAGATATGAGTCTACATTGTGAGAGCCGGAATCAATAATATCAAATTCCTTTGTTATTGATTAAAATAATATATATATAGAATAAAGAGACATATCTTATTCAATGGGCAAATTAATTTTAAAGCGTGTTGCAACAAGCACACTAAGATCTTTGCCTACCATTACCAACAGTGCGTATGGTGCGAGCATCTTGAAAAAAAAATAAGATTGCACGCATAATGATGTATTTATTACATAACTCACAAAGTGAATCCCTTAATGTGTGTTTTAAATGACGTTTAATGTATTCGAATGTTGAAAATCTACCTACGAGCCCAGAAATTTCTGACTTCTTACCTCGCTTGATGCCAGTTTGGAGACACAACTACAGCGGCAAGCGGCGCCAGCGGTGGCAGGGTTGCCGACATGCACCGCGAGGTGGCCGGCGTGACGTAGTTGGTAGGCAGGGTTGCCAACCTGCACCGCGAGGTGGCCGGCGTGACGCCGGTGGTAGGCAGGGTTGCCAACATTCATCGCGATGTGGTCGGCGTGACGTCGGCGGCGGGCAGGGGGTCAACGAGCGCCGCGAGGTGGTCGGCGTGACGTTGGTGGTAGGCAGGGTTGCCAACGTGCACCGCGAAGTGGGCGGCGTGACGTTGGCTGCGGGCAGGGTTGCCGACGAGCGCCGGAGGAGGCGGGCAGGGCTGGCAGGGCTGGCAGCGGGGCGCTCAGACGAGGTCGCCGTCGGCGAGGGGCGAGGGGGCGAAGTGCAGCTCGCGCTCGGCGAGGCACAGCTGGCATCAGTCGAGCGCGCCGATGCACTCGGGCTCCTCGCGCACGCAGTCCTTCGGGAAGTAGCCCGAGCGGTTGTCGTCCTGCGATTCACCACCGCCGTGAGCGTGTTTAAGATGCAATTTTTATTGAAAGCATGTAAGTCATGCTGGATTTGACGACAGTTTTAAAAAAGCATCTAACACGGGCCGGGATTCAAACCCGCGAGCCGTACCGTAGCAAAGTTCGTACCTCCGAGCAATGGTGTTTATGAAAATTTAATAAAGATTCCATCATAAAGGTGCAGATGGCGTTATCGTTGTCGTGTTAATGCTTCATTGCTTTAAAGTTACAAAAATGTGCTTTTTAGTGACCGTTGATTTTTTATAGAAAAGAGAATAAACATGCTTTTTCTTCACCCATGGTTATATATATATATATATATATATATATATATATATATATATATATATATATATATATATATATATATATATATTTTACAAAAAAGAATAAATAAAATAAAATAAATGATGAAGCTTGAGATAGCCTGGTAAATATCTAATTGGTAATTGGTTAAGTGTGTATCTTCTCCCACACCACTTTATAATACAGTGTAATGTAGGGTAAATGTAAATTAAGACAGTTAAAGTAATTAAAAATAACCAAATGTCTCTCCATTAAAAGGCCATCTCCTTTGCATGAAAAAGAAAGGAGCTGAGTTTTGCTGGACCGGAGGGATTCCTCCGGTGATGCAACTTTCCAGACAAAAAATAGAGACACTAGATGTCTCTACTTGTTACGTGTGAGTCAGGACGCGGGCCTATTCGACAATGAATACTAGAGTGTGAAACGTGGAGGGGGGCAAGAGCAGAGCAGAGACCTTGTCGAGCGTCCTGCCCTTCCACCAGCCGCGGCTGTCGCCCTCCTTGCTGAGCACCAGCAGCTTGGCGCCGGGCCGCAGCGCCAGCTGGCTGGCCTCCAGCGGCCGGAAGTCGTGGATCACCGTCGCCACCACGCGCCGGAACGGCCAGCGCAGGTTCGAGTTCAACCTGCCCGCAGAGTGCGCACCGTCATTGACTTAGCTCAACTACCATTCCCGCCGCGTTTTATCAACAAAATCACAGTCATTTATAGACTTTCGTATAGATAATGCATCATAAAAAAAGTGCGTAACACAAAAACTTTTTAAGTATCAAATTAATGATTAACATAACTTTTAACTGCATACCGAGCATCTCCGATTTTTTTATCTGTACCAACACTGTCGTTGTTTGCGAGCGACTAAATATAGACAGTGTTGGTGAAGTAATCTAGCCTACATTGGCTTTTTCTTTTTTCTACTCCTGCTTTGAGTATATAGGTCTAGAATATAGTATTTTTCGACGACTATTTACAGCATTTTATTTGGAAGAACGCGACAGGTGTGAAGCTCAGCAATATAAAATACCTACATAATATAAATATCCATAACTCAAGGACTAACATTCATTATTCATCAAACAAATGTTCGCCCCTTGCGGGATTTGAACCCGCAAACCATTAGTATCGCGCCAAAATATAATTATTTTAATCAGTGACAACTCAAATTACAGGTATAAACTACGGACATGAACGATAAATTATGATCTTGACGGCACTAACCCGACGAAGTTCTCCGAGAGGCTGGTCATCTCGTAGTAGGAGACGAGCTCGACGACGCTGCGGAAGAAGCGCGACTCGGACAGGTAGTAGTGCGGCACCTGGTCGATGGGCTTGCGGCACACGCGCATGTGCTTCACCGTGTTGTCCGTCCTGCTCGCACACGGAACTACGTTACACGGTTGTATCTTACATCCGATTGCTTCTTTGTACAGATAGTTACAAGGTAATAACAGATAATAACAGACTATGAGGCATTCGATTTCCTTTACGAGGGTGGCAATGAGTCAGTAACTTTTGTGCATTCACTGGTTTTCAACTGTACTGTAAGCAAGGTTGTTGTTTATAATCACGATAGGCGAATGGTTGGGTGATCGGAATTCGACTCCAGAGACCTTATTTCGATCTCCAAGACTGCTACCAATGTGTTGTTCAAAAACTTATGTATTATTTATATCGTTGGCTAGCACGTTATCCCAAAAAATGTCTTCGGTGGAAGGTCGGTCGAAAGGACATAATAGTCTAGAGCTCTAATAAATGCGAGTGCAGGCCGCAGCTGCAGCAGCAGCGTGCTGGTGGGGTGTGGGAGGGGGGGGGGGGGTGTGGGGGGGGGGGTGCGTTACTTGAGCGAGAGCGCGTAGAGCGTGTCGGTGGGCGAGTGCAGCGCGGCGCGCGGCCGCAGCCGCAGCAGGAACGTGCCGTCCACTCGCCGCTCCAGCCGCGCCGTCGCCGTTTCACGGCCCATCTCGCCCACGTACCTGTAATTAAAATTATATATAATCGCAAAATCTTTTTCCAAATTCAAGTTTCCAAAAATAAAGAGATGTGAAGTTTTTAATGTGAAAAAATATAAGCTTGGATAAATAATGCATAGTAATATATAACATTAATAAGCATTTTAAGTAAATGTTAGTAAAAAAAATTTAAAAACGAACTAAATAGGTTGACTGGAAGAGAATGCCTGTAAGCATTAAGTCCGCTTTTGTAACCTTTACGGAATCACAATAAAGATTAAATAAAATACATAAAACAAATAGAAATTGATCCTTCGAGCCGGACACAGCAACGAGTTTCATAAAATAGAAATGCGTGCAGTATGTGTGCGTGCGTGCGTGCGTGTGCGTGTGTGCGTGCGCACCACATGTAGTAGTGCAGCGCCTGGTCGGGCTGGTGCGCGTGCGGCGGCAGCGGCGGCGCGGGCGCCGGGCCGCCGCCGCAGCGCCCCGACAGCGCGATGCACTCCTTGTGCGCGCACGCGTTGCACACCGAGCACAGGTAGCCCTGTGGGAAACGATGCGCGTCGTAAACCGCTACTGATTGTGTGAGGAACAAATTCAATCTACAACCCATATGAGATTGGGACATATATATCTATATATCATACCATTACAATTAGGATATGTTTGAATGCTTATGAAAAATTTGAATCATAAAAATTAAATTAAATATAGAATTGCCTATTATCAGCACTCTCCATAGACTGATTGGCCGTTTTTCTAAATCTAATGAAGGTATCGTCCCATTGTCTATCATTAAATTCGCTACAATCCCTGCAACACCTGCAGGGACATGCGAGAAAAATTTATGTATATCTATGCTTACCCAAAATGAAACAAATGTGTGAATTTATTAACGTACCTGAAATATTCGACCTTTAAGAAATTTTGAACAATGGTGACATGTGGCCGGTTTCTCGAATGTGTGCAAAACGAACTTGTGGTTTGTACTCCGGCAGCCCGCTGGCTCAAGATTGTCTCTGTCAATGAGAGAAACTATTTTGGAGTAAAAACTTTATTAAATTATTATATTAATATGTACTATATATTCATAATTGTTACACCATGAAAAAATCTACACTGCTTTAAAATAAAAAAAAACCTATGTCACGATTGGATTCACGATAGCCGAGTTATTGGGTGGTCGGAATTTCGAGTCGAGAGACCCGAGTTCTATCCATAGGTGGCAGTACCAATGAGTTTTTCAAAAACTTATGTACGAATTTTCATCGTTGGCTTGGACATAAAGGCGGCGACGGGCTCACCACCTGTCACGTTGTCCCGAAAATATCTTCGGTGGAAGGTGGGTCAAAGGGACTTAATTGTCTAGACTTGACCTCTGTCTACCCCTGTATTGGGAATTGCGTGAAGATACTTTTTTTATTTTTTTTTAATATGTACTATACTACTATAATGTAACAATAATGTATATACTATGTGTATATACATTATTGTTACACCATGGAAAAATTTACACTGCTTTAAAATTAAAAAAAAAAACCTATATCAGATTTTTTTCGGAAACTCAAATGTACAATGTGAATAATAAGAAAAGATAGTGGCGCGAATTGCCTTCAGCTTCTTGCGGCGCACGAGCGGGCGTGCGACAGAGAGGTGCGGTGTCGGCGCTCTCACTCACATGGCGTCGCGGATGGCCTTGAGCCACTTGCGGCGGCAGTCGTCGGTGCGCGCGTACAGCGTGAAGGTGGTGCGCTAGTTGCGGCGCACGAGCAGGCGAGCGACAGAGAGGTGCGGTGTCGGCGCTCTCACTCACATGGCGTCGCGGATGGCCTTGAGCCACTTGCGGCGGCAGTCGTCGGTGCGCGCGTACAGCGTGAAGGTGGTGCGCTTGTTGCGGCGCACGAGGTAGAAGAGCGCCTGCCAGCGCGCGTCCGTGCGCAGCGTGCGCCGCGTGCTCGCCTCCTCCACGCGGTACTCGGCTAAGCGAACGCCCACGCGGTATGAGTACTGGTTGTCCTGCAGCGGAGAGGATTGCAAATCTATTAGCTGTCGATAAAGTTATTGGACTTGTGTTCGGTATTAAAAATTATGCATATCCGTTAAACGTGAAAAAAATCTTAAGCTACCACCACGACCAGGCTATTTTTCACAATTTGTCACTTTCTTCCTTTAAGTAGTTATCGTAAGAGGTAGCCAAGAGAATAAGTATCCATGACAATATCTATGTCTATCGACAAATGGCGACATAACCATCTAAAAAATACCTGATCAAAATCGCGGAGCAAATAGTCCAGAGCTCCGGCTGCCCCTGTATAGGGAAATCCGTGAGTATAAAACATAAGCGCAAACCGATGGTGGGCAGCATCACTAATCAAAGTAAATAGTTCCGAGAGAGGTACACACGGCGTGCACGTACCTTGACGGGCTTGCAGAGCAGCATGAGCTTGTCGAAGACGAAGACGTACCGCAGACGCACCTTCTGGTCCTCGTGCGCGCGCACCTTGAGCTCGCCGTCCAGCAGCAGCCGCCCGTAGGCCGCCAGCGCCGCGCCGCCCGCGCCCAGCTCGCCGCACTCCCAGTCGACGATGCTCTCCTGCGCAACTCGACGCCTCACTACTGCACATGGCGACTCACACGGTGTAAGGGACACCACATTTTTAACGGGATAAATAAATGCGTATCAGCTCCGACGCACGGCTTTACTCCTTATAAATAAATATATTTTTTTTTTTATAGAAAAGGGAGGCAAACGAGCAGGCGGCTCACGTGATGGTAAGTGATTACCGCCGCCCATGAACACCCGCAACTCTAGAGGCATAGCAGATGCGTGGCCTCCCTTAGAGTGCCCCCGCCCCCAAGAACTAGGGGAGGGGGGTGTATGGGCCATATGTGAAATGAATTTGTGAATATATGAATTAGTTGATGTGAGTAAATGAACGCATTTAAAAAAAATATCACCTTTCATTGAAAAAACGTGACAGGTGGTGAGCTCGTCAAAGTCTTTATGTCCAAGCCAACCGTATAAATCAGACAGTCTCAATCAATTTTCAAAAAACCCACAGGTGCGAGTCTGCCACCTGGGGCACAAACTGGGGTGTCGAATAAACTCTGTCTGAATTTACCTGCACTTTAGCCAGTAGCGCCAGTACTTCGCTGTCCCTCTTCACTTCGTTGATGTACTGTGCCACGTCCACCATCGCCTCTTTCGCTCGCTCCAACCCCCGGAACTCTTCGTGATTCTAAATTGGAAAATAAAATAAAATTACGAGGATTATGCTATTTAATTTGTTTTACAATAAGTATTCAATTAAAGAGAAAAAAAATACAACTGACACGGACGGGATTCGATCCACCGTGTCCCTTCACGCATCAGTTAAAAATAAAATAAATAAATATCTTCACGCAATTCCCAATACAGGGGTAGACAGAGGTCTAGTCTAGACAATTAAGTCCCTTCGACCCACCTTCCTCCCATGGGCTCACTACCTGTAACGTTGTCTCGAAAATATCTTCGGTGGAATGTGGGTCGAAGGGACATAATTGTCTAGACTTGACCCTTTGTCTACCCCTGTATTGGGAATTGCGTGAAGATATTATTTTTTACTTATCAACAGAAACATGCGGTACTAAAATCTGCGGCCTGAGTTTAAGTTACAAATTTACGTTTATTTGTCCATGGAAAATAGCGCCAATGCCAAAGCAGGCAAAGGCCAAAAAGAGATTTAAAATTGAAACTAATGCGTGCAGGACACGGTGGCTGGGAGGTAAGAATATTTTCACGGTACGACAATCGTTTATGATTCCAAAGTAAGTGGTATCACAAACACCCAGACCTAAAAAATATAGAAAAGTGTTTCACTGCATCGACCCGACCGTGAATCGAACCCGTGTCATCAGACCTGTCGACACCGTGAAAACGTGTGCGTAGGTCACTTGTCACAGAGGTCGTCACACTCCTAATAAATGAATTTGTGAATTCTGTCCACCCCACGACGATAATCAATTCGGCTCTCACCGGCTGCGTCTCGTGCACGAGCTTGTCGAGCAGCAAGTGGTACTTCAGCACGCGCTGCATCGGCACCGAGAGGATGTCGCGCAGCTGTATGCGACCGTCGCTGTGCTCCTTCTGACATTTCTGCAAGCACACCAACGCTTTACCGTCAATCTTCTTCGAATACAATCGACGGTTCAGGCCTAGTTTTTTTTTATTTTATAGAAAAGGGAGGCAAACGAGCAAGTGGCTCACGTGATCGTAAGTGATTACCGCCGCCCATGAACACCCGCAATTCCAGAGGCATAGCAGATGCGTTGCCGCCCTTAGAGTGCCCCTCCCCCCGCCCCAGAATTGGGGGAGCGGGGGGGGGGGTGTGGGCCTCCGGTTACCTGCACTCACCAGACGAAACGCAGAAGTTTGTTAGACTTCTACTTCACGCCGGTATTCTGTGAGGCCGTGGTACTTCCCCGGTCGAGCCGGCCCATTCTTGCAACAACAAAAGCTGATGCGTGGCTCTACCACTGTTAAAAAAAATTGTAACGCTTTTTGTTACTAAATAAATCAGTGGTTTAAGAAACCAACAGACGGGAGCGGGATTCGATTTTACGTCCGTCATTTGATTTCTTATTTGATATTGACAGTTATTTGATTGTCTTATAAATTTAAATTTGAGATTGTTGTGAAATTATGCATATCGATTTTCATAATGAAAAAGTTGTAAGAGATATGTTTGTATGAAAATACCGCTTATTCCCCCGGATTCTTGCCCTGTAATTTTGATATGAATACGTCCCTAATTTTGCTTCTATAGTAAAAATGATAACAAAATAGAACAAAATGGTTCCTTTTTAGTTTAGCAGTTACATATTTATTATCTGCTTCCAAAATTTGATTGCACCACTCGTTAGCTAAACTATGAGAGAATTCGTTGAGTGTAGATTCACGCGGCGGAAGGAACAAAGCCACGAAATTGAGGTCGTTTGGCTGCGTCAAATAATTTTGTCTAGTATAAATTTTATCCGAAAACTTCTTTGTGTTTAGAAATGATTACGATATACTTATTTTTATTTAATAATTATCAAAAAGAAATGGTACAAAAACCACAATAGTTTGTGGTGTATAATGTGTAAATAACCGATAAATTAAAAATAAATACCTCAAAAATTTAAAATATTATAAATACCCAATTTGTTTAAAGTAATCAAAATATATAAAAACACGTCATAGCCCAAATCTTACAAACACACGTATTTACAATACGTGTTACAATACGTATTTACAATATTGATATATCCAATTGATTTTGACATCCAATCCAATTGACATTGATATATCCAATATCACTTGAAGGATTTGGACAATATATAATAAGCTATTCGTTGATATAATACTATTCTATTATATAGTTATGTAAACGTATGAACGTATTGACGAAATAGCAAACCGCCAAAGTTTCATATCTTTTAAATGTTTCGTAAATAAACCACAATTATTGAAAGAAAGAAGAGAAAAACGACTACATTTGTCACAGACTATTATAAAATAAATTTAAACAGAAAAAAAATGGGCTTGCGCTCGCGGCTTGCGGTCGCGCTTGCGCGTCGCGCTTGCGGCTTGAGCAGTAATTGCGGGCTTATCAAAAAACCGATTCAGCGCATCCCTTATTCGATGTGGAGCAGATAATGCCTTGACAACTTATTACATTTACATATATTGCCATAGACATTCATCGACTACTACTATCGATATCGGTATCGACTATGGATACGTGGTCGCGACGTACCGTGAGCTGCTTGGCGAAGGTGGGGTCGCGCGCGTCGAGCGTCTTGAGCGTGTCCTGCGCGTGCGTGAGGTTGGAGCAGTAGTCGCCGTACAGCAGCAGCCGCTCGCGCCACGCCAGGAACACGTCGGCCAGACGCGGCGCGCCGCTGCCCGGCACGCACGCCTCCGTCGCCAGCCGCAGCTGCCGCAGCAGCCCCGAGTGCGTCTCGTGTAGCTCCTGCGAGCACCAGCCACAGCTCTCCACGTTATGTGTAGGCTTCATTTATTTACAATTTCGACCCATCTACCGCCAAAGATATTGATGAGACAACGTGATATGTGGTCAGCCTGTCGCCGTCTTTATGTTCAAAATAAATATAATATATAAATATCATCACGCAATTCTCAATACAGGGGTAGACAGAGGTCTAGTCTAGACAATTAAGTTCCTTTGACCCACTTTCCAGCGAAGATATTTTCGGGACAACGTCACAGGTGGTGAGCCCGTCGCCGTCTTTATGTCCAAGCCAACTATTTAGTTCGTACATAAGTTTTTGAAAAACACATTGGGGATAGAACTCGGGTCGGTACATTAGTTTTTGAAAAAACCCATTGGTGCGAGCCTTGGATAACAGGCAGTAAGAGTTCACCTATCTACTGTTTACGAGGTATGAGTGTCGTACATGTCGATGTCCCGTACGTACCATAATCGCCACGCTTGGCAAGCGAATGGGCGATGCAGTACCAGACACACTACACTACTGTCATCTCGATTTTGGTCTGTTATTTTGCGATATGGTTGCTCTCCACTCATTTTTATTGTCACCATCTCTGGTTAATTAATTTCTTTTTCAAAGCTTTTTCCTTAGTCGCCTCTTACGATACTCAAGAGAAGTAAGGGGGTGATATATTGTTAGGCCGTAACCACGCGGCCATATCAAGCGTAAAACAATGATAAAGCTCAATATCAACCATAAATGCATGTAATTATTTAGGAGGACACAGCGTGTACAAAAAATACAAGAAATATATTAATTATTTACTAAAAACATATAATAGATCTGTAAAACTTTAAAAAATTATAATATCATCAAAAAAAATCTTAACAATTTATTGACATTATTGAAATAATATATAAACATATACACGCAACAAATTCACTTATTCATTATTAACAAACATTCAACATACGAGGCAACTTTTACGCGCGGTAAAGACTAGAAGAGGCATTCGTTGTTGTATTTATATAGCAAGAAGTAGAGACGTTCATTACTTCTACGAAAAGTGCGATGAGTGAGAAAACAAGAGGCCCAGTCCTCCATCCCGTTCCCACGCAATATCTTCTTTCCCCACTCCAATTACTACTTTAGATGTCAGTAGCGCACCTGCAGCTCAGTCGGTCACTTACAGGTAAACCTGCTGTTTTGAAGTTGAAGCGACAATTGAGTAAGAGTGCAGTACTCAACTATACTATTCTTGTTTTAACATTTTCGTAGTAGACGGTTCTCTGAGAAAGGATTATAGTTTTATCTACCACCATGCTGAATACCAACACTATTGATGCTGCATCCTCCTTCCTTATTCTGTTTTAGATTTGTCTTCCAATAGATTTTACGCCTTCAATTTATCTACAGAACTAAATAATCATAGCAATTATTTTCAAATGTGATAGAAAGACTAGCTTACCTTAATACCGAAGAATATAACTTGCAAGTCTTGAGGTTTCAGGTATGGTGTCAAAGGCCTCAGGAAATATTTGATTATTTTACTTAATACATCTACGTAATTGCATTCCGTGTCCACTAGCTCCCTTATAACATAATCCCTTTTTTCTAGGCTATGTGACGATGTTGCTAGCTGGAAATGTTTTAAAATGTAAATCACTGAACTTAAAAATTAAAAGTAATGTCAAGCGTTACGTTAATTCTAAATTCAAAAATTAACCATTCTAAGCGTAATTCTACGGAACATCTTGGACAAGCTATCTCAAACTACAAGGTGAATAAAAAGTTATGATACCAGAAATAATGAGCGAATGAATAATTCAAAGTATGCACGGAACGTCGCGTCGCGCCGAACTTTTACTTGTTCGTCCGCGTTGCGATTCCTAAGTCAGGCATGAAATTTCTTTTTTTCCCACAATTCGTTACGCCGAAAGTTGTATAATACTTAGAAAGAACTTGCCAAATCATTTTATTTGCAAATATCGTTACTTTCTAATTGATAATCTATTATTTATTCTATCTTATACTCTCGTAATATTGCTTGACTCAAATTCCGTTACTCTGTGACAAAAATTTTACATCTTAAGATGCATTCCATGGTTCAAAAGACGATGGAGCATACAGAGGGAGTAAGATATTCTATCTCCCTCTGTATGCTCCATGACATAGATATTCTATCTCCCTCGAAGCGAAAAGATAAACACTTTAAAGAGGACTAGACATATTACTTTATTATTCCTGGTAACATTAAAACTACTGAACTACTGCTACCGCTACTGCTAACTGCTACTGAGTATTATCAAAGGGCATGCGTTGCCAGTATCACAGATAAGGAATTTTGTAATATTCGGAGTAACGGATAATAATTACGTTTTATATACGTTAACCATTGGTCTGTTTTTCTTGGCCGCAATCAAAACAGCGCATGCCGTTTGTTAAATAAAAAATAAAATAAAAAACCAAAAACAAGGCGGCGTACAGCGAAAGCGTTGTTCTGCAGCGAGTGCGCGACGTGTGCGACCGGCGCGGGCGTCGGCGCGCTCTTCACGGCGCACAGGTCGTGGTAGATCTCCTCGTCGTGGATGCGCGCGCAGTAGCTCGCGTACTCACCCACGTCGCCGACGCCCGGCGGGCACGCGCCGCCGCTGCGCACGCCGGTCACGTCACACACGCGCAACCCAATGGCGCCCTACCCGCTCGTCTCGTTGGCGACTGATTTTGTCTAATGTTGTATTGAATAGAATCTATATGTTGCCTCATTTGAATTGCTAAAGATTTCTATGTTTTACCGTAGTGTAAGATATTCGTTTTTATACTTGTATATATATTTATTTGGAGTTTAATTTACTGATTCTTCAGACTAACAAATTTTAAAAATAAAAAGTACAATTGATTACTTTGTTACAAATAGACGATACTCGCATGATCCGACTTTCACATGTCACGATAGCCGCGGGGTTGGGTGATCGGAATTCGATTTGGGAGACCCGAGTTCGATCAACCGGTGGTAGGTAGGTTCGTGCTAACCGATTTTTTCAAAAGTTTTGTACGATTTACATCGTTAGCTTGGATATGAAGATGGTGACAGGTTCACCAGCTGTCCCAAAAAAATTTGGGTGAAAAGTGGATCGAAAGGATTTACGGACTTACAGTATACAGTATTGGGAATGACGCGAAAATACGATTTTTGCGTCCTGAGAAAAGACATAACTTTAATTTAATTTTTTTTCAAGGTACCATTAACATATTCTAATTCCGATGTAACGTCGTGGTCAGTGTTGAAGGATAACATCGTGAAGACGTGTGAAGTCCACGTAATATTGCGTAAGGTTGCATTCGTGGCTCCAATCACAAAGAATATTTAAGAGAAGGAGAACTTTGCTCGGCATAGGGCATTTATAAGCTGCTACTTTACTTCTTAACATTCACCTAAAAGTCTAAAGCAAAAATCGATATAATTTGACACATAGCTCTTAGTTATGAGCCTACGTATAACCTGACCTACATTACGAAAGCACTTGAAATAAATCATTGAATTTAACGCTCACTCGGCGACATGTTGCTGACCGGGCGGAATTTTGATACCACCTCGGCTGCTCGCTAAGCATGGAGTCACGTAATCGATTCACACGAACTACGCGAAATATTTGCAAACCTATCGATGCCGGTACGAAATTACACTCTTTACACAATCTTTCACAATTACAATATTGAAACTCTATTCGTGTAAATACGCAAGATGATCTTTCCGTACTATAAATCGCATCCCTTTTCATTATATATGAATATGCTAATTATAGCGATTGTTAAAATATTTTGACCTTCTTAATTTATTACGTTTCACCTTAAGTATAACACGTATCAGTCAATTTAAATTCTCTTAGACTTACTTATTATAAATTCAAATTTAGCAACATTTTATATTTTTAATAATAGTTATATGCAGTACTTTATACTTTTTCAGTTCAATTAAAACAACGAAACAAGCTGATAGGACTTGGAAAAGGAAAGACCAGATTAGCCCACGCATGCGGGATACGTGCGCATTGCTGGCTTCTAGTGCTTCCGTTAACACCAGTGAACCGTGTCATGATACTGTCTGTCTTTTAGTAGCATTATATAGTCTTCATATGTATGTCTATAAGTTTAAAGAGGACTACAGTAGTTGCCAACCTCACTTGAGTTGGTATAGGGAATGTTCTACCTAGTATCTTTTATACATGACAGGATTCAAAGCGAAGAAGGATATATTTTAAATACATATGTCATATAAATATGAAAATTATACACGTATTTCAGGTAAATATACATACTTACATATTACATACAGCACACGATGAAAATATTTTATAATTGTGTTTGTAATTGATTAATAATCAAAGTGAATATCAATTCCAAGCGTTTCCCAAATGAAATGAGAACTCAAACTTTACATAGATAATACATAGATATTATGTTGTTAGCTTAAAGGTCATAGATTCAAATCTAGCGTATAATGAATACTACATAGTAAGTATCTTGCTATATAGATAACTAAAAAATATAAGGCGTGCCCCACTCAGTATTTCCTAATCGTAGTTTTTTGTTATTTTATTGCTGTCGTCATTTATCACTTTTTGTATACCAAGTACAGATATTTTTTAAGTCGCCTAATAAAAGAAACTTTCTTTTTGATGGAGCCATTTAAGAAAGAAAGAAAGAGACTTTCTTGCTTAAAATCCCGTAAAATACTTCCATAACAATTGCAAATATACATTGTCACCTGAACACAAACTTTGAGTGTAAATTAATTCAAATTCTTGATATTTTTTCCCAACTTTGTTCGTTAAAATATTATTAATATAATAGGAATGCAAGAATTGTTTTAAAACTTAATTTACTCTTATCAATAATTTTATATTTAACGGAAAGTATAAAATATGATAAGCTAAATAAATTTCTTCCATAGACGACTGATAACATCCTCTGACAATGGTGTATTGTTATTCGATAAATTATTCCAGAGTATCAAAGCAAAAAGACCTATACGGGATTATATGTACGAAATATAAAGTGAAAAACATTCCTCTACTACTAAGCGTATAAAATTAACCCATGCCTGTAAAAGCGTCAGTGTTTATATCATACTTTTCACATCTTCAACGGTTTTTTTCAGAGCAAAAATAGCCAAGTCAGCGTTCAGTGTAATGTACACAGTTATGCATGGAATTCCGCGTTTACAGTTTGAAATATTGATCACATGTAATACTAAATTGAACTTATTATGAGAACATTTATCGTAATTGCTAAAGCAGTTATGAAGTTTTATCGTTACGCAGAAACGCGATAACAACAGTATTTCATGCTTTAAAACAATCGAGTAAAGATATCGAGATAAAGTATTTCTCCTAAATTAACCAGAAACGGATGGAAAAACGAAACAAATATTTAATCTATATTGTCATATATAAAAGTACCGTGTCACGATGTCCGATCATGCTTATCTCGTTTATTTATTAACTAGTTAACCGATTTTAACGAAATTTAGCATATATTGCAACTCGGTCAAAAACAAAGGAAAAAAACACGTTAATATTTAACAAAACAGAGTCGTAAAACAGATATTTTGTTTTTGAATGAACTGCAATAGTGCAATTTGAAAATAAAAATCGACAATAATTATCATTCCGACCTCATAATCCAACCATGAAATAAATTAATTCCTACAAGTTTAACATTTCAAAACGATAAAATGTTTATGTTTTTAATACACGCGAATGAATGATAAATGCATTATATCGCCAAACGTATACTCTGCGTTATTTAGACGACTATACAAATTCAATTTCCGCTAACTAGGAATGCCAACAGAAAAATAAAGACATAGTGAAACTATCTGCTTTCAAAAGCTCGAAGAGTAGCCATTCCGAAATTTGCATTGCAAATTAAACAGGTTGCAATAGCAGCAAAGTGATGCTCAGAGATCTAGAAATTAAATTTCGTCTGTACGATACTTTTCATCAGAAATATTTTTTTTTTAACAATGCGACGAGCGGCGTGCCGATCACAGTGATAGACTATCCGACGAAAGTTGAAAATGTCAATGTTATTTGGTATACGGGTTATTTATTGACATTACATTCGAGAATAGAACACGGATCTCTATATTTGTAGACAAATCCCCTACACAGATACATTCATCATCGACGACATGACGACCTCCGTGGAAGAGAGGCGTAAATGACGACATTTTGAAAACCGGTGGATTTCAAAGTGTCGCCATATCGAGCTCTTTGGAAGGGTTTGATTTCCGGACGGGTCAATGTAGAAAAACCACTTTTTCTACATTTTCTGGTCTGGGTGTTTGTGGTGCCTTCGTTATTTCCAATTCCCATACCTAAAGTGCTTTATCTTCTAACAATGGGATTTGGCGCAATGTATGTGACGTTGTCCCTAACTATGTGTACTATAAGTATCTATAAGTATTTATTTATCATCATCATAACCGCCCGTCAGAGACAAGGCAGGAGAAAGACCTCTCGCGTTTGGGAAGGTTTGCCACAATTGCCATGCTAGCCAAATAGATTGGTAATCGCAGTTCAAGACAATTCGCACTTAAGCTGCTGTCCGTTACCGATCTGCCGAATGATGGTCTAGTATGATTTGAGATGGTTACCATCTGTTTATAGCCAATTGCATTGTCAAGGCTATTCTCTTAGTCGCTTTTTACGATATCCGCGGGAAGAAATACGCTGTATCCAAATGGCACTGATCACTGAAGGAAAATACACTAAAGGAGGATTTGCAATCACTGGCACGCTTGACCAGTGGATTGGCTACGTACTCTCCTACTGTGGCTCCTATTTTAAGTCTATTAAACGTTTAGAATACACAATAAAACTTTTGTGTGAACATTTTTAAGTTTACATTCGTAAGCGGGTGTCGTTGCATTACAAATAAAATGACAGTATCACGAGGCTGTGTGAATTTGTGAAGAAATTGTTGAACATTCGCGGTTTAAGCAATATTATATAAAGTGAAGTAGGTTATTTTCATCTATTTCGATCGAAACACACCTCATAGCATTCAGGAGTTTTGGACTCATGCGAACAATGTCGAAATGAGTAGATACATATATGTTTTAATAGAGTACGTAATAATCCTTCGGGCTGCATAAAGGAGACATCATCAAATCAAATCATTTATTTACAGATATAAGTAATTTTAGTAATTACATTCATCATTCGTCATTTTTGAATGTACCACCGTTTCGTATTGAGGTTCCTCTGACGGAGAAGAAACGGCGTAAGAAGCTCAGTAGGTATCCTCTTTTTTATAAAAGAAAAACAAAATAATTTAATTAGAAAACAATAAACAATAATTTAATTACAAATAGCATGGGAGCGACCAACTCATTCCCAGGGGTTACTGTTATTAATATATTCATGTATATTGTAATAACCCTTTTTGTACAGTTTTCCTTTAATAAATGCTTTAAACCTGTTAATAGGCAAACTTTCTACTTTTGCATCTGATGTTAAGCAACTCAACCTCTGTTCCTACAGCTCAACATTCTTACGGTTAAAAGTATCTTAAAAAATATAAATGTGACTAACATAACCTACATTGCACTGATTCCAAAGAAAGTAGTTAAAGCACTGTGTTATGGAATCATAAAAAACGAAGGTACCACAAAAACCAAGATTCAAGACAATATAGAAATTGCAGTTTTCTATATTGACCTGCCCAGGAATCGAACTAGAGACCTCAGAGCTGGCGACAACTTGTAAGCCAATGTGTGAATCACTCGATCACGGAGGTATTCAAAACTCTATACAATAAATAAATAAATAAAATAATACAGGGGTAGACAGAGATCTAGTCTAGATCCTTTGACCCACCTTCCACCGAAGATATTTTTGGGACAACGTGACAGGCGGTGAGCCCGTCGCCGTCTTTATGTCCAAGCCAACGATAAAATTCGTACATAAATTTTTTTGAAAAGCCCATTGGTACGAGCCTGCCACCTGGGGATCGAACTCGGGTCTCTCGACTCGAAATTCCGACCACCCAACCACTCGGCTATCGGGACTTTAAACCCTATATGCTAATCCAATACACCAAAATTGTATTGAAATGATTGATTGAAGACCTTCATGCAGGAAAAGAATATGCGTTCACTGACTTTAATACTCCGGGGTACGGTTAAAGAGAACCTCTTTTCATAGCGATTGCGGCTACCAAGCTGTTAATTAGATCGAAATACATGTAGCAAGGCAGAGGAAAGTGCACGGCCGGCCACGTGCGTGATTATAAGCTTGAACTGTTGGAACTCTCATCCGGCAAAGCAAATAAAGGAGCGCGCGCACGTGCTAACAACGAACACTCATAACTGTATATAGTTCGCCTTATGTGCGTAGGCGAAGCTAGATCGCGAGCATGAATAAAATAAAAAAGTGAGTAAACTTCAAAAATAAGATTTAAAAAAAAACGCACGAATTGATCGTAGTTCATTTTTTTTTTTAATATTCAATTAGGTTAGGATTAAGTTGATGAATAACTCTTAGCAGATTACTATGAATTCTGTAAAGATTATTGTCTTTACAGAATTCAGCTAAGTAAATAAATTCATATATTCACGTAATTCTCAATACAGGGGTAGACAGAAGTCTAATTCAGACAATTAAGTCCCTTTGACCAACCTTCCACCGAAGATATTTTCGGGACAACGAGACAGGTGGTGAGCTTGTCGCCGTCTTTATGGCCAAGCCAACGATAAAATTCGTACATAAGTTTTTGAAAAACCTGCCACTTGTGGATTGAATTCAGGTCTCTTGACTCGACTTCCGACCACCTAAACACTCGGTTATCGTGACTTTCTATAATTCGTGACTAAAATTCAGCTCTTAGAGAAGTATCAATATAATCATAACGGTCTGTAAAAGTGCACTGCAGGCACATGGGCCTTCCCGTATGAGAGTGTTTGCCATAATCGCCACGATTTGCAATCGGATTGGCGATGATCTGTTACCCATCAGCTAAATTTTGGGCTAGTATTTTTGGAGATGGCTATTGCGCCATCTATTAATAATCAATTGAATTTTCAAGGCCTTTCCCTTAGCCGCTTTCCTTTAAGACACCCAGGGGTGAAGAAGAAAGGAGCGTAATATATGTTTACGCCGTATTCAGACAGCGATGATACCGAAATAGTATAACTTAGCCAAGAGCAATCGTTCCGAGTCTACTTCATCTATCGATTTCCCACACCATGCGTTACATAACTTGGCTAACTAAAGCTTATTATTTCATGCGTTTTATGGTATTTATGGACTTTGAGATCAAGGAAAATACAGTTCTTGACCTTAATAAATTTTTGCTTTGATGTCTCCTTTCGAAAGTCCCTTTCTCAGTCTCGTTTAGCGTTTTATCGTGTGGAAATAAAGAATATACAATAAAGAATATATCGTTTCATCGTGAAAAATTAAAGAATATGCTTTTTTTTAAAGTAATCAGCAAATTTTTGGACATAATAAAACTGGAATGTGTAACTAAAATAAAAAAAAATTGCGATAGATATTTCCGTCATAAAAGCACACGAGAGCGCTTTGTCGATTTGATTACCCTATGTAATGCATACATTTTTACTACTACACTGCACGCAAATTTTATGAACGTTTATTGATTTATTGACGACTTAAAAACTGCTTTTAAATCTGAAAAATCGTTCTATTTTTAGCGACCTTATTCCATGCAGAACTGCGTAAACAATTTCGAGATACGGCACAGCCGTAACGCTGTATAGTTTACACATTAGCGCGTGCAATGCGAAACCTCCATTAGAAGGTTATTTTCAAGAAACATATTCTAAATTAATAAGGAATTAAAATATTACATTGAACATAATTACGTAGTCTGTACAAATTTAATCAAATATAGTAATACAGGAAAGTATTACCATATTAATGACCATCACTATTACAAATGGGTTATATCACTGTTATTATTTCAAGGTGCATGCGCTAGTGTGTAAACATACGAATGATTTAAAAAGATATCGCCACCTCAGGCATGGCGGAAGTGAACTTGACATAGCACAGATCCTCATATATCTCTTCGACTCTGTCTTCGCAGGTAGCACTGGGTATAGTAAACTGGACCCAGGGAACTTCGGCCGGCGCAGGCCTCTCTTGCGACTCATTCGCGCTGTAATGAGGCGTTTCGAGCGACATACTCGCGCTACTATAATATTGACAAGTTTGTTACTTATTACATTATAACTCATGTATAACTAAGGGAAAAGAAATCAACTCACACTGACTGCAGATCTTTGTAAATATCTTCTTCTGATTGTGATCTGTGAGCTGAGAAGGGCCTGCAAATAAAATAGTAGTGTAATAACCCATCAGCGCGATAAACAATACCTTTTTCTAAAGGAAAGGTTTGAAAACAACTTTTTTTTATAGAAAAGGGAGGAAAACGAGCAGGTGACTCACGTGATCGTAAGTTATTACCGCCAAATGGAAGGAGCTGACGCTGGGGTGCCCCTTTCCAGTGATGAGAACAGTACTCATGTGCGGCCGAACCTGCGCCTTATAAAGTTACAAGCGGTGGACCGACATGAAGTATTGTCGTGCTCGACGTATCGTTTAGAGGCCAATTTAGCCTAGCCTTCCTTGTGACCGCGAAACTGAACGTTGCTCGATATGTCGACGCCAAGGATTCCGATGCTGACTGAGGCAACTAGGGGAGTGCTCTCAAAACAAGGTGATACGACGAAGGGTTTTTTTTTAGCGGTAACCGCGCAACCTTGGCAACTAGGGGAGTGCTCTCAAAACAAGGTGATACGACGAAAAGTTTCTTTTTAGCGGTAAACGCGCAAACTTGTGTTTTTAGGGTTGAGATGGACTAAATCTAGTCGGCCCCAGTCCGAGATTTTGTTTAGCAAAATCTCGACATCAGACACAAGTTTGTTCCGGTACTCGTCGATGTGTTAACGAGAAATATTGACACGGCCGGTGTATAAGGCATCACCAAGCTGTCGTCTGATGTCGAGCATGCACCATCAACTACGACCTTGATGCTCCGGTCTGTGAGAAAACTATTGATCCAATTGCAAAATTTCTCGGGAAGCCCATATGACGAAAGCTTCAAGAGGAGCACTTTGTGCCATACCCGATCAAAAGTTTTTGCTATGTGCAATGTAACTGCCAGGGCCGCCCCCTTGATCTCTTCTGCTTCTGCTCAACAATGAGTGAGGTACACAACAAGATCACAATTTAATCAACTTAATTCATTCCCATGATTATTACTATTGAGAAGTGCATAATAATCATAAAAATGATTACTTATATTTTCAGCCTGATAGTCTAGTTGGCAGTGACACTGCCTTTGAAACTTTGAAACAGTTTGTAGGCTAATTTCCACTAGTGCTAAACATTTATGAGATGTACTAGAATGTCCAGTGTCTACTAACCCTTCCTGTCTGCTTTAAACATAATAATCCGGGGAAAACTAAACCATTTGTAAAGAAATTTGAAAAGCATTGGACACCTACTTAAAATCAAAGAGGGAAAGATAGTGTGCATATTATTGTAACAAACGTAAGTTCTTTGTATTAATGATAGAGTTTGGTGCATTGAAATTATTGAGAAAACTTTGATAATATCTACTGTTACTTACTTTATGTTTTTAGCTAATGATTTTGGACACTGGCTGAGTTTGGCTAGTGTGCAAAGTACTCGGTGGAAGTTGGAGAGATCAAAGAGCATAGAAGGATCAAATAAATCTGTTTCCCTCAACTCAAAAACCTCATGACATGTTCGCAGAAATACTTTTATGTTCCGCATGCAGAGAAACTGCAAATAAATTTTTTTATTAGTTCATCCCCTAAAATAATAAATATTAGATGGACAGGTCAATCTCTTCAATAAAAAAAAATAAAGATGTTAATTTTCATAGTAGCTCATTTTTATTGTTTAAATTTAAATAGACATTTGTAAGAAGATGTTAATAGAATTTCCATTTTTAATAATAAATTAGTACCTGTTGTAAACATAAATGAAACATCTTTTTACATATAAGTTAGTTAACACAAAGGACTTATAAGAATATGGATAACAAATTAAAAAAATCTTTAATAAACTTTATGTTATTAAGGACAATGTACACTTGAAATGATGATTATAGTAACAATTAAAGAATTTAAGTACTTTCAATCCACATTTCAAGGAATATTTTTGGGACAAAATGATAGGGGGGTATGCATGTTGCTTTGTGTCCAAGCCAACAATAGAATTTGCATATAAGTTTTGAAAAAATGCATTGTTACATGCCTTCCTCCTAGGGATAAGACAATAATTAAGAATTTAATTTTCTTTAAACATATTCATAGCATTCAAATATTAGTTTTAAATTTAGGGGATAGCCTCATTTACTATACTCTCAGATATATCTCACAAATTATGTATATCTCACTGTAATGTTGCAGTAAAACCAGCTTATGTTGGAATCATTATCACTACATTAATTTGTAATTTGAAATAATTTTAACTGGAAGCTGGAAGATACTAGGCAATGTAAGAAAATGTAATAAATAGATAAAGAACAGTCACAATAGCAGAGTTGTAGGGTGGTCAGAATTTCGAGTTGAGAGACCCGAGTTCGATCCCCAAGTGGCAGTACCAATGAGTTTTTTAAAAACTTATGTACGAATTTCATTGTTGGCTTGGACATAAAGACAGCGACAGGCTCACCACCTGTCACATTGTCCCGAAAATATCTTCGGTGGAAGGTGGGTCAAAGGGACTTAATTGTCTAGACTTGACTTCTGTCTATGATATTTTTTTTTTATAGATAAAGAAATTAGACTATAAATAGATACAAATTAAAGCAGTAGTTACAACATCAACAACAAAGACTGTATTCAAATGTGTATGATTATAGCCTTGAATGTTTATAGTACTCCAGACACAATATAAGTATATTGAATATGGTAATGTAATGCTCCCTCTTTCATTCATGATAGTGATAACATCGGAATATATTCACTGTATTGGAATACTTTACACAAATGTGAATGGAGGCTTAATGCCATTCATCTATGCATGCATAATTAACATGACTGTGACAAATATAGACATAACTGTACAGTTGTTCCTCTATCTGTTATGAATATCAATGCTCAAAATTTTTTTAAATGTGTGAGCATAATTCAAGTCATCTTGTTCTTATTATATTTCGGTTTTGGTATTTTCTAATTTAAATTAAAAGCATGACAGAATTTTATTGTTAATCTATTGCAACTAGTGTGGAAATTAATGTACTGTTGCTAGAGAATAAGAAAAGCTAATTTTTAATTAATTGCTTTTAACTTTGAAGTAATTAAAGAGAAGGATACAACGGTTCTTGCCCGGATACCTGTGCCATTTGAGGTCGTTGGTTTACGTCCTTCATGTCGATGCAGCCTGGATGTAAAACGTTCAGAAGATTGCATAGCAAAACACCATCGCGTAATGTGTATGCTAGATCGTGAATTGTGCTCGTTTCCCAATTTGCCTTGTGGTCCGGACGCAGCAAGCCACATCTCGTTAACCAGGACGCGCACTCTCGCCATAGTTCTTCACCGCCGGTAGCCATTATTTACAGGCGCACTACACTGTACATCGATAATGTTAGCTTCAAGCACAGCTTTTTAATAATCAACAGGCCATTATTAACAAGGGTTAATTGATAATTGACACACAAATTGATACAACAAACAGACGAGACGACAACTTTAGCTGAAAAGCAAATTTGACAACTGATTTCCGGTGTAGCCATGTAAAATAAATGACACTTGTCGCTATCACAGTGTTTGAGTAACAATAAAATACGGAAATTTTTATTCAAAAGACTACATTTTATTATATAACTTTTTTCTTTAGATATGTAGTGCTTGAAGTGTGTTATTTAGTTTTAATATTTCTACAAAAGTTTTCTGCATCCTTAAAAAATTAGGTCAATCAATAAACAGCTGGCAAAACGTTTTATAAGTGTTTTTTTTTTCATATAACAACACTGATACATTTTAGAAGGTGAAGTGACGCGACGTGTATGCCGAACGAACGATTTTCTTATAAATTTATATAGAAGTGTTAAATAATTATCAATTTGTGTTTGATTACTTTACATAAACCTTAAAATATTATCAGGTAAGCAATATTTCACAGAATTTTAGTGTATTGGTGTTGTTAAACGTAATCTTGGTTGTATTTATAAACCTTTGACACACCCATGTATCATTAGACCAGTTACAAACCTAAATGAAGTTATTTATCTAAGTTTTTACTGAAAAGAACAAGTTATAAGAAGTTTTATTTCGAGTATAATAAGAAATGTAGTTGTCCAGAATGTATCAGATCATCTTCATCACTTGTCATTCTTAATTAGTTTATTTTGGAGCATTACGTCATTGTATATAAGAGGGAAGTATATATCTAGACTAGCAATAGCATGCAGGGCCGGTTAGATTGACTTGTCACTAGCGGAGGCGGTGAAGCGAGCATACCCAGGAATTTGGAACGGCGACCGGCAAAGTGGCGTCAATTCTTTTCCTCGCCTATGTACTTTCAGTGTTAATTGATAATGCTGTGTTGTATCAAGATAACAATAGTTGAATACCGATAAGTTGTGTTCTGCAGTGCAGTAAAGGAGTTATTGATTAGGTATTAGTAATACCTATTTCCTTATTCATTTTTGTTAATTTTCATGATTGTTTTCAAATTAAAATATTATTTTACGTTTAAGTGAAAGTACTTGGTTTTGAAACTAACCAGATAGTGATCTATAAATTATTACAGAAAGCAGATAATACTTTGCCTTGCTCTGATTAAATTACATTAGTGCTTTGAGTATTGATTTTTCTGTGGCTATATCTATGCCTGATAACTAAAGAAATAATTGTTATTTAATTACCTGATTGTAATTATGGATAATTTTGTCACTGTAGACTGTAACAGTTGTAATAATTTTTATTCTTTATTTTAAAACACATTTAATTTACTTTAAAGTTAGCTCCTGTTTCATAGTTTTATATTACACATATTTTATATTATATTTGTGTCCTTTAATAATACTGTAAAATAAAACTAAGCAAATAAAAATCTGTCATTAATAGCAACCTATAATATAAATTATTAATATCTATATAAAAACTAAAAATCAAATTAAGTTAAATAATTATTTTTGAACACTCAGTAATCTGAAGAATTAAAAAACACTCACTATTATCCAAAAATTTGATAAATTAAAATATGAGCCAAATTGAATTTTGTACATTGAAATATGCAGGGTGGAATTTACCTCAGTTTACACTGTATTAGTTTTCCTATAAGTTAGGTTTGCTTTTGTTTTAAATTAGTCTTAAAAAGAATAAGAGTTTGCTGATGTTGGAGAAAAGAAAATTATCTAGATCATGGCATTGATGCATTCATTAAAAAATATATTGAATTGATGCTATTTATATAATACAATTGAAGATGTGGTTCTTGAAATTTTGAAGATTAGATCATTTTATGTGTCCTTTTGGTAAAACTCTCATTATTTCACTCTTAGTTATTCATATTTTGAAAGTCCTTTGAATTTCTAATCAAAAATTGAGATATTTAATTTGTTTTGTTCTGTGTAGTGGTCCCAGTTTTTACCTGACACTGAAATTATTGTAAAATATACCAGTTTAGCTGGGTATATTTGTATACAAGTCTTATTGGCTAGTTATTGAGCATAAGAAATACTTTTGCTAAGCTACCATTTAAGGTCTAAGAATTAGAATTCTCTTCTATGATTTTTCTTCTTTGTTCTTACTTTTTTTTTAACATGTTTGGTGTTTTCTTAAGTTTTCATTACACTACTTTCGTTATTAGTTTTCATTTCATTACATATTGTTACAAATAGGATTTTATGCAGTAAAAACCCACATCAAAGTTCATTTATGAGTTTATATATTTCCTGGGATCCTTGAGCACAGATTTACTAAGCTAATGCCAGAAGAACACTTAAAAACAAAGTAATTTTTGTTTCTAGATTTCTGTTGTAGTAAAAATTGTTGTTCATTTTTTAATAATTTTAATACATAAGTACTGAGTTTTTGTATTTTTGCCCTCATTATGTTGGGGAACCTAGAACCATGTTCAACTTACCCTTAAGAAAAAGTCAAAAACAATTGTATCCTATTTTTATATTTTTATTCTAAGTGAAGTATTTGTTATCAATTATTATTTTTGACAGTAAGTATCATTCTCTTTAAAGATGTTATTATTAAATAAAACTGTAACAGTTCATTTATCATTTAGGATACAAATAGTTATTTATAATAGTTCTTTTAACAGTACTATGTGATGATGAATATAACTCGTACATTTCTTTTAATTTTCATAAACAACCTATAGTTAGTTGGCCCCTTTTGTTAATGCCTTAAGTTTTTTTGACAAAACTGAATGAAGACAATGAAAAACTGGCCTTCAGAATACATAATATCCTTATCTGCCTTGGTTACACACACAACACTAATGTGATGACTCACAAGGTTGTGTGATGTAATCATGTATGCAGACTTGCCATTATGTCAATAATAAACTGACCTCTGTTTAATATGACATGACTGACCTGGAATGGTGATTGTAATAGGCTTCAAAAATATTTTTCTATAAATGGTGATATTTTGAAATATTAAGGAATTGTTAGAGTGATATCAAGATTCTAAAGATATTATGGAAACTGTTCCCTAGACCTATGTGATAGATATGTCTCACTTTGTAGAAAGCTGAAGATGGTTTAAACCACAACCTGAGGTGTATTAATCCTACTTACTATACATCAAGTGACGAGGCTTGCTTATATTTAATCCAAATTAGCTTAAACCGAAGCCGCTTAAACAGTAGTCCACCAAAAAGAAAAATGTCACTGATAATAACAACAATACTATATATATTATAAAAATATATATTTATAAAAATTATATATACACATACATATATATATATATATACACATACATACATATATATATATATATATATATATATATATATATATATATATATATATATATATATTGTTGTATTAATTATATTTAATATTTATGCTTTGCTGCTTCTTTTTTGTCTTTTTCATGTTAACCGCCTACGATGTTTTTCCACGGCTAAAAGTTGACAGGCAGAGAATGCTTTTAGCATTATGTCCGCCTTTTGTTCCTATATATTTTTATAAGGTGCAATAAAGTTGAATATATAAATAAATATATATGATTTACATGGACACTTATATATAATATATATAAGTGTCCATGTAAATACCTAACGTTTATCCGCCCTCGCGGGGATAGGCGATCTCGTGCTCGCACCAACTAAAATCCCACGGTGTTCCACTATCGCCGCATGTTGGTAGGGCCACGGGACCGCTTTCGCATGCCTGCGCAACCCCATTTGCATTAGCCACCTAGGGAGCTCCTCCTCAAAAGAGAACGCATTTTATCCCACACCCTCCTCGCTAGACGCGCCGGAACACGAATGCGTCATGACCTTTAAATTCATATGGATAAAAAATCAAGCCAATTTGGGTTTGACCAAGCCCACTTGGAGCAACCAACTCGGGCAAACATCCCGGCAAATTAAGGCGGACCATTTAAAGACTCGCAAAGCCTGACCCCTGAAATGTTCCCATTGATTCTCTGTTGGTGCCCCAGCAACGGTTGCTAAGTCCCACTGCCCCGAAAAGGGAAGTACCTTAACAAGTTGTGTATTTGGAGCGTAGCCTAGAATAGACTGGACCGTAAAAATATATTTCTATACTGATTAATATATTGTAAGACTGATTCCCGTGTAATTAATAGAATGTTTATTACAACATAGCAAGCTAAGTTACTTTTACTACGCCCTAAATGCCCTATAAATTTTTTTTGTAATGCATTCCATATTCAGTGTTGTAATTCTAACAATTTTTACAGGTACTTGAAACCGTTCCGAAATGGAGCAAATCCCGCCTCCGAAAGAGGTGAAGATCCTTGAAACAGCAGAGGATATACAGGAGCGCCGTGAACAGGTGCGTATTTTAGAATCTATTATTTAGATTCTTTAGTTGGGTTATTAGGTTGTTTTATTTAATTGAGTTATTAGGTTTCTTTAGTTGATAGATGTTCACGTGCCTGTTACGTGGAAACTACTGCAATGAATTAAATTGTGAAGTCCTGCCCGTTTAAATAGCACAAGCAAGTTTTTATCACAGATGTATGTATAATTCCCGTGGGAGAAATATGAAAAACAATATTCGCTTAGGTTTTGATTTCTTATTTTGGGAAGAGAGAAAGGTATGGACTATTTTAGTCTAGGAAATTGAAGGATCCAGCGGGAATTTCGAGACTATACGCATACGAATGACCATGGGTAGAAGGAAGAAAAGTTCTTGAGTAGCTACGTCGTAGGGGTAAGCCCTGCGTAGGACGAACCACTATAATATGGAGTGATAACGTGCTTAATTTGTACGTAATTGTGGACAGTCGATGGACGCACGTGTTAGACAAGACAGCTTTCTTTTTTTTGCAATCTTTTCTTTATATACACTGCTGGTCTTATAATAATTACTTAATTTGCGTATATCATTTACGATTTGTGATTGTTTACGACGTTTTAATCAAAATTATTTTTCTTTAATTGGCATATACGTGATTATTATAATAAAACATGTTGTAATTTTTCGTTTTCAAACTTAGGTGCTGAATCGCTATGAAGATTTCAAGCAGGAAGCGCGCGCCAAGCGCGAAAAACTGGAGGACTCCCGCCGCTTCCAGTACTTCAAACGTGACGCTGACGAACTCGAGTCCTGGATCCAAGAGAAGTTGCAGGCGGCCAGTGACGAGAGTTACAAAGATCCTACTAACCTGCAGGTATGATTATATTTATTTTGGATCTATTCCCCTGACTTAAATTTGTTTTACATTAACTGCCGCGTCTTAGATTCTGGGTTCAAGGTTTTTTTAAGTGTGCATTTGACTCAATCACATTCCAAGTCCAGTAACAAGAAGTTACTTAAGTTTTACATTTGATGTAAGCCCTGTGTTTGGGCATAAATTTAAATTTTTAGTATAGCACCTGCGTATCTGTTGACAATATGGAAGGTGCGAATTTAGTTCAAATCAGCCATTGTATTCATATAATAACTGTCTAGTTAGAGACTTTATTTGATTTTTGTTTCTTAATTCATATTCATATTATTCGTAATGTGGCTACAACAGATTAACATTTCAAATTATGTTTATCATGTATGACGTGAAAGGAAGATATCGATCTAACATGATTTCAGATATTTTACGGAATCAATTTTATCAACAAGTACTCTATATTTTAGTGTAATCATGATCATCTTTATGGATTTCTAAATTGAAGTCATTTGTGTGTTAAGAAAGAGATGAAATTATTATTGCAATAATCATAACGCACTTAATATCGTAGTCTAATGCCATGGAATACAATGGAATGTGCCTCTATATATTCGGTAGCTCACAGGACAGCCATCTGTCCCGTTAGTCAGCGCGGTGTATGTATTTACACCAGCGTGGGGCCTGACTACAACTAGTGAATACATCCTGTATCCTCCATTTCAGATTGATATGTTTAGGTTTCCTGATACTAAACCTATTTCTATTTTGCATTGACTGGAGTGTATAAAAATGTAAAATCGCTGTCACTTAAAGTTTGAATTAATAGTTAAAAATGTAGTAACACTTTTTAATACATAATTTTATAAATATTGGGTGGAAATGTACCAATTTGGGAATCATTAGGAGTAAAAGTTTATAGAGTTTAGTTATTGGCAAACATATAAAATTTTATTTTACTTTACCTTACATGTAATTTTAACTAAGTAGCATTCCCTAGATTCGTTGGGCGAGGTGAAATAGTTTATTTGGCCTGACTTTATTTGGCGGCTCGTAAAAACCTACGCCTCACCGTAAATATTTTAAATATATTACTGCTCATTATACCGATATTTAAATAAAACTCTCTACTTCTGATATTGTATATGAAAATGATAAGTTGTTCTCAGCATAGGAATTAACCTAGACAAACAAACAAGTCGATTCGAAGTCAGCTTATAAGAATTTATATATTTCTTTCTTAATATTTATTTTTATATTTCTTTCTTTAAATAATTTTTACTCAGTTTATGGCATGTGTCCACTGCAGAGAATAAACCTCTCATAAGGGGATTTGCCTTAATCACCACGGTTGGTATGCCATTTGGTGATTGCACCTTAGGCACTGCTGGCCGTCGCCGGTATGCTTTATCTTAGTCCAGTACCTTTCGAGACGGTTATCCGTCATCTGTCGGCAGGGTTCCCCCTTGTATTACCCTTGTATCACTTTTGTCACTATCTATTGAATGTAAATTTTTAAAAATAATAAATATCTTCACGCAATTCCCAATACAGGGGTAGACAGAGGTCAAGTCTAGACAATTAAGTCCCTTTGACCCACCTTCCACCGAAGATATTTTCGGGACAACGTGACAGGTGGTGAGCCTGTCGCCGCCTTTATGTCCAAGCCAACGATGAATTTCGTACATAAGTTTTTTTTGAAAAACTCATTGGTACTGCCACCTGGGGATCGAACTCGGGTCTCTCGACTCGAAATTCCGACCACCCAACAACTCGGCTATCGTGACTTAAATTTTTAAATATCATCAAATTCCTTTAGGCAAAGATCCAAAAGCATCAAGCCTTCGAAGCGGAGGTCGCGGCGCACTCGAACGCAATCGTGGTGCTGGACAACACCGGCAGCGAGATGATCGCCGGCAACCACTTCGCATCGGAGACCATCCGGCGCCGTCTGGACGAGCTGCACCGCCTGTGGGAGCTGCTGCTCTCCCGCCTCGCAGAGAAGGGGATGAAGCTCCAGCAGGCCTTGGTCCTCGTGCAGTTCCTGCGCCATTGTGACGAAGTCATGTTTTGGATTCATGACAAGGTTTGTTAATTTGTGATGGCTTAATAATGAATTTATAATTATGAGTATAGTGAATATAGATAAGCATTTTCAAATTTATTTTCTTACTTATCTTCATGCGTTTGTGAGTTTTAATGTCTATTGAAATTTGAAGCTAACATTTTTATGGGGATACTGCAACATTGAACATAGGTAAAAAAAAACTAGTAACTAACAGTGTTTATCATCCTAACGGAATACTATAGAATGCCTCATAGCTCGTACTATAGAATGTCTCGAAACAACAATTGTTCCACTTATATTTAGTACCAGATGTGGGTAACAGTGTGGTACTGGCCCAGACTTCTAGACAGAGTAAGGTCTATTATCACGAGGAAATGGTTAGTGGCCACTGAAGATCATGAGCATCTATATACAACTTTTATACAACAAGTTACTGGATGTATAGTCAGCACTCCTCTGTGCTGACTATACATCCATTAACTTGTTAACATTAGTTTTATAATGCTGTTTAAAACTAGATATGAATAAGTTTTGTACTAACCCAGAAGTCATCATTGCAGAGAAGAATCATATCAGAAAAATTAAATATCTTCACGACATGTTCATACTGGGGTAGACTGAGGTCTAGACCACTGATAAGTGAAAAGAGGTTTTACCTTTTATGTTTTGTTACCATACTCACTGTTACCATACTCCGAAACGGCCTTACCGATTTTACCAAATTTTGTATGCGTATATGGCAAAACAACGTTTGCTGGGTCTAGCTAGTACATTAATATTATGACATTCGCAGGAAACGTTTGTGTGCGCGGACGAGTTCGGGTCGGACCTGGAGCACGTGGAAGTGCTGCAGCGCAAGTTCGACGAGTTCCAGAAGGACATGGCCGCGCAGGAGTACCGCGTCACCGAGGTCAACCAGCTCGCCGAGCGGCTCGTGCTCGAGGGACACCCCGAGCGGGAGGTCATTGTTAAGAGGAAGGATGTAAGTTGTAAAATATGTTAAAACTATTTGCGTGTGTTCTTTCTCGCCTCAGTTTGGTCTTACAGTATAGTCTAATGTTCAAGACAGCCAGTCTCCAAGTCTCGTCGTAAATAAAATTGTCGTGTCACAATGTTAGTTACCTAACTCCTCCGAAACGGCTTTACTGATTTTTACCAAATTTTATATGCATATTCAGTAGATATGAGAATCGGCTACCATCTACTTTTCCAACCGCTAAGTGATAAGTGTTATTCACCCTTAACATTTTTTTTATTTTTGGACAAAAATGTGGCATTAAAAAATACATACAACCCTAAATTTTTACCCTTCTACGATCAACCCCTGTTTTTTCATATGGCAAAACAACGTTTGCGGGGTCAGCTAGTATATATAAGATAGTTAAATAAAAAATATGTATAATATCGTAAAGGCGTAGTCATCGTTATCATATGTATGGGTTTCTTAACTGTACAGTCAGAGAGGCGGATGATAGGGTTGTTTAATTTTTTAACTTATGTGGAAGATACGCAGGAGGCAAGAGTACGTGTACGGCGGTTCCAATCTCGCTCAAAACAATTGATTTTTTTTTTAATTTTTCTTTAATATATTTCGCGTTTTGATTAATTTGTATGTACGTAGAATGATAAGCACTTAATATCGTGACGCAATAATATAGTACGAGGTTTGATCTGCGCAGGAGCTGAACGAGGCGTGGCAGCGGCTGCGGCAGATGGCGCTGATGCGTCAGGAGCGTCTGTTCGGCGCGCACGAGATCCAGCGCTTCAACCGCGACGCGGACGAGACCATCGCCTGGATCTCCGAGAAGGACGTCGTGCTCGGCTCCGACGACTACGGCCGCGACCTGGCCACCGTGCAGACGCTGCAGGTGCTTACTGCTGGACTGTTGTTCACCTGCCCTAAGTTGTGCTGCTACGTTTCTGCTGTGTATACATTTATTTAAAATGGTATAGAATGCATAGACAGGAACAACTGCACATATAATTGTTTTCATCACAAAGTTACACTGGTGATATGGAATTGGGAATATAATTCATTAGTATATTTATATAAATGATGATCACATATTGTGCATATGTAAATGTTCCAATAAATTGTTCATCAAATATCAAAACGTCACATCCATTCTACTCTAATGATTTGGATATTTTTCGTATAATTGTACTAACACGTTTTTAATTTAATATTATTCTACTCCAGCAAAAGGTTTATCTGGAAGAGATCGCTGTTTAGCGATAAGATCGCCTATTTGTACATCCAATATTATTCTCATGTAAAATTATTTGATTTTGTGTGTAAAAACAGTATAAATAAATTAATAATTCCATAGATAGAGACAACATCACACACTTTGCTCCGATCCGTACGTAAGTAACTAAAGCACTTGAGGTATGGGAATCGGAAACAACGAAGGCACCACAAACACCCTGACCCGAGAAAATGTAGAAAAAGTGTTTTTTTTTTTACATTGACTCGTCTGGGAATCGAACCTGGAACCTCGGAGAAATGGCGAAACCTAGAAAACCGGTGTTTACGCCACTCGTTCACGGAGGTGGTCAAAAACATGTATTATGTCAACACATCAGTATAACAAAGTCAATGAGAGCAGTTTGCCCTATGACTCAGTAGTAAGATGTACTGTGCGGTGCGCAGCGCAAGCACGAGGGCGTGGAGCGCGACCTGGCGGCGCTGGAGGACAAGGTGTCGACGCTGGACGGCGAGGCGGCGCGCCTGGCCGCCATACACGCGGACCACGCGCCCGCCATACACGCCAAGCGCGACGAGATCACGCACGCCTGGCAGCGCCTCGTGCAGAAGGCCAAGGTAAACCCCACCTCCTCACACAATTACTTTAACGAGTTGTAACACTCCACTTGCTTGTAGTATTGTTTTGCTTTGAATTTGTCTTATTTGAGTAAGTTTTGGGTGATTAATTCGTTGTCAATAACAGGCAACATTTCGAAAATATTTACAACCCATTAAAATTCTTACAACCCATTAAAATAATTTTGAAAAATCGAAAATATTTACAACCCATTAAAATAATTTTGCTGTGTATGAGTATAATTGAAATGCATGTGGACTAATGCGCTGTGCCGGCACGGCGCTCGGCAGGAGCGGCGCTCGGAGCTGGAGTCGTCGCACGCGCTGCACCGCTTCCTGGCGGACTACCGCGACCTGGTGTCGTGGGTGGCCGACATGCGCGCGCTCATCGCCGCCGACGACCTCGCCAAGGACGTGCCCGGCGCGGAGGCGCTGCTCGAGCGGCACCAGGAGCACAAGGTGAGGAGCCAACTCGGACATATTAATCTAATATATATTATATGTAATATATAACCAAAGAAAAAACTAAGCTTTGTTAATTTACTTCCGTATAAGTTCGAATTAAGAGAAACTTCACATACATTATAACCTCTTTATTACTCAAGTTTAGTTTAAATTATCTTTTGCTGAAAAAGAATAAATAGAAATTAAAAAAATATATTTATAAAGTGTGTTGATAGCTGCTCGTACCAATGGGTTTTTCAAAAACTTATGTACGAATTATATCGTTGGCTTAGACATAAAATATGGCGACGGGCTCACCACCGCAGTAGTCCCGAAAATATTTTTGGTGGTAGGTGGGTCGAACGGTCGTCTGTATTGGGAATTGCATATTTAAATAAATATATATATTTTCTAGAAAATATTTTTTTAATTGCCTCACACTACACTGGCCAGTAGCAAAGTTTACAATCTGTTGTACGGCGCAGGGCGAGATGGAGGCGCGCGAGGACGTGATCCGGTCGTGCTGCGCGAACGGCGCGGCGCTGGCGGCGGAGGGGCACCGCGCGGCGGGCGAGGTGCAGGCGGCGCTGGACGCGCTGCGCCGCGACGCGGACGCGCTGCGCGACCTGTGGGAGCAGCGCCGCGTGCTCTACCTGCAGTGCATGGACCTGCAGCTCTTCTACCGCGACACCGAGCAGGCCGACGCCTGGATGCACAAGCAGGAGGTACTTACTGACTGCATCCGTCCTCCTCTGCCACATACAATACACGGTCACATCTTCATCAAGTCAAATCATCTATTCGTCGATATATGTAAATATGCAATTACATCTATCAATTGTAATCTTGTAATCTTCCGTTTTGTACTGATGTTGTTCATTCACTTTTTGTATTTTTTTAAGAAAATACAGTATTGAACATAGAACAGTTAGAAACAGCATTGAGTTGCTTTAAATTCAACTTGGTTTTCTTAAGGGTCCGGACTATATTCCACACTCATTTTATTCATTATTTCATTCATCATATTCTTTGACCCATTAAATTACATTGTCAATAAATTTAAACTTTTTACTATTATGGAATGTAGACTGTACAAATATATACTTGTACAAAGAAAAAGGATTAGTTTTTATAAATATTTATTTATGGGTTGTTTTAAAAAAATATATATACACAGGCTTTCCTCGCCAATGAAGACGTAGGCGACTCTCTGGACTCTGTCGAGGCATTGTTGAAAAAACATGAAGATTTCGAAAAATCTCTGGCAGCTCAGGAAGAGAAGATCAAGGCTTTAGATGAGTTCGCATCGAAGTTAATAGACGGACAACATTACGCTGCTGATGATGTCGCGCAAAGGAGAGAGATGGTAAACATTATTTATTTTATAATTTTGATATAGAAATGAGTTTTTATAGACAAATTTGGTTTTATAGACAAGTTTTGTTTCTCCTTAAAATTATATGATACTTTGAACTCAACAGTTATTGGAACGCCGAGCTGCTCTATTAGAAAAGTCCAACCAACGCCGCGCTCTTCTGGAAGACGCCTACAAGTACCAACAATTCGAACGAGATTGTGACGAAACCAAAGGTAAACATTAACATTAGACAACAATTTTCTTTAACATAAACTCAGTTTTTCTGCATATGGTTGTGCTATATTCTGGAAAACTTCAGTCAATGGAATAAGATTTATTCTACTTACGCTTCCTAGTTTTACCTATGGCTATAAAAGCAGCTGCTGTTCCATGATTTAACCTACAAAACTAATCCATAGACTATTACAGCATGAAAAAATAACATCCATCCATCCAGCCTCTAAAACTGCAGTGTTTATAATATAATAACATTGCTCTAAAGGTCTAAATTGTCTACCAGCATCACAACACTTCTCGATCTAAAGACGTCGCTAACCATGACTGGTCTTTTAATTTCGTTATTTTTCGATATACCATTGCCTTAGTCTCCTCTAATGACTGCCTCGAGAAGAGAGTAATTTCTTTCGCCGATACTACATAGCAACAACCGATAAGAATTTGTGATTTCATTTGTCTACATGGCATACTATGAAATCAAAAAAAACTATAGAATGTGCTCATGTTCGTGCGTGCTCACAGGGTGGATCAACGAGAAGCTGAAGTTCGCGACGGACGACTCGTACCTGGACCCCACGAACCTGAATGGCAAGGTGCAGAAGCACCAGAACTTCGAGCAGGAGCTGCAGGCCAACAAGCCGCGCGTCGACGAGATCGCCGCCGCCGGCGCCCGCCTGCTCGAGCAGGAGCACTTCGCCAAGCGTGAGTACTGCCGCCTGGGACGACGGCCTTCGCACTGTACGAATGTACTTTTATTTAAGAAGTATGTGGATAAATCTTCTTATCCATTTTGTTATTAAATATTTAACTAAAACTTACAAAAAAGTTACAAAAGTCGTGTGGTTGGGCGATCGAAGTGAAGGGTCTCCAGTTCGATCACGACCCCTGGAATTCTGCCTTGTATCAATGGGATTTTTGACTCCACAAAGACAATCTGTCACATTGTCCAAAGAAAATTTCTTTTGTGGAAAGTAGGTCGAAAGTTCTAATTTTTAGATCTGTGTCTACCCAAGTATTGAGACCTACCGACACCACGAAAATTGGTGTGTATGTATGCTCCTTATCCTATTTTCAATCTCTCCAATAAAATGTGTTTATCTGTATTATTCGGTAAATATTGATTTACATAAATGTGTTTCAATGTATAGCTCAAATCGAATCCCGCCTGGGCGAATTGGGGGGCATGTGGGAGAAGCTGGTGCAGGCTTCAGAGCTGAAGGGCAGCAAGCTGCAGGAGGCCGCGGCCCAGCAACAGTTCAACCGCGCCAGCGAGGACATTGAGCTCTGGCTGTCGGAGGTCGAAGGCCAGCTACTCAGCGAAGACTATGGCAAGGTGGGCCCACATTGCTTCACTATGTTGGTTGACTTGACTATACAATATGCACTTATAATAATTGTTGTTGAAGTTTCAAGTTTATATTAACTACATAATTTGGGGTTGTTTGTTTCATGGTAAATGAGAAAGACATTGCATCTTTATCTTCGACGGAAGATGCAGAAAGTTTTTACAGATTATTTAAAATGAGATAGAATATTTCTCGGCTTTGGATTTGATGATTAACCTATTTCTGCTGCCAGCGCAATTCGATGGTAATTAAGTAGACAGACATTAAACATCATTCATACCCTACGTATTTATAAAAAGTTAGTCAGTTACAGGCATTCATAGTCATCATTGTTACAAATGTTTGCCGCTTTCAAACCTCCGTACCCCTAGCTCTGCAGGCACTAACAACTCAACCTGTCAATTGTTTTGCAATGAGCGTTTTGTTGTAGAAGAGTTTATAGAGAGCGTGCGTGTCGCAGGACCTGACGAGCGTGCAGAACCTGCAGAAGAAGCACGCGCTGCTGGAGGCGGACGTGGGCTCGCACGCCGAGCGCATCGAGGCGCTGCGCGCGCAGGCCGAGCAGTTCATCGAGCGCGGCCACTTCGACGCGGACAACATCAAGGCCAAACGGGTCAGTTCATCTACTGAATAGAAATTAAATTTAATTGATTCACAGTGATTTTAACAATATTTGTTTAATAGTGGTTCACAAGTTTATCGATATAGGTGTAACTATTTTGTATTTATAGAGTGGTAGAGCCACGCATCAGCTTTTGTTGTTGCATGAATGGGCCGGCTCGACCGGGGAAGTCCCACAACCTCACAGGATACCGGCGTGAAGTAGAACTCTAACAAACTTCTGCGTTTCGTCTGGTGATTGCAGGTAACCGGTGGCCCACACACCTCCCTCCCCCAATTCTGGTGGGGGGGGGGGCACTCTAAGGGAGGCAACGCATCTGCTATGCCTCTGGTATTGCGGGTGTTCATGGGCGGCGGTAATCACTGACCATCACGTGAGCCGCCTGCTCGTTTGCCGACCTTTTCCATAAAAAAAAAAATAAATTGATGATCGATAAGCTATTCTTATTGATCGTCGATTTTTTTTAATTTACTGCAGTACTATGTGTGAATCAGAGCTATAAAAAACAGAAAGAAAATAAATAAACTATGAATTTTACTTTGTTTTTTTTAACAGGACGCTCTTGTAGCGCGTTATGCAGCTCTCGACAAGCCAATGGCAGTTCGTAAAAGGCGTCTTTTGGACTCCCTTCAAGCGCAGCAGCTTTTCCGTGATTTGGACGACGAAGCAGCATGGATCCGTGAAAAAGAACCAATTATCGCTTCTACTAACAGAGGTGCGATTTCATTATTATCTTATTTTATTTTTTTTTAATAAATTTTAATTTTTTTAAATAACAAATACACTGGTCCGGTATTTATTATAATACTAGTTATATCAAGCAATCCTGCACAGTTGTCGCGAAATTACATTTTTATCATGACTTTTATAGTTGGCCAATCCTTATAAGGGATCACTCACCAAGGAGATTTTTTTTATAATTTTTTTAAAATATGTACATAGATAGGGGCAATAGACATTTCTCTGATCACAAAGTATGTAGATGAAGCACGTGTATTATAGAATCAGAAACATAAGCACTAATGGAATTAAAGGATCTATATGTCTCATTGTGGCAGGCCGTGACCTGATCGGCGTCCAGAACCTGATGAAGAAGCACCAGGCGGTGATGGGGGAGATGGCGCAGCACGAGGCGCGCGTGGAGGCCGTGCGCGCCGCCGGCGCCGCGCTGCGGGACGTCGGGCACTTCGCCGCGGACGACATCGCGCAGCGCCTGCACCAGCTGCACGTGCAGTGGACGCAGCTGCAGGAGAAGGCGCTGCAGGTAACTGGCTGCACGCTGCGGGACGTCGGGCACTTCGCCGCCGGACGACATCGCGCAAAGCGCCTGCACCAGCTGCACGTGCGGTGGACGCAGCTGCAGGAGAAGGCGCTGCAGGTAACTGGCTGCACGCTGCGGGACGTCGGGCACTTCGCCGCCGGACGACATCGCGCAGCGCCTGCCAACTGCACGTGCAGTGGACGCAGCTGCAGGAGAAGGCGCTGCAGGTAACTGGCTGCGGGACGTCGGGCACTTCGCCGCGGACGACATCGCGCAGCGCCTGCACCAGCTGCACGTGCAGTGGACGCAGCTGCAGGAGAAGGCGCTGCAGGTAACTGGCTGCACGCTGCGGGACGTCGGGCACTTCGCCGCGGACGACATCGCGCAGCGCCTGCACCAGCTGCGTGCAGTGGACGCAGCTGCAGGAGAAGGCGCTGCAGGTAACTGGCTGCACGCTGCGGGACGTCGGGCACTTCGCGCGGACGACATCGCGCAGCGCCTGCACCAACTGCGTGCAGTGGACGCAGCTGCAGGAGAAGGCGCTGCAGGTAACTGGCTGCACGCTGCGGGACGTCGGGCACTTCGCCGCGGACGACATCGCGCAGCGCCTGCACCAGCTGCACGTGCAGTGGACGCAGCTGCAGGAGAAGGCGCTGCAGGTAACTGGCTGCACGCTGCGGGACGTCGGGCACTTCGCCGCGGACGACATCGCGCAGCGCCTGCACCAGCTGCACGTGCAGTGGACGCAGCTGCAGGAGAAGGCGCTGCAGGTAACTGGCTGCACGCTGCGGGACGTCGGGCACTTCGCCGCGGACGACATCGCGCAGCGCCTGCACCAGCTGCACGTGCAGTGGACGCAGCTGCAGGAGAAGGCGCTGCAGGTAACTGGCTGCGGGACGTCGGGCACTTCGCCGCGGACGACATCGCGCAGCGACATCGGGAACTTCCAGATTCAGATAATTTAAGTTTCATTGATGTTTAACAAGCCCTAGGGTGATCTTCTGAGGACCACATAAGCATATATGTATGTGCATATACTTATAAATTACCCTTGATTCTTAAGGTCTTTAATCTTGAAACAAATATTTTATCTCTTTTTTTCCTAAGCAGGGAAACATATAATTGTACGTTAAGTATTTTATGTAAATTATTTTACAATTCTTTTATAGCGCAAACAAGATCTCGAAGACTCTCTCCAAGCGCAGCAGTACTTCGCGGACGCAAACGAAGCTGAGTCGTGGATGCGCGAGAAGGAACCCATGGCGAATACGCAGGACTACGGGAAGGATGAGGACTCCTCGGAGGCACTCCTGAAGAAGCACGAAGCGCTGCTCTCCGATCTAGAAGCATTCGGAAACACTATTAAAGCTCTACGGGAACAAGCAAATTCTTGTCGGGTGAGTGAACTATGTTGTGTTGACGGTTCACTTTATAGAAATTTACTTTTAAATGGAATGCCACATAACTAAGAAAATTTTATTAAAATTTAAACACGGATTATGTGTGTGTCCAGGTAGATTATAATGATATTAATAAAAAAGGATGTATGCAGTTCTTATGAGATAACAGAAAAACCGTTGGAAAGGGAATATAGTGGATTTATAATGTTTCAATATCAGTTTCTGTCCAGTTTTCTATTTAAACTCCAAAAATTTGATTCTATATTAGACTATACTATGATCTTTAATTAAACATTAAATAATACCCTCATAAATTTTATATTTCTAATCAATACAGCATCAACTATCTCCGTCTAGTTTTGGAGGATAGACTGAAAGAGAAAAACTTACTTTAAATACAAAATTGTCCAGCCAAACCAAGTGGAATGGTGTGCTACGTAGATGCTTTAGCATAATTGCTCATTTGTAAATTTTGTTAGACGAAAGTGATAGCATTGTTTATGTTGTGAGTATAAATATTGTATGTGCTTGTGTGTGTGCGTGCAGCAACAAGAGTCCCCGGTGGTGGACGTGTCGGGCAAGGAGTGCGTGGTGGCGCTGTACGACTACGCGGAGAAGTCGCCGCGCGAGGTCTCCATGAAGCGCGGCGACGTGCTCACCCTGCTCAACTCCAACAACAAGGTAACTGCCCCACTTTACATGCGACAAGTTTTACCACAAAAAAAAGTTAAAGATTTCTTGTTTCGAAGGAGGTAAACTCCTTCTCTACAGAAGTCGTCTGGGTCAGTAAAAAAAAATCTTACAATTCTGTCTCCAAATTGCAAGATAACACTTTTTAATACAGTTTTTTTTTTAGTACAGTTTGCTCAAAAAGTGGCGCATCGCAGGAACGTATAGCGTTCGGGATGTGGGCTATTACATACTCGAGCTTTTTCTTTACCTTTTCCGAACTCGTGCGTTCACTTTCTCAACGGTCAAAACCAATGTCTATTAAAAAGAAAAAACCAACCACGAACTTTTTACTAAAAAAAAATTCATAGAAGTTTTTATGATTCATACAAATATTTCTTAAAAGCTACTAATTTGTTTCAATATCAGATTTAATGGTTTGATTCAATGTTTTAAATTAGACTGTCAACCTTCGGCTGCGCCTCGGCTCGGGTACACATCTGTCGGAACTCTTTGCAATGACAGGCTTTCTGCACTCCTAATCTAAAAATTATAAAATTTTTTAAACTTTAGAATACAAAAATAAATATACACAACAAATAAACATACAATATTCTTGACAGTAAAAAAACACTAAAAAAAACCGTAAATTTTGCAAATATATCCAAAAATAATTGAAATTATAAAACTCCGAAAATAGGCATTGGTGGAAGGGCTTTAATTGTCTAGTCCTCGTTCGACCCAGTATTGGGAATAGCGTAAAATAGCGTACACATTTAATATACTTGTTTTTATAATTACTGTAATATACAAATGTAAATAGTTCACATTTAAACATTTTTGAGTCATCTAATTGAAAAATGTAACACAATATTAACGCCGTTTATCGCGTAGAATAAAATAAAGATTACGAGTACTAAATACAGGCCAATTCAGCTTCACATTCGCATTAAGATTCGTCTCGTTTCTGCTTCTAACCGCTTATCTTACGTAACTCGCCACCGTTCATTCACTATAAACTCGGATAGAGAACACTTGTGTGAAACGAAAATGTTATCAAACATTACTTGAAAATTAATCTGCGATACGAAACTGACACTTAGTGCGATTAACGAAATGATAGTAATTAGTTGGCTGTTGGCGGTGTTGTTTGGGAATGTATTCGTTTGCGGCAGGAAGAAAGATAAGAATAATATATTGCGCGTGAGTTTCGTTAATGTGAAATAATTGTTGTTGCGTTTTATTTAAGAAATGTTTTTGTGTGTAGTCTCTATTTTTAAACATTGATTATTGCAATAATAATATAGGTATTTAGCTGTCCATGAGTTGCATTGTCCCTGGTATCTTTCTCAGCCACATCCACAGTATACGTGGTTATTTTTTTTTCTAATTTTTTAATAGTTTTCTTTTTTATCTTCATTTTCGCAATACTGATATAGACAGAAGTCTAGACAGTTTGAAAGTTCTTTTAAGAGACAGTTCTCCAGAGCTTATTCGGGAAAGTGTGACAGGTAGTGAGCCTGTGTATATTGATAAATAGTTACATATACATATTACCATATTTCATAATATATGTACATACAACATCCAAGAATCGTGAAAAAATCATATTAAAAATTTGCGCCCAAGCCGGATTTGAACCTGGAATTCTTAACTTCGAAGGTAGGGTTACCACTCACTAGGCTGTAGTATCGTCTGTATTAAGTAATTAATTAATAAATTGCAAAACTAACTATCGGAGCTTAAAATCGATATTGTGATTTTATCCTTGACCAATATCAATGTTGATTTTAATAAAACTCACGTTGAGTTGTAGCGTGTTAAGCGCGAAAACAATTGATATTGTTGTATTTATAAAAAAAAAATAAAAAAATATCTTCACGCAATTCCCAATACAGGGGTAGACAGAGGTCAAGTCTAGACAAATAAGTCCCTTTGACCCACCTTCCACCGAAGATATTTTCGGGACAACGTGACAGGTGATGAGTCCGTCGCCGTCTTTATGTCCAAGCCAACGATGAAATTCATACATAGGTTTTTGAAAAACTCATTGGTACTGCCACCTGGGGATCGAACTCGGGTTTCTCGACTCGAAATTCCGACCACCCAACAACTCGGCTATCGTGACTTTTTTATATTTATATTTTTTTAAATTATTATAATTTATGTAATATTGCCGATATTAGTTTAAACTAGTTTCTGTACGCGACTTCGATCAGGCATACTCGTAATATAAATACTAGCGCGATCATGCACTTCCCCGGAGTAATCAAAGGCTGTTTTTTATTCTGAGACCACAATACTGCAAATCAAAATCCGTTAAGTAACATCATCATTAAGATACCACTTACAGGAACAATGCGTGTTGTTTTATAAAAATTATTATTTATATAAATCTAGGTTTGAAGTTATCTGTGTACAAAAATTCAATTAAAATGGTCAATCGTTTTGTGTGATTGAGGAGCCAACTGTTCAAACATACATAGTCACATTTATTGTATCAGTCAGACTAGTAGGATAGGTACGGGTATCATTTCCAAATCATACTTACAGACTTTACAGCTCATAATTGCACACTCATCGTGTTATTATTAAATATTACATCAATTTGTTTGAAGATTGTGTAAACGCATCTGAAGTGTTAATGAATTGTATAAATAAATGACAACTACACCTCTCACGAAATGTAAATAAAGCTCAGTATAATACTGTTTTTTTTTTTAAATAAGTTTTCAAAGAGGAATATACACACATAACAGAAATATTAGTAGGTTGTAATAAGGGGTGGTCGGAATTTCGAGTCAAGGGACCCGAGTTCGATCCCCAGGTGGCTGGCTCGTACCAATGGGTTTTTAAAAACTTATGTACGAATTATGTCGTTGGCTTGGACATAAAGACGGCGACGGGCTTACCACCTGTCACGTTGTCCCGAAAATATCTTCGGTGGAAGGTGGGTCAAAGGGACTTAATTGTCTAGACTAGACCTCTGTCTACCCTTGTATTGCTAATTGCGTGAAGAATTTATTTATTTAGAAGCATCACTAGCGAAGCAAAAATGCTTAATTTTTTTTTGGAAGTATGCTGCTTAGCAGTATACAAAAAGGTAGACATAAGTAGTTTTAATAGTAATAGTCAATAATATATAATTTTTATTTAGTAATAATTATCAGAAACTAAAAAATAATATATTAGCTCAAACACTATAAATATTGTTATTTTATGTTTATCAGGACTGGTGGAAGGTTGAGGTGAATGATCGCCAGGGCTTTGTACCGGCTGCCTACGTGAAGAAAATCGATGCCGGTCTCTCCTCCTCGCAGCAGAACCTCGTGGACTCTAGCTCCATCGCCGCACGTCAGAACCAGGTTTGTTCAGGATAATAATGTATTTATGCTAATTGTCACGGTTCGTCTCGTATCTGTATTTCCGTCCGTTCGTATCGTATTTGTATTTTGATTATTTTCCTTTTTGAATTTACACACATTATGATAATCTTGTTTTTTAATATTTTGTTGTTGTTTAATCAGGAATAGCATACCTTTATGTTACACTCATGTCCTGATTTGCTAATTTACACGAACTAATTTTAATAAACATGAACTAATTTTAATATCGAACCTTTTTCGAAAGAATACCTCAAGCTATTTTAATGCTATATTCGTCATTCTCATCCCTCTACAATTTTTTTTTAACATGAAATGTCTTTAATCAATTCAGATCGAGGCGCAGTATGACAACCTGCTGGCACTGGCGCGGGAGAGGCAGAACAAGCTGAATGAGACGGTGAAGGCCTACGTGCTGGTGCGCGAGGCCGCAGAGCTCGCCACCTGGATCAAAGACAAGGTGTGTTACTGCTGTCTACCAAGAGAACTTAGCTTTTCTCTTTTAGCCTGCTTTTATTATTGCATTGTAAAAACTTAGTTAAACAATGTTTTTTTTTTTTAAGTATTTTTTTGAATTCAAATTGATATTATAATGTATAATTGATAAGAATGCAAAGAAAAATTAATTACTACTTCATTTTTTATTTGTGTTTTGATGTCACTTATACCCAAACTTTACGTCATAATTTTTGTTTCGACAGGAAATGCACGCTCAAGTGCAGGACGTGGGCGAGGACCTGGAGCAAGTGGAAGTGATGCAGAAGAAGTTCGACGACTTCCAGAACGACCTGCGCGCCAACGAGGTGCGCCTCGCAGAGATGAACGAGATCGCCGTGCAGCTCATGACCGTCGGGCAGACGGAGGCCGCGCTCAAGATCAAGACTCAGATGCAGGTGTGTGCTCTGCTGACTGATTTTTGTACTTACAACAATAGCACCAATGTTTTAAAGATAGAGAAATATAATAAACCATTTGAATACAAGCTTGATAGTAATAAAACATTTATTTGCGTGTGCAGGAGCTCAATTCGAAGTGGACGTCGCTTCAACAACTGACGGCGGAGCGCGCTGCGCAGCTGGGCTCCGCCCACGAAGTTCAGCGCTTCCACCGCGACGTGGACGAGACCAAGGACTGGATCGCAGAGAAGGAGGCCGCGCTCGCCTCCGACGACCTGGGCCGCGACCTGCGCTCCGTGCAGACGCTGCAGCGTGAGTACTGCACAGTGCGCACCGCGACGTGGACGAGACCGAGGACTGGGTCGCAGAGGAGGAGGCCGCGCTCGCCTCCGATCAATTAGACTTAATTTGACCTGCGATAAAGCACGTTACACAATTAATCTTATTAGACAATTTATTTATTATTATCGACAAGTAAGATTATAAATTCTTAACACCTGAGTATGATATGAATTTTTTTTAACAATGACTATATGCGGCGGCAGGCAAGCACGAGGGGCTGGAGCGCGACCTGGCGGCGCTGGGCGACAAGATCCGGCAGCTGGACGAGACGGCCAACCGGCTGATGGCCACGCACGGCGACTCGGCCGACGCCACCTACAGCAAGCAGCGCGAGATCAACGACGCCTGGCAGCAGCTGCAGGCGCGCGCCAACGCGCGCAAGGAGAAGCTGCTCGACTCCTACGACCTGCAGAGGTACCGCGCCCGCGCCTCCCGCTCACACCTCCGTCTAAATCAATTCATTCATACACGTATACATTGGGGCGACATGGGGATCGTGTTGTGATCAATTTATGTGATGGTGGCCTATATATTATTATGCTTTTATTTCATTCTAAATTTTATTCAAATATGTGTAGTTAATGTAAATTGCTGGAATATAATAAACATATTTTTTTGTATTCAGTATCAATCTTATAATTAGTGATGATACTATATAGGGGGTATGGATTTGTAATAAAACATTTGTATATAATCTATCACACTTAGTTCAGAGAGGTAATCCTTAATGAGAAAGAGAGACAAAGAAAGATAATGCGACAAAATATATTTAATATATGTATTTATGTTATTAAAATTCATTGCTGAACACTTATACACAATTCACTTTTATTTAATTATCTATTAATTAACCCACCAGTTTCGCCTTACGGCATCATCAGGGTATTGACACAGAGTTTGTGTGACAAGTGTTCAGAAATGAATTTTAATGCAATGCAATTTCACCAAGTGACAACAATCGCAAGTATACATTTATATTGTATTTGCGTTGATAATATTATTGTAAATGGAGTGTATTTGCGTTTAGATTCCTGTCGGACTACCGCGACCTGATGGCGTGGATCAACTCGATGATGGCGCTGGTGAGCTCGGAGGAGCTGGCCAATGACGTCACGGGCGCCGAGGCACTGCTCGAGAGGCACCAGGTCGGTACTAGCTCGCACTCGACTGTTCATGCACGAAAACGTTGACTGTTTATTGAATTATTTGTACCATACATCTGTTCTGAGAACGACTTTTCCCCTCGGCGCTCTCTCGAATTCCAATTCTTGTAATGTCAACATTGTAAATAATTCATTGTAATCATTAACCTATGATGTCATGTCACCACGGAATTCTCAAAACAAACTATTAGTAGTTTACTATTAATTTGAACAAAATTAATTAACAATGCATAAGTATTAATAAACAAAGCATAAGTAATAAAAGAGAATACAGATTTAAAATTTCAACTGTTGCGTGTAGGACACAGTGGCCAAGAGCGTCGCTACGGATCGGTGAAGGTCGCGGGTTCAAATCACGCCCGTGTCAGTTGAAATTTGACCTTTTTTCTCTTTAATTTAGTCACATAAAAGTTCAGCATAAATATGCCTTAAAAATAAATAAAATTGCAGATCAAAATTTTTTTGATAATTTTTCTGCATTATATTTGGTTTTGGTGTATTATAATTATACGAACATTTTGCACCTACACAGATTAACTTATTAGCTGAATTAAATCCATTTTTCCATTATTTCTGTATATTTTTTTATGTATATAGGTTTTTATGTACATATAGATTTAATGACAATGTGATCAAATATCTTCTTGAAAATAAATTATGATACTAACTAGGGGCAATAATGCATAACTCTGGTTGTGATGGTGATAGCAAGTTTAAATTTAAAGTTAGACTCATAATCCCAATCAATAATGCCTCGTATAATGTCTTGAATAATCAAATTGTTTCGAGAGTTAACCAGACTATCAAACTGTCGAGGCAGTCGTGACTTCGAAATTCAAACTCCTTGCTTTTTACCATTACCACCAGAGTTTCGTGTGAATTATTGGGATGTTCCTTTAACCATGTTTTCAATAAGGCAATCCAGTGAATTGTACTCTGTAAGTAACAACCGCCTGTATTTTTAGACCCAGCGCCTGGAGATAGACGCGCGATACGGCATAATGCCGCAGGTCAGACATTGCACGCATGTGTGCCCCCAGCCTCACTTAATTCTTGCCACATACAATAATCACCAACGCAACAATAATATTTTTGACAATACACCTTTTTCACTCAATGTTTCTCAGACGATTGTTTATTCTAGGGAAATTCAAATTAGTCTGAATAATCACTAATACAAACTTGAGGAAATTGTTCACCAAGGATAAATAAACAAAATAAAAATATTTTAATATAGTAATATACTAACAAAGTTATGGAACAAAACTTAAAAAAGTTAACTTATTTTAACAAATTAAGTAGTAAATTCCCTTCCATCGATGTTGTCGTAAGGATAATTTTAAAAATTTACTTCGTGTTAGTTTTATAATTAACAATATTGTATCCACGAACTAATATTGTTGGATTATTTCGGTATTTGTGTGATCTGAATTTTCTTGCTATAATTCTCCGTGTGTGTTGTGAAACAATATTTTAATTCAATTTCAATCTTCGCCTTACATTTATTATTATAATCTATGTTTTCCTTTTTTTGTGTGTGGTTTCGAGTATTTTTTAATTTTTCACATTTCCTCTTTATGATAAAAGAATTCTTGTTAATTTGTTGTTAAGTTTGACTGAAGGCATATTATAAAATAATACAATGATATTTTGTATCATTTTATCAATATAGATAATAAACTGGAGATTATGACATTATTAAAGATTTATGTGAATCTGACTGCTACCCCAGTGCCTTTCACGTGGGGTTTTTTATTAACAATGGATCTACCAAAAAAAACTTATTATTACGACGTGATTATATCTCAATTTAATGTTATTAAAATAAATTCAGCAGTTTAACCTCAAAAAATATTCGGATGGAATTATATTCACTTGAATAATAGAGACAGTGCAGTTGTAGAATTACCGAAGTGAAACTGTGACGTGCACGTGCGCAGGAGCACCGCACGGAGATGGACGCGCGCGCGGGCACGTTCCAGGCGCTGGAGCTGTTCGGGCAGCAGCTGCTGCAGGGCGGGCACTACGCCAGCGTCGACATACAGGAGAAGCTCAACGCCATGGGCGACGCCCGGCAGGAGCTGGAGAAGTCAGTGCGCCAAGTTTTTTTTTGTTTATTTACTATAGTTCTAGTTATGCCTATGCCTTCGAAGTTAAGGGTAGCAGATTCGAATATCGTTAGAGGCAAACTGTGTCATGAGTATGAACGTTTGTATTCGCGTCATGGATGTTTATATGTATAGTTTATCTATGTCATACATATTCATGAGAGTATATTGTTCTGTTAGCTTGGACACTAGGTTGGCGATACGCTGACCATCAGTCACGTTGTTCCAGCACTGATGACATATTGGTCGAAAGGGATTAACTGTGTAAACTTCTGTTTACACACTTCTGTTAACATCTTCTAGTTATTACTAGGGATAATCCCTAGTAATAACTAGAAGATAGATTTTTATATATCCTTATAATACTGGCCATTGAGTTGATTTATTTCGCTTTAAAAAGCGAGTGTCCCAAGTTCGTTACCAGACTGACTCTATTACAATTGTTAATAAATAACAAATCTGGAATGATTTGTTATTTATTAACAATTGCAAAATACATAACAGCATGTGAAAGTCCATTGCAGAGTTTTGCCATCTGTCATTAGGAAGATTTGACGCCATGTTTGATAAGCAGTTACATATAACACATAATACGCTGTTGCCTGTCACCGGATCGTTACTTTTGATCTGGAATATCTCGAGATGTTCATTTCGCTATTACGGTATACATGCGTTATTTTCACATAAGGACACTCTTACGACACGCGCGGTAAGATAAAGGGTAGTATATTTTTACGCCGTCATCATACGGCTAGAGCTGGAACTGCAAAGTTAACTACAAAATCTTTAATTGGCCTTGTTTTTCAATTAATTTTTAACAAAATTTCCTGTAAAAACTTCAGATTTTAGATATTGTCATAATGTTATCAATAATGGCATGCTTAATGGGTATTTCGATATAGTATTGTTAAAAAAATTTGTTGAATAGTTACAATATTATAACAAAACTAAGCTGATTGAGAATGAAAATCGAATTGTTATGAAATCATAACTTTTGTTCACAAACTGGCACATTTGTTCACTAAAAGTGACATTACGACTCCGCTATAACAGTGCTTGTGCTGCAGGGCGTGGGTGTCGCGGCGCATGAAGCTGGACCAGAACCTGGAGCTGCAGCTGTTCTACCGCGACTGCGAGCAGGCGGAGGGCTGGATGGCGGCGCGCGAGGCCTTCCTGGCGCCGCCCGAGCCCAGCGCGCCGCGCGACGCGCCCGACAGCGCCGCGCCCGACAACGTCGAGCAGCTCATCAAGAAGCACGAGGACTTCGACAAGGCCATCAACGCGCACGTCAGTACCCGCCGTCACAATCCCACCGTCGACCTGCCGGCCGCACGCTGCGAATCGATCGTTCACACTCTACAGTCTGTCACAGCTCCACAGCTCAACATAGTCTGCACAATCGAAATTCTACTACTAACTAAATACATAAATAAAAACATGAACATTGCTCTGATTACATAGTAGCTAAAGCACGCGTGTTATGGAATCGGCAAACATCGACGAAACCCCAAGCTCCCAGACCCGAGAAAATATAGAAAAAGTGGTTTCCTACATTGACCCATGCGAGAATCGAAACTGTGACGTCAGATCTGGCGACACAAACAAAACTGATGTATAGGACATTCGTTTATGGTCGTCAAAATATCATCCCAATCACAAGATTATATCAAAGTAATCAGCATATAGCACATCAATACGATTGTTTTGTGAACGACAGTTGCATCTTAATACTCGTTTAATTAATAGTCTTTTAAGTAATTTAATTAATAGCAAAGGCGTTTCACACAGCCTACCACTACAGTGCTATCCTCATTAGCTGATCATAGAATCATTCTTAGATTATCACTGGTACACTGACACTACACTCAGGTGGCTTAAGCAAGGATATGCACGCAACACCAGTCTGACATACAAAAGACGTCATTCAAATCTTGTGAAAAATTCTTAACTATCTAGAACCTAAGGCGAAAATCTTCTTCCGCCGCTATTTGACCAGGAATCCGGTTGCTATGGCGATATTAATCCATCGTAGTTTATGATCCGCCTGGAATGGATTTACCTAGACGACAGAACTCATCCAATTTTTACACCAAAAACTTGTTTTTCTTTTCTTCCATCTTCGACTTATTTATTAATTTTTAATTTATAAACAGGAGGAGAAGATTGCTCAACTGCAGACATTGGCCGACCAGCTGATCGCGTCCGACCACTACGCAGCCGACCCCATCGACAAGAAGCGCAAGCAGGTGCTCGACCGCTGGCGTCACCTCAAGGAGGCCCTCATTGAAAAACGCTCAAGGTATGTAAAATAAATAATAAATATCTTCACACAATTCCCAATACAGGGGTAGACAGAGGTCTAGTTTAGACAATTACGTCCCTTCGACCCACCTTCCACCGAAGATATTTTCGGGACCACGTGACCGGTGGTGAGCCCGTCGCCGCCTTAATGTCCAAGCCAGCGATATTCGTACATAAGTTTTTTTTTTGAAAAACCTATTGGTACAAGCCAGCCACTTGGGGATCGAGCTCGGGTCTCTTGACTCGAAATTCCGACCACCCAACCACTTGGCTATCATGACTTCTTATCAAGGTATGTATTTTTTCTAATCAATTCAGAAAAAATTCAATCAGTTCAGACAAATTATATCGCGTTCCTTTGTTCAGATTGGGCGATGAGCAGACGTTGCAGCAATTCTCACGTGATGCTGATGAGATGGAGAACTGGATTGCGGAGAAGTTGCAATTGGCTACTGAAGAGAGTTACAAGGTAATGTCAATTTAATGATACATATAACAATGAAAATGAAATATATCTTCACGCAATTTCCCTTGCTGAGGTAGACAGAAATCTAGACAAGAAAGTCCTTTCGATCTACTTTACACCAAAGCTTATTTGAGACAACATGATTGGCCGCGTGCCTAAAGCCATGTTTATATCCAAGCTAACTGTACAATACGCTTATGTACATTTAAATTTACATAGACTGATATTTTTTTATTTGTCTATGAAATAATATTGTATTCTGTGTGAATTTTAAATATTGTGTATTGAACACATTTTTAAACAATATTTATTTAAACGAAATTATAATGAATTGAATTTTTTAGACTTCTATTGAAAGAAAGAAAGAAAGAAAGAAACATTTATTTTAGCACTTAAAATTAAATATAAAGTGAAAAAAAAAAACAGACATTTACAATAAATTATATACGATCGCCATTTTGCAGAAGTGCAATGTGCCAAAATAGGTGAGCCACTCAGGTATATTGCTGGGATGAAACCTGCACTGCCAGGTACATGCCAGCCCTGATTTTCAGTGGCCCCTAATAATATATAAATATTCATAATACATAATATATAATATACAAAAATATATACACATATACATGCATACATATATATACTTATAAATACTCACATAATCAATAATACTTGATGTGGTGCGTACGCAGGGGCAGCGACTACCGATCTATCCATAACATTAACAAATATATATTATACATATTGAGCATGTATGTATACACACATATTTATACAATCATATATGATGACTTTTGGCAGCAGATACTTATCCTTTAATATACTCAGTGATCAATGACCATTGACATGAACAAGAAGAATGACTAATGTAAATAAAAGAGATAAATACCCCATTCTAGATATATACACTACGGCAAATAGTGAAGGAAACAAAGATAACATAAACTTTATTCCTGCAGTTGTTTGTTTAATAGGAATAATTTTAACTTTTGGCGGAAATTATATACGGAATGCAGATTTCGAAAAGGGGTGGTAAATTGTTCCAGCACTTAGTTGCCGCATATCGAAAACTTCCCTTGAAAGAAGCGGAATGATGAGTGGGTACCAACAACAAGTAGCTTGAGGCCCTAGTTATATATTTAGAGCAATATTCCTGAGCCCAATCTAATTTATCATAAAGATAAATGGGTTTTTTCCACTTGATTGTTCCGAATAATAAAGTTGCAAAGTGTAATTTCCATCGTGCGTCCATTTTAACATTTTAGCTCCGTTAATAAACGGGTGACATGTGTACGGGGAGGTATTTTAAAACAATAGCGAGCACAGGCGTTTTGGACTCGCTGCATGAGTTTCCTAGAGCGCGCCGAAATCCTTGGTCCTAAAACAGCGTCAGCATAATTAAGCTTAGAAAGGATCAGTGACTCACACAAATTTATACGTACCTCTGTTTTTAGCACGTCTCTAATTTTATATAGTGTTTTCAAACGATAAAAGCATTTTTACTGTGTTGACTACATGTTTTCAAAACGCATATTATCATCCATGACAACTCCTAAATTTCCTGTTTCACTAACTCGATCTATACTAATGTCATTAATTTTAACTAAGTAATTTGAATTTAATATTTTATTAACCTTGTTTTTGGTACCGATCAACATATATTTAGTTTTATTAGGGTTTAATACTAAGGTATTTGCTTCTGACCAATCCGCAATACGCTTTAAATCCTCATTTAGTTTTTTTGAGGCTATGATACTTTCCGATGGTTTGAAAGACATATATAATTGTATATCGTCGGCATAAATATGGTAATTACAATTGAGTATATTTTTAAAGATATCAGCACTGTATAATATAAATAATAATGGTCCTAGAATGGACCCCTGAGGAACTCCTCTTGGCACCAAAGAACATCCCGAAATTGTTTTAGTGCCATTTTCATGTGTTACTTCCACAATTTGCTTGCGATCATTTAAATAACTCTGAAACCACTTGAGTGCTTCAACGCTGAACCCGTAATATTTTAATTTTGACAGAAGTAATGATCTATTTATTGTATCAAAGGCCCGAGAGTAGTCCAGAAAAACGAGAGCTGTTACTTTGCCTTTATCTTGAGCACTCAAAATGTTGTCAACCACATCTGCTAAGGCCGTAGTAGTACTGTGGTGTTTGCGAAACCCGGATTGTACGCTCGGAAGAATGTTATTACTTTCTAAATATTCAATAAGCTGATTACAAACAATCCGTTCCACGACTTTGGATAAACAAGGCAGAATACTAATAGGTCGCAAATCCTTAAAGCTATTTACATTGTCCTTTTTAGGAATTGGTTTCACTAAGGCTGTTTTCCACTGTGATGGATATGTTTGAGACTTAATTGACATATTAACAATCTTTGTAATCGCATGCAAGCTATCAGGAAGTGTGGATAGTAACATCTCTAGGGATACGCCATCCATACCAATAGCATTGGACTTCAGGGAGCGTAAAATCTTTAAAACGTTGTCTTCACTTACTTCAGCAAGGTTAAATTTATTGCAGCAAAATTCTGTTGATTCATAAAGAAATATAGTTGATAAGTTGACTAATGTTCGCCCTGGGACATTTAAAAAATGATTATTTATTTCTTTTGCATAGCATAAGTTTTGCGGTATAGATACTTTGTTCTCATTTTTAAAATTAATTTGTCGTTTTAAATTATTCCATAACGCTTTAGAATTATTTATATTATTATTTACATAAGTATTAAAGTAAGCACTTTTTTCATTATAAATTGCATTAGTAACCATTTTTTTTTAATTCTGTGTAATAATTGATATGTGCAATATTTTTTGTTGAACGAGCTCTATAATGAGCTTTATTTCGGAGTTTTATCATTAATTTTACGTTATGTGTAATCCACGGAAAATGGTGCTCTTTATATATACCTTTTTAATGGTGCCAAAAATCAAAACGGATAATATATTGTAGTTGAATTCATCTACCATTGTGGTTACATCCGAAATGTTAATAATATTATTCAATTAATAGTACTCAAAACTTGCTTAAAAGTCTCTGGATCAATATTTTTAATTGGCCTGTAGATTATGTATTTTGGTGGGCATTTGTTTGCCAATAAGCTTAATTTACATGTTATAAACGAGTGATGGCTAAGTTCAGGTATATGGTCAACAGTTATATGATACACGTCAACGCTGGAGCAAACGAGATCGAGTAGTGTTTCGCTCTGGCCTATAAAATGTGTGGGTTGGTTAACATATTGTTTTAAATTATTTATTAACAAGAATTCATTGAGTATTTTAAAATTAGTATTATTTATATCCAGATAATTTATGTTGAAATCACCGAAAAGCAAAATTGCATCACATGATGAAAAGGAGCTAATAGTCTCAGTAAGCGCATCGATAAATCTTTCAACACATAGCCATGGTGGCCGGTAGGCGGTTCCGACAATGATCGTTTTGCTACAGATTTTGATGCTCAGCCACATTTGTTCTACTTGTGGCACCATTGGATTGGGGATAACACGCACAGAGAGACTGCGTTTGACATAGAAGCCCACACCACCACCGCGCGAGCGAACTTCCGGAGGGCGAGGATATGTCGTAACTGATTAAGGATGGGCCATTAAGGATGGGCGCCCGGCCTTCTTCGCCCTCCCGGAGCCAGGTTTCGTTAAGGGCCATCACATCAACACTATGGTCATCCATAGCTACCGCAAATTCATCGTGATTACTCCCAAGTGACCCAGGATTCAAAAAACCAAACTTTAAGAAATGTTGCTTAACCATTATTAAACCTAGGTAAAAATATATAAATGTGTTTTATATACATGTAGTTAATTTTTATTTTATTTACATTGTAATATGAAAGACCAAAAAAAATAAACATAATAAAATATATAAATATAGGAACTTCGTAGACCATATATAAACGAACATTGCACCTCTGAAAATGGTTGTTTGCTTTTACTAGTACTCTCATACATAATGCAATACATGTGTAGAAAAAATAAATATAAAGATAACGTTACACATTTGTCGAACCAATTGTACTGCTGGCAAAAAATATATTTATATCTTGATCAGAGTGAACTCGCAATACTTCAGTTCCTGGTTCTTTACGAACTAATATACGCCCTCCCCTAGTCCATACATATCGCCACCCATGGAGACGTCCCTTCTCTCGGGCTTTATAAAAAAGCTGACGATTGGTGCGTGTGAGACGTTCATTTACGTATATACGTTGTACTTTTCCGTCGGTTATTCCTGTTGTATATCTATATTACGACGTACTCGAGCTGCACGCAAGATTTCATCTCGCAGGACACGCCGCGTCAATCGCACACTAAGTGGACGATGATGCTGTTGATCATTGTTTTCTGGTAAACTTCTACGCGGACCAATTCGTGCAGCACTGACGATATCTCTAGGCTCAAGAGAGATGCCTATCTTCTTTGCTACCAAGCATGCAATGTGCTCCACATTCTCACCACTTAACTCTGGAAGACCGGTTATCTCAATATCATTGAGAAGAGAATTCTGCTCGCAGTCATTAATCTCCATTTGTAGTTTGGTAACAGTTTCCACAAGGTTTTTATTACTCTCTGTACAGATCTTAACGCTAACTGTCTCCTCCAATAAAGACATTCTTTGTTCTACACTGTTGACTCTGTTGCTAAAATCAGTCATGACAGAGTTTAAGCGAGCCAACTCTTGTCTGAAAGAAGACATTTCGCGTGATACAGTTACTAATTCGACTCTGAGGCCCTATCTCTTCTCTTAAAGATAGGTTCCCAGTAATCGGACTTTCACCTTCGGTATTTGCATCTAAGTACATTTCGTTTTGTAATTCTGGTGTGTTTGTGGTTGGACAGTCACTTAAATTGCTCTCATTATGCTCTGAAAAATGGACGGGACTTTATTTTACATCCACGACATAGCCACTTGGGTTGTTTTCGAGAATCATTATTTGTATTGACTGCACACGTATTGCGATGAAACATCAAAGTGCATTTAGAGCACTTAGCGACATCTGTCGTTGACAAGAATTTTCCACACTGATTGCATTTATTAGCCATTTTGATTTGATAAGGAATGAAGCTATTGACCACTAGATGGCGGTAATAATCTAACAAAAGTCATCTGCGGGTATGCACACACACAGTATGTTTATCAGCCTTAAAAAACTGAACAAATTCGTAATATACGCATTAACACTTGTGTTCACTATATTCGTAATTCAAAACACATACACTTGCATACTATTTTAAGTCCTAAATACACCGATATTATTTTACTGGGACAAAAACAACACAGCTATCAACAAAAACAACTGTCACCGCCCTCTGACCGTACTCGACTCCTTATTGCATCCTGCTAATATTATAAATGCGAAAGTTTGTGGGTCTAGATATTTATTCCTCTGTCTTATTTTAATGGCAAAACGAAATGAGCTGAAATTTAGCACAGATTTAGATTTTGACCCTTAATATAAGAATTACCATAAACCACATACCATCTTTAAAGAAGTGCCATATTTGTTGTTAAACATATGGTACCTCTTAACCCCATTTTTTGTCCCCGTGGGATAATATAGACATTTGTCAATTTTTAAACTGCTTAAAAAAGCACTATACATGTAACAGAATTAAGCTGCGTCATTAAAGAACTGTGGACAAATTTTGTAAAAGCGACCATACTATCGTATATTTTAAAAATGATAGTGTGGGTTTTGATGTTTGTTCCTCAATCACACATATACATAATTCTATCCAACTTAACACCTACGGTGATACAGGGCATTTTGCATTTGGCATTTTTTTTAACATTCAGACAGTATCTTTAACTTTTGTAAAGTTAGTATAATTATATAAATAATGTGGTGCATTGTGACAGGACCCTGCGAACATCCAGTCGAAGCACCAGAAGCACCAAGCGTTCGAGGCGGAGCTGGCGGCTAACGCGGAGCGCATCCAGTCCGTGCTGGCCATGGGCGGCAACCTCGTGCAGCGCGGCCAGTGCAGCGGCAGCGAGGACGCCGTGCAGGTACGAAGCTGAAAGTGCTTATAAAGAAAGTAAAAAAAAAGAGTTAAAAAGAAATAAAAAATATCTTCACGCTATTCCCAATACAGGGGTAGACAGAGGTCGAGTCCAGACAATTAAGTCCCTTCGACCCAAGTGTGTCTTAATTGACTTTTTATTTTTTTACTTAATTGACTTTTATAATGTTTGTTTCAAAATAATAATTACCAATCGCTATGTTCAGGCTCGTCTCGCATCGATCGCTGACCAGTGGGAGTTCCTCACACAAAAGACCACGGAGAAGTCATTGAAGCTCAAGGAGGCCAACAAGCAACGAACATACATTGCCGCCGTCAAGGACCTTGACTTTTGGCTGGGGGAGGTAATTTAGAATCGAGTTTTATTTTAAGACCAAGAAGAGAAGTTCAAGGTTGATCAATAAATGATTGAATGAGGAAAGAGTAGTGAAGAACATTTTGCAGGGAAAACAAAGCCTAAGAAGGTTTGAGGAATATGGAGAAAATGTGAAATTGTTTGCCTTCATCCACCAAATCAACACAAAGTTCTACTTATTTAAATTAGGTATTTTGACATAACAGACAGTATATTAAGTTTGTCGCCTTCAACCGCGTCATTTATTTTAATAAAATAAAGGTAACAAAATGCTATAGAAAAAAATTTATTAAAATAATTGCAATTGTCACAGGTTGAGAGTTTGTTAACATCAGAAGATTCTGGAAAAGATCTTGCTTCGGTTCAGAACCTAATGAAGAAGCATCAGCTCGTGGAGGCCGATATTCAGGCACACGAAGATAGGATTAATGGTGAGTTGTGATGAAAATTTTTGATATTCATATTGACTGATTTTGTTTTTCTTTTGATGAGATCAAATATTACTGAATTACTGTCCTTATGTAACAATCAACCCTGTGTTTAACAATCATAATTGTAATGATAAACAGTTAAAAGTTTATTTAGAAATAACTAGTTATTAATCAATAATCATTTTTGTAGCATTTTTTTTTATTATTTTTGTAGCAACAGTTACTATGTGCAATGTATTTCACCATTGATGATCATTTGTGATTACTAACATTGTGAAAACTGATTTATTTAATTACCTGAGCATGCACTCTAAACAGAATTTGTGTCACGTCTTACGTTAATTCAGTATATCTAAAAAAAACTATCTATCTATTTAGGAAATGTGGAATTTCTAAAGTAGTGATAAAGTGGCAATTTGCTTTATGGTATTGTCCTGTTATGTAAACAACGGGATGTAAGATTGATAATACTGATACATGGCAATGGAGGTGTAGGCTAACGCTGTCGTGTCCGCGTGCAGACATGAACGCGCAGGCGGACGCGCTGGTGTCGAGCGGGCAGTTCGACAGCGCGGGCATCGGGTCGCGGCGCGCCGCCATCAACGAGCGCTTCGAGCGCGTGCGCAACCTGGCCGCGCACCGCCGCGCGCGCCTGCACGAGGCCAACACGCTGCACCAGTTCTTCCGCGACATCGCCGACGAGGAGTCCTGGATCAAGTGAGTGCACCGCAGCGCACTGGATTCTCACAATTCACAAGCAAGCCATTGGCACAATTCACATGCATATATAACTACTGTATGTAGCGGACGAGTGCTGCAGGAAAAGGGTCGCCAGGTCGAGTGATAGTGACCTTTGGAGGAAGTCTTCTCCTCTAATATTCACTATCGGTAATTGTAAATATGCGTGTAATCATGATAACTTCGATAGCGCGATGTAGGATGTCGATTTGTTTCCTGAATCCTCCATTAGCGAGTTTCTTCTATTGGAAGTTGATGGTTTTATACGGATCAAGACCCGTATTGGTTGATCCTCTAAAAAAATTTACTTTATCTCATTACTTTTTTTTATTCGGTACAATTCGGAATAGTTTTAAATTTGAATATAATATTTCGCAGGGAAAAGAAGCTGCTTGTGGCGTCCGACGACTATGGTCGCGACTTAACAGGCGTACAAAACCTACTGAAAAAACATAAGCGACTTGAAGCAGAGCTGGCAAGTCACGAGCCAGCCATCCAGTCGGTGCAGGAAGCTGGGGAGAAACTCATGGATGTGTCCAACTTGGGCGTGCCCGAAATAGAGCAAAGACTGAAGGCATTGTCTCTCGCCTGGTCTGAACTGCAAGCTCTAGCCGAGGAACGTGGTGCTAAACTGCAGCAATCGTTGGCCTATCAGCAATTTTTAGCTAAAGTTGATGAGGAGGAAGCTTGGATTAGGTAATGTATTTTTGTAATTCATTTTCTTTTAAATTATTCTTTGGTAAGTGATAACGGCTGGTCAGCAACAGCTGCTATGAGCCCGTTATCAATACAGTGAACTGTATGAATGCAAGAGTGTGAGATGGTGTGACGTTGCGCAGCGAGAAGCAGCAGCTGGTGGTGGTGAGCGAGTGCGGCGACAGCATGGCGGCGGTGCAGGGGCTGCTGAAGAAGCACGAGGCGCTGGAGGCGGAGCTGGCGGCGCGCGGCGAGCGCGTGCGCGACCTCGCCGCCGACGGCGAGCGCCTGCTGGCCGCCGGCAACCTGCACGCCGACGCGCTCAAGCACCGCCTGCACTCGCTGCAGGTACGCGCAACACTTCACTGTTACTTTACAATTTGATGGTATATATATAATTGGTTTTCGGTCTTAGCTAATCTAACATTTAAACCTATATATAAAAAATATCTTACGCCATTCCTAATACTGGGATAGACAGAGGTCTAGACAATTATGTTCTTTGACCCACCTTTAATCAAAGACATTTTTGGGACATCGTAACAGGTGATGAGTTCGTCGTCACCTTTACGTCTAAGCTTACAATATATAAATCGTACATTTATACATTGTTGTCTTGGACGTAATTGTTTTTAAATATTCCCCTTTGGTACGAGCCTGCTAATTGCGGATCGAACTAGGGTTTCTTGATATGAATTCCAATCACCCACGACTCGGTCATCGTGAATTAAAATATTGTTTTAAAAATATGTTGAATACATGTAATGAAATATATTTAAAAATAAATATTTGGTTTTAGTCTAAACTGGAGAAGCTGACGGGCCTGGCGGCGAGGCGCAAGGCGGCGCTGGTGGACAACTCGGCGTACCTGCAGCTGCTGTGGAAGGCGGACGTGGTGGAGTCGTGGATCGCGGACAAGGAGACGCACGTGCGCTCCGACGAGTTCGGCCGCGACCTCTCCACCGTGCAGACGCTGCTCACCAAGCAGGACACCTTCGACGCCGGTCAGTCTTTCAATTATTGCTACTTAGCACGTAGCATACGGGTGAACTACATTCATATATACATATAATTAATGTGAATAAATAGCTTAGTTATCGCTACAGCAGTTGTTAAAATATTACTGGAAAGTAGATTTCTTAATACTAAAAGTACAACAATATATTGTTCCTTTTTTGTGCAAACATTTATGACAAAATAAGAATGAAGAAACTTCAAACTTCAGCTTATCAGTAACATAATGATTTCCATTTAAAAAAAATAGGAATGCTCAATCTGGGTCTAATGGAATAAATCCATATATAGATTTTTTAAACATCTTTCATATTTACGAAAAGAAGGGAGCTGTACATTCTGACAGTATTTGACAATATTGATATTTGTAAAAAAATACGGTATAAGTGTAAGGTTAAAAGTGGAATATTAATAAAAATAGTTGATGTAACTGAAACAAAGCCACTAGAAAAGTTGTTAAACATGAATAACCGGCGGGCAGGTCTGGCGGCGTTCGAGCACGAGGGCATCCAGAACATCACGCAGCTGAAGGAGCAGCTGGTGGCGGCGGGGCACGAGCAGGCGGCCGCCATCGCCAAGCGCCACGCCGACGTGCTGGCGCGCTGGCAGCGCCTGCTGGCCGACTCGGCCGCGCGCAAGCAGCGCCTGCTGCAGCTGCAGGACCAGTTCCGCCAGATCGAGGAGCTCTACCTCACCTTCGCCAAGAAGGTACGCGCCGCCGTCTGCAACTTCCACCCACCCATCAACCACTTAAACTGCACACAAGCACTTCCTGAAGTAGAAGTGAAGAGAACTAGTAAAATCCCAATTATTTAAAAATAAACTGGGGGCAGTAGAATCTTACCATGTTTTTCAATCAAACTGGGCCATTTCGACTACGCATGTCAAAAAAATCATCGACGCCAACCTCTCAGAATAGCTATATGAACTGGAAGGCTGACACCCATGTTACTGTCCTTTCACTATTCTTCCCCTTCCTCAATTTCTTAACACAACTCTCCTCCGGAAAAATAAAACAGTCTGAAGACCCACACTGTTCCTGGAAATAAATGAATGTAGGTGACTCTAGGACATTCTTCCAAAATAAAGAAGATATATTTATAAGGAAACTTATTATTCAATGCCTAACTCCATTTTGACTAAACCACTTTCATTGTTATATCACCATTAACCCTTGTTTTAAGGATTGAATTGTATAGAATTTTAAACTTTAAATATTTAACAAAAAGAACTCAATACTAAATAATCATTCCATATTTTCACAGGCGTCTGCATTCAACTCATGGTTTGAGAACGCCGAGGAAGATCTCACGGACCCAGTTCGCTGCAACTCCATTGAGGAGATCCGAGCTTTGCGTGACGCTCATGCTCAATTCCAGGTAATAAGAGGGAAAAACGTGGTACCAGGTAATAAGATGAAAAAACGCCAATTGATAAGTTGAACGTGGTGATTATGGCGAATTCGCCAACTTTACAGTGGTAGAGCCACGCATCAGCTTTTGTTGTTGCAAGAATGCGCCGGCACGACCGGGGAAGTACCACGACCTCACAGAATACCGGCGTAAAGTAGAAGTCTAACTTCTGCGTTTCGTCTGGTGAGTGCAGGTAACCGGTAGCCCACCCCCTTCCCCCCAATTCTGGGAAGGGGGGGGGGGACTCTAAGGGAGGCAACGCATCTGCTATGCTTCTGGTATTGCGGGTGTTCATGGGCGGCGGTAAACACCGCCGTTATTACAATTTCAATAAATTGTAATAACGGCACGGCTGATAAATTATTGATACTGTACAAAAATATCTGAAGTGAACTAAGAACAACATAAAAAAATCGTATTTTTTGTACAGGCGTCGCTCTCTTCAGCGCAAAGCGACTTCGCAGCGCTGGCCGCGCTGGACGAGCAGATCAAGTCGTTCAACGTGGGCGCCAACCCCTACACCTGGTTCACTATGGAGGCGCTCGAGGAGACCTGGCGCAATCTGCGCAAAATTATCGGTTAGTGCCTGTACTATTTTTGGTAAGATAAAATCTGTAGGGAGAGGTGTCTGAAATAATAATTATCTTTTTAATTATTTTTCTATTGATTAAATTTTTTTTAAGTAGTTGTATCAATATTTTTTTAAAGTTGACTTGGTCTGTTAAATGCATAAGTGGTTGAATTTAAATTGAGTGAGGATTTAAACCAAGGATATAAAAGAGTGCATTTTACAGCTAACCTAAATGCCATAATTTATAACAAAATGTTGACTCAAGCTTCAAAAAAAAGCTATCATCATAATAGCATATCAAGAGTCTACAATGTTCCTATGCCATGTGCATCCATAGTTTCTCTGCCACATTGTGCAGATCGTCACTCTATCTTGTGTGTGTTGTCCTATACTTCATTTCCCTGTCCGAGATTGCCACTTCAGAACCTTTCTTCCCCAACTGTTGTCACTTTTGCAATTCAGCGTGCTGATCCTTACAGCTAAATAAAAAAACTATAGATGTATTTTGAATTAATTATAAAATGACTACTGCAGCGGATCGTGATGTGGAGCTGACCAAGGAGGCTCAGCGCCAAGAAGAGAACGACAAACTGCGCAAGGAGTTCGCGAAACACGCCAATGCTTTTCATCAGTGGCTCACTGAAACTCGGTAAGAATTTGCGGACATATCCAAACATAGAATATAAAAGAAGTGGTGAGAATTTGCCACCCATTTTTTTCTCGTGAATGTAGTAAAAGGCGACTAAGAGTACGTAAATATGTCTGGTTGTGGCACTGATCATCAACGTAGGTACTAAGATTGTCAAGCTGCCTACTAAGTGTTAACATTATGGCAAGTTTTATTGGAGCTCCTAGTAATAGTGAAGCTATTATAGACTTTTAGTTAGTAAGGACTGGCCTGTAGTTTAATGATACTTTTTACCATTTTTAACGAGGAGAATGCTTTATAAGAAGTTAGTTTTGATGACTATTGAAGCCTATTTTAATTTAATTTAGAATTACTTTTTCTAGATGTTATAAAAATACAACAATACACTTAATTTTTGTCAACTTTTTGGTACACATTATTTTACAAATATTGCTGCACAACATTATAGTTTAAAGTTTACCACTCTGGTTATCAGTTTTGTATTCAACCATCAAATGAAAGAATAAAATTGTCAAATGCTCACCTTTCATTTAAAAAACTGTAACTTGAATAATTTAATTGACTTATCTTAGACTGTTGTTTAGCTGTGGTGTAGTGCTGTCGAGAATTTTCTTTATTTTAGATGTTGAGCAAAATAAGCATTGTTAATACACATTTGGTGACAAACAGCAATGTCTTATGTGTTGTGGTTCTTCCAGGTTTTATGAAATTTCATCTCACGGATAGTCTTTTGTCCAGTGATGATCAAATGGCTATTGGTTATTGGTTTATTTGCCCAGCCCAATAGTCATGTTACAATGTACAGTATGAAATTGTATCACTTTATATCTTGGTTTCTGTTAGGCGTAGCCTACTACAGTATGGTTAATATTGCCATGCAAGATAATCCAATACAAATATATGCACAGGTACCGGCTGCTAGGCTGGGACGGGTAAAGTACAACATAATGCGTGTACAGTTTGTACTAAACATGTCTGGATTGCCTGTGACTTGGCAGAATAATATTAATTTATTTGCATACCTGTCAGAAAAATTTAGCACTGATATTTAGAAAATTTTAGTATATTTCATAATATCGTGCTTGTTTTAATATATTTATATTGACAGTAGAACCTTAGTAAATTTTTAAGTAAGATACTGATGGCACTAAGATGAAAATAATTTATTTCTGTCCATTATCTGAATGTTTATATGAACGCATTCTCAATTATTTGCACTATAATGCTCTTTTAATTATAAGTGTAAATATTTTGCAACCATCAATTTTTGTGCTTAAAGTTATATAGTTATTTATATGCCCTTCCTAGTAGTAATTTTTCTGCCAAGTCATTTTTGTGAGCGCTTCATGTTTTCGATGTTTTTCTTCGATAGTTATGTTCTGACTTTTGACGAACTTATTGAAAAATAATGTAAATATTAATATTTAACTCTCACGTTTGCCCGTCTTGATTTATATTTTTAATTCTACTAATTTGAATGTTGTCAGTGATTCGTTTTTGTATAATGAAATAAGAAACACTTTTTCGCTAACTTATTTTAACTTTTTTAGGCCTAATTGTGTTTTTCTTTTGCTGTGTGTAAACGAGACCAACCCACCCTTGCGGGTGGAATTTTGTAAAATCCGTTCTTATATATATCGTATCGCCAACAATATATTTCGTATATAAGTTTTAAAAAAAGATGCTTGGTATGAACCTGTCATCTGGGTATCGAACTCGAGTGTCTTGATTCGCTATTCGATCACCCAACAACTAGGTTATCGTGACTTTATATTTGACTTGTACTCGACTAAAAGAATATATAAAGTCTCTAGGTTATCAAATCCTCATGGTATCCAGAGAAATTGTTATAAGTGAGCCAATGATATTTGGCTTCTATATATATAAGATGTGCTTCTATATATTTGGTCCGCAGCACGTCGATGATGGAGGGCACGGGGTCGCTGGAGCAGCAGCTGGCCACGCTGCGGCAGCGCGCCGGCGAGGTGCGCGCGCGCCGCGCCGACCTGCGCCGCCTCGAGGAGCTCGGTGCGTGCCGCACACCTGCACACCTGCACACCTGCACACCTGCACACACACCAACACAACATTAATAATGTTAACGACGCGTATTTTATTTGAACTGTGGGGTAGACAGAGACAATTAAATCCTCTACGACTCGACTCACAAAACATACATAGATAGGGACAATATCACTAATATCGCTCAGATCCCAAAGTATCTTAGGCATGTGTGTACATGGAATCGAAAACAACGAAGATAATACCACAAACATTTGGTAAATCGGACCCGAGACAATGCAGAAAATATGTTATTCTACATCGACCCGATCGGGAATGGATACCTGGACCTCGGAACTGACGATACCATAAAACCGGTATATACGTCACTTGTCCAAGGAAGTCGTATATAATATTATGCTCCCACATCCTACAGATGTCTTGTGTGTGTTATACACCTTTTGAACATGACGACACGAAAACACCTTCGCCTTCGAGCAATCTTTTTTGTCTCCACTCGGCTTTACAGCGTCGCTCAAATCTTCCAGGCAATAACACATCCCCTCTGACAATTTTTGAGCTATAGCAAATTTATGTTTTAAAATAATGGGAAATAAAAAACTCAACAGCGCTAATCGAACCCACGACTATCGCGTCATGCCGTAGCATTTCATACTTCCAAGATTTTTTTTTTAAAATGTCTCATTAATTTAATAAGAAAAAAATTCTAGCATAGCATTCATGCTTTAAAAAACAATAAAAACGCATCATGAACGCATATTTTTTTATTCCTGCACACATGTGATTATTAATTAATATAATGAAATTATAACAGGAGCTGCTCTGGAGGAGCACCTGATCCTGGACAACCGCTACACGGAGCACAGCACCGTGGGGCTCGCGCAGCAGTGGGACCAGCTGGACCAGCTGTCCATGCGCATGCAGCACAACCTCGAGCAGCAGATACAGGCCAGGAACCACTCGGGTGAGTTGGAGCATCAAAAACATCTGCACACTATAAGAGAAATATCTTCACGCCTTTCCTAATACAATTCCCAAAGGTCTAGGCAATTAATAAAAAAGTCCTTTCGACCAACCTTCCTCTGAAGATATTATTGGGACTACGTGACCCGCGGTGAGCCCATCGCAGTCTTTATGTCCAAGCCCACTATATACAAATTGTTCAAAAGTTGAGAAACCATTAGAGCAAACCTTCCACCTGGGGATCGAACTCTGGCCTCGTGACTCAAATTCCGATCACCTAATCTCTCGGCTGTCGTGACTCTTGTATATTAGTAAATAAATCTCCAGAAACATTATACCATAATTGATAAAGAATATTACAATAAACATAAGAGAAAGGCAATTTTAAAAAATAAAAATCTATGATAATGAACTATAATTCCATAACTAATATTATAATTAATCAATTTGTATCTTAAATAGAAAATAAGTAGCAGGTGTATTAAACAGAAAAATTGAACTTGGTAATGTGTTCATAAATGTCACTAAAATAATGTTTAATGAATATACTCAAATATTTTATAGAATTTAAAGCCTATAACTTGAAAATCTTATTCACTGTAAGCATATTGATTCCTGGAATATTTGTTGAATCGTGATTTGTTTGTGTGACAGGCGTAAGCGAGGACGCGCTGAAGGAGTTCTCCATGATGTTCAAGCACTTCGACAAGGACCGGTCGGGGCGGCTCAACCACCACGAGTTCAAATCTTGCCTTCGCGCACTTGGTTACGACCTGCCCATGGTGGAAGAAGGACAGCCCGATCCAGAGTTCGAAGCCATTCTCAGTGAGTACTACTTTTTCATATAATATGACATACATAGCTACTGCATATAACATATATTAAAGAAGGTCACAGATGTGTAGCTACTTTCACTTCCTTTTTCTTCACTATACATTTAAAATCTAACATAACTTGTTGCACAGAAAAATTGCGTTACAACTCCTAGACTAACCACACTCACAGACTTGGTTTTTCTTTAATATTTATATAATATCCATTATGAAATTGACCTCGTCATTATAATATATAGACGTGGTGGATCCGAACCGCGACGGCCAGGTTTCGCTGCAGGAGTACATGGCGTTCATGATCAGCAAGGAGACAGAGAACGTGCATTCGTCGGAGGAGATAGAGAACGCGTTCCGCGCCATCACGGCGCACCAGGACCGCGCCTACGTCACCAAGGACGAGCTCTACGCGGTCAGTATCTAGCACAGGCTCCGATATGTGCAGCTCGTGGTTACATTCTGTTTCGCACCTCGATCGCCAAGTGGGGTAGCAACACATTCTCGCAGGATACCGACATATTATGGAGGCATCATATGCTACAATGTGGTGTCATTTTAGTGAGGTTACGGGGACCCTCCTCTCTCCAGTCTCCCTATTACTATTAGTTGAAATTCGATGAAGTTTTAATCTTTCGAAAAAAAAACAAAGATGGGTGGTAAAAAATAGTACTAACTCCGACGAATCCTAGGATGGGGAGTGTCTATCACCTACGCTAATAAACCAGTAGCGCTGGAACATGGCAAAACATGTCAGTTATGAAAAAACTTACAAATAATAATAAATAACATGAACACATATTTTAAACATAACCTGATTTATTAAGAAATTGTTGGCGCATTTGTCTCTCAAATATTGGAGTAATTCTTTAATATTCTGTAAATTTTATTATTATCTATTAATTTTTTTCGGGAGAGAAAATGTTGTTCTAAATTATTATTCAACTTCACAGAACCTCACCAAGGAGATGGCGGACTATTGCGTCGCTCGCATGAAACCTTACGTCGAACCGAAGACCGAGCGGCCGATACCCAACGCACTCGACTACATAGACTTCACGCGCACGCTTTTCCAGAATTAAGCGAACCTGCGCTCGTCCGCGCAGTACTAATTTTATCATATTAAATTAAGCACAGAACACCTTGCTTTTTCTTTAAAACCTTACCTTAAATCTAAGTACTGTGCGGACTAAGGCCACTAGCGCCACCACGCTTGCATTTGCTTAAACTCTTTAATATTGTCTTCATATTCCAATATTTCAGACTGAAAATAATATTACTTTGCATTTACAAATTATAGCTATGTTTGAGAGTAACTGCTTTCCATTTGAATGCAGTTTCATTCCCAGATAGTGTAACTATTTATGGTGTGAAGATTTGCCAATTAGGTATATTGCGTATCTTCGCGTGTTGTAGCAATAGATTTTTTTTCTATTACTGAAAATTTTAATACAGTGAGGGTATGAATTCCTTTCCTCTGAAATTAGCAGAGGGATAAGAAGCTCCCTGAATGCTGAGATTTCTTATGAAACTCAGCTTAGTTATCTCATTTATCGATATTTGATGATTGCTAAATTAATAATTTTATATATCATATTAGCATTTGCTAGATAAGGAAAGTATTGTAATTTAAGAAAAAATATTCTAATAATCATTAAATATTTTATTGTCAAAGTTATTCAATTTGCTAAGTTTATTTATTCTTTGTATTCACATAAATAATAAATATTTAAATTTCATACTGTTTATTCTTTAATTTAAAAACTGTACATATAAACAAAATATTTTTTTTCACAGATTTCTGAATTACAGGTATGACTTACTAATCAACACCAATACAAGATTCAATAAATTATCTATCAGTCGATATAATTTTCTTGTTGTTGGTTACAAACCACAAAATATAATTTTTTCGTATATACAGAGACACTCCAGCTATATTTAAAATTATTGACATTTTCTGATTTAAATGAAATATATAGTGTTAGTTCAACTACTGGGCATGTAATTCATTGAAAAAGTATTATACACAATATTACAAAACTGCAAAAAGTTCGGCGATAATACTGATTGTAATAGAACAAACTGAAAAGAGTATAACATAAAATGACCAGACTAACATAAATTCATTCTAAATATTTATAAGAGTATTATTATAGTTATATAATGTTATTGTTAGGATTAATAAATTTACTATGGTAAATTTCAATTAATTATCATGAGTGAAATTATTGTATGCAGTTTGTTAATCAACACATATTTATTTTCTTTCTTAACACAAATAAATATGACTATCAAATATATTGATAACGGATTTTCGAAATATTTCGTTTTATAGTACAATATTTTAAAAAATTTACTCACAAAAGTAAATTATTGACATTATCTGTGAGTAAACTGTCACATAGTCCTTACTCACTCATTCTCTCTGATATACTAGACATTTTTTACTAGCCAGGATTTATGCTTAAGTAAAGTAAAACAAATGAAATGTGATGTGTTCATGTCATCTTTCCACTACAACTTTGCATTTCAATAATGATGTATTGTGTAATGTACAAACAAGTACACTTAAGTCATAAAAGTACCACAAAGGCTAGACCCTTGCATTCAAAGACATAGCACCAGCTAATTTCTATATGAAGCACATAATCCATAGTTCAATTCACTACACTTGTGCCCGTTGGAGTAACCGAAGCTCCTCTGGAGTTAGGTGGGTCTGCACTTTCTCGAGCAACGACTGCGGCAAAGGAGCCCTCGGCGGCTGTAAGTGGCGCACTGACAGCAACTCGCGCACTGACGGCCTCGCTCGTGCGTTGTATGTTAAACACCATTTCAGTGACCCTATTAGTGATGGTGGGAGATCTGCAAGCAATAATAAAAATACATAGACCAATCACACACAGCACTCAAACAAATGTTAACAACTTCTCTTTTCTTTTTAATAAATATACATACATACATTGTAGGGACATCACATACATTGCTCACATCACAAAGTAAGTAGCCTACGCATTTGTATTATGAAATCAGAAACAACAAAGGTATTACAAGCACCCAGATACAGGAGGATGTAGAAAAAGTGTTTTCTATTTTGACACAACCGGGAGTCAAACCTGGGAGTTCAGACCTGGCGACACCATGGAAACCAGTGTGGAAGTCCACGGAGGTCGTCGAAACTAGTAAGATTCGAACCCATTGCATCCCTGAGATACAAAGCCATGATGCATCCTACATGTTAACAGAATTACAATTACTTGCTGCACTGAAAATGTCTGCGTATTTCTGTGTATGGCAAAAAGCCCCAAAATAAAGGGTTAGTACTGATACCCAAGCTATAATAATGCATCTCCCAATCCTTAATCTTTGGGTTAGGCAATCACCAAAGGGTAAGGCCTAAGCCGGGACAACGTGACAGGGGGAGCTCGTCGCCAGCTTTATGGCCAAGCCAACGATATGAATCGTACATAGGTTTTGAAAAACCCATTGGTAGGAGCCTGCCACCTGGGGATCGAACTCGGGTCTCTCGACTCGAAATTCCGACCACTCAACCACTCGGCTATTGTGACACTCTTATAAACTACTAAATTTTAAAATTGGATCATTAACTTTTGAGTTAGATTAGATTAGACGGGCTGATTTTCGCAATATCACGTCCGAGCGCGTATAACTATTGAGTTATCGACCTGTAAACAACTGAATCGGGAAGAAGTCAGCCAGTATGGAGACAAGTGAACACCGCGCCGTTATTAAGTTCCTTACAAAGCAAGGAAAATCTTCTCAGACTGTTTTTCAAAAGATGTTAGCGGTTTACAAAGACTCTGTCCCAGGTAAAACCATGATTTACAAATGAAATGAGTATCCGAATCAACTATTTTACATGCATACATACATATATTCACGCCTCTTTCCCGTAGGGTAGGCAGAGACCACTTCTTTCCACTTGCTACGATCCTTACATACTTGTTTCGCTTCGTACACTTTCATTATTCCCTTCATACATTCTCTTCAATTTAGGGTACTCTTGACCTGGCCTTTTTTCAGGATGACCCTGATTTGGTCTCGAAATGTTCGCCTAGGTCTTACCCTACCTACACTTCCATTCACACTCACCTTATATACTTTTTTATCGTTCTTCATTCATTCTCTCGACATGGCCAAACCATCTTAGCATACCTTTCTCAATTTTAGTCACATCTTCTTTCAGACCACAACGTTTCCTTATCTCAGTATTCTTTATCCTGTTACTCAGTTTAACTCCTATCATACTTTTTATACTCTCATCTCAACTGCATTAACTCTGCTTTCATGTTTCTTCTGCCATAACCAACTTTCATTTCCATACATGAGTGTTGGAACCAACACTCCCTCATGCACAGTCTAACGAGCCTTGTTACGACACCTTCCAACTGTTCATAAAGGAGTGCAGAGCTCTATTCACCATGTTTCCTATATTCACTATTCTTTCAATATCACTCTCACACTTTCCATCTCTTGTGAACTTTGAACCCAGATACACAAACTCATTCACCTGTTCAATTTGTTCATCTCCAATCATGATATTGCAGTCTGACATTGCCTCATCTCTTTCAAACACCATTACTTTCGTCTTCTTTACATTCATCTTCATTCCCTTTCTAACAAAAGCTGCACTCATAGCAGTTACCATCTCCTGCAACTCCTCGGCTGAGGACGCAAGTAATACTTAGTCATCAGCATAGAGAAAACATTTGATGAGTAACTCATTCACTCTCAATTCACTTTCATTCTCTTTTAAATCTGTCAAGCAATTGTTCATGAACAGATTAAACAGCCATGGTGACGCTACACTTCCTTGTCTTACACCTTTTTCGATATTAAACTATTCAATGTATGCCCCGTTTATCCTACTGTAGTAGAATCCCTATAAAGAGATTGTAATGCCTGAATGAGGATACTGCTCACACTGTTCATGGATAATGCTGACCACAATTCATTCCTCACCACTCTATCATAGGCCTTTTCTAGATCCACGAACGTGCAATAGACCTTCTGATTTTTAGCCAGATACTTTTCGGCAATGCACCCTTTTTAAATCCCGCTTGTGCATCCCATACTTTATCGTCCGTTTCATTCACAACCCTTTCAATCAATACTTTCGCATACAATTTACCGACAACGCTGAGAAGGCTTATGCCGCGGTAATTTATACAGTCCTGCCGTAACCCTTTTCCCTTATACAATGGCACGATTACGACTTTGCACCAGTCTCCCGGTACTTGCCCATTTCGCCAGCACAAATTGAAAAGGCGGTACAGCTGACTTGCCACTATGCCCTTTTCTGTCCTCAACATCTGGACGGTAATCCTATTATACCCTGCTGCCTTACCTAATCTCTTACTTTTCAACCTTTACTATTTTATCTCACTTTCATCAACTAATATCGTACATTTTGGGCTGACTAAGGTCAGAGTAAGATGTCACTTCAAAAACGCCATTGTCCCAACCACACCGCATTATGTTTTTCCGATAATGTCAGATATTACGAATACTTACGGTCAACAGGTGGATAATCAATGCGATGGTTAGGGTCAAGGATCGCAGCAAGTTTTGCTAAGTTAGGTATGTGTCCGAAGGGAGTGCGCCCATACACCATACTGTACAGGATGCAGCCCAAAGACCAAACATCTGATCGGAAGGAAATCTGTGGAACAATGACAATAATTTCAAACTATATAAAAATTACTAGGTTTTTATTCAGCTCAAAATTATTAAATATATAGCTACAGAACACTTATTTCCAAATTTGAATGCTAAAATCATGAAAACATGAAAACTGATGTCACTACTCTACATTGTAGCTTAGTAAAATAAGTTCTGTAATAAGATGTCTAATTAAGATGATATGCTACTTGAGTTACCTAAAAAATAAAAAAAATAAAAAAATATCTTCACGCAATTCCCAACACAGGGGTAGACAGAGGTCAAGTCTAGACAATTAAGTCCCTTTGACCCACCTTCCACCGAAGATATTTTCGGGACAACGTGACAGGTGGTGAGCCCGTCGCCGTCTTTATGTCCAAGCCAACAATGAAATGCGTACATAAGTTTTTAAAAAAATCATTGGTACTGCCACGGTAGAAATTCTGACCACCCAACAACTCGGCAATCGTGACTTTGAGTTACCTAGCTAATGCATGTTGTATCTAAGCTACAAAGGGTGTTAAGTTTTGTCATAGATTAAAATGCCATAGCTACCTTAATGGGTGCGCTGGAGGAATCGTCAGCACGGCCGTAGCCGCCGGCGCCGCCCATGAGCGCCTCCGGGCTGATGTAAGAGTAGGTGCCGGCGGCCTGCGCGCGCACCACGCTGGTGGCGTCCCCGCTTATTGCAGAAGCGATGCCAAAGTCAATCAGCTTCAGCCGCCCGCATACAAGCAAGAAATTAGCTGGCTTCAGGTCTGCATGGATCACTCCTGTAAATAGTTTTTTGCATAATTAAATATGGACTATGTTTATTGACAAACAGCATTAGTTGTAAAAAAAGTTGTCTCTCATTTCATTCGTATCCTTACTACTACTACTATTAAATGTGAATTTCTATTATCTAAAGATTGACCTGAGGATGGGTGGGATTCTAACTTAGTAATCAGAGATGACAGCACATGTCTTTGTTTGATTTCAGTCTCAGCTTTTTTTGTAAATTTGCTAGTAACAATGCAATGGAGTGAACCGGCTACTTATCTAGTAACATATGGATAATATGGTAAGCAAGGTAAGCTAGTTTGCATCAAATGTAATTAAAAAATTAAGGAATGATAGTACTAATCCTTGAGATTTATAGATCAGATCAGAAACAAAATACAGAAAATCCAAATCTATAAACAGTAATGTATCCACATGCATATTTTTACTTAACATAGTTATTGATATTGTTCATAAACTAAGATCTACTACTGTTACCTTAGTAATTATCTAAACAACCAACTTCACCAAAGAAATGATAAGGTTACATTAAAATAGTACTTAATGATTTTTTTTATCACTAATTAAAATATGGAATTTTATTTAAAATAGTACAGATACAATTTCTACATGTGACAAAATTTCAGAGTCGCTCACCATGCTCATGTATGTATAGTACAGCGAGCAGCATCTCTTCCCAATAATGCAGAACTAGTGCGGGTGGCAAGCCTGTGCCTCTAGCACGTAAGAATGACGACAGATCCGTCTCGCCCACCTCCAATACCATACGCAGAAGCTGGTTTGTCCGGTCATATTCACTGCAAAGATAATTTTATTCATTATTCCTTGAAATATAAGCACCATAGTATTCTCACAAATGAATTGATTATATGATATATGATAATCACAAGACACTTACTAATCATACAATCGTATGACACGGTCTGAATTCTGTAATTCTCTCAGCAGTCTTACTTCATTAATATAACCCTGAGCTAATTCTTGGTCCGTAGCTAGATATACACACTTTACTGCATATTCACTGGATGTGCCTACCTCTAATACCTGTAAAACAATAATTTTGAGTAAATACATATACATATTTAATTTATGGAAAACTAACATCCATCTCAATCATCAGTTACAAGATACACTAAATAAAACAATATTTCCTACGTTGTCAGAAAGCTTCCCAGCCTACACAGGTACACAAAAAAATTGACAAAAATAATTTTATATTCATACAAAACATATTTTTATGAATATAAAGTTATTTTTTTTTCAAGCATTTAAATAACTTACTGCACCATAACTTTAACAGTTAACATGCAATCTTATAGTTTTTCTTAAAAACCACAGCTTTAGTTACTCCTTTTAACATTTGGTATAAGTCAAATTAAAATTAGAGCAGCAGTTTCAAAGATTAGTCTGAAGAGAAGAAAGTGAGATAGATTGCTATTTTGTTATAACTTCATTTGTACATATGTATAGATCACATACTGGAACTTGGTGTTAACTAAATTTTTACCTTGTAAACTTCACTGGATCCCCCAATACCCAATTTTTTTATAAACATGTACTTTTTGTCTTTTATACTTGTAGTTTTAAATAATATTTTCGAACTATTGCCTATCACACCCTGTGGATATGAAGGTGTGGCCATACACAATGGCATTTGTTTCCTGTTAATAGGAGTTTCTGGCACTGGAATTGGAACTGCAGCAGGTGCAGCAGCTGGAGCTGACACAGGTGCTGGCATTTGCTCAAGCTTTGAAGGTGCAGCTTCTTTGCTTTGGCTAAATAATTCACATCTAACTTTATCTCTGTTTTGAATAACATTCTGTAGATGATTTTTTTTCTGACTCAATCTAGAAGAACCAGGAGTAAACTTTCGAATACCAGATTTTATTTTCGGTGTTGCAGTTTTGGTTTTATTATTTGGTAATTTTGTAATTTCTGGTGTCTTTTTCGTAGCAGAGCCTACTTTGTTTTCTATAGTTTGATTTGTTTGCTGAAAATTGAGGTGCTGTGGCATTAGTGCAGAGCGTTTCTTTACTTCGGAAGACGGAAATGGGTAAAGTTTAGCATTCTTATTAGTACTTTGTGTAATGTAATTTTCTTTGCTGGGATACGTCCTATTTGATAAGAAGTTATCATCTGTATTTTCTTTATTCTCACAGCGTGTCTTTTTCTCAGAAACAGAACATTGGATTTCATTACTATATGTTTTCAGTTTCGGAGTAGAATGATTTATGTTAGTTTGAATCTCAGTTTTCTTTGCAATTGTTTCACAAATAGATTCATCGCTATCGTCAGACGTAAAGCTGGTGTCTGGTATATCAGGTCGAGTTTGTAAAGGCATCAGGTTTGCTAGCAATGCCGACATAGGCATAGGTGCAAACTTAATGCTGTTTGAGGTCGATTCTGTATTTCCACTCATGATGGAACTGAAATTCACTTATTTATGAAAATGTCACCTACGATACTTATTATCAAAGCATCGTCAATTATGTACAAGAAATAAAGTCACTAATATTCTGAGATAAAAATTATATTTTAAATATTTACACAAACCGTTGGGTGGGCCGTTAAAAACAATATTTTTAAATAATTATTACTGTCACTGTCATTTGTCATCGTGGAGTATTAAACCACCCATAGAGTTTTTTTTTTTTTTTGAGTTTATGGCCTGATATCTACCCCTTTAGGCCTTACCCATAGAATATATAAGCTCAAATTAAAAACAATAAAAGTACAATTTCAGATGAAGCAGTAAAGACCTCCGGGTCGACAGCATGCCGTGGACGGTTTTTAGTCGTTACGTTTCACCTTCAGAGATCAGAGTCCGACATAGTTCATTTCAGTGGCTACACGGTCAGGATACGAGCGTGCGAAATGCATTTTCAACCACGGATGTAAAAAAAAATGCAACGAGTCGCTGTTGCTCTCGCCATCTCAAGCAAGAATATGCGAATAGCAGAAAACGTGGAGGTTTTAGACTGTAAAACGATTGCTTAAGACATGCAATTCCGCCAGTGGTAGCCGTCGGGAGGGGGTCTGTTAACTGTGTATGGGAAGAGGAAGAATGGGGAAGAATGTTACTAGGAGGTGAGGGATAAAACTGAAGGAAAAATATATATGTATTATATTATTTATAATCGTAACAGAGAATCCAGGTACTCTTTGCTCCGCTGTGCACTAACTATGTTCTCTATGCTCTGTCGAAACTCTATATTACAAGAGAGAATAGTATTATAATGTAGTATTTATATTATCTTTGTAAATTACTCTATTCCTTGTGGTACGTGTTGGGAGTTTCGTTCCGTGCTTTGAGTGTTTTGTTTTAATTATTTTGTACTTTGAGAATGAAGCTACTCATAAAGTTTACATATCTTTAGATTATTATACATAATCTACACTAAGTACAAAAATCGCTAAAAGCCAACGCACTTAACTCAGAAAAATATAAATAAATGTATTACTGCAATATTACAGGGCTTTTGTTATATGTTATGTATGAAATGCAATACTTATAAAACTTAAAAAGTTAAGTAAACCATCTATACCAGCATTTACCTTGACCTTGACCGTATAAGAAAGTTTGATCCTGCAACATGCACTCAGATCACGACGACGAGACGACCATCAAGAAGAAACCAGACCAATTAGATGCTCCTTTAGATGTTGCTGTTAGAATCGAGGATGCAGATTCTGGTATAGTCAAAAAGATTGAAAACAAAGACTCTAAACCGCGTATCGTATTGACTTTCCGGTCGGAAAAATCAGGTGCGAAGAATAGCAATATGAAAATCGTTTCCACAGAGGAAAAACATGAGGAGGTCTCTCCTCGACGTTCTAATCGTAATAGAAGTATAAAATGGGATTCGGATGAAGATAATGACGCTTTGGTGAATTCTAAGAAAGACTTAAATGTTAGTCAGTCAGTGTCAGAAAATGATGAAGCATCAGACAGCTCCCATGCAACGCCGAAACGTTCATCAAGACGCCGAAGTAAGGAGTTCTCTGATAATGTACTGGCAAATGCAATAGCTCGGAAAGAAAAGTCATATAATGAGACACTCCCAGGTCCTACTCAACGTTTGTCGAGGCGAATTAAGCCTACCGCAAAGATTTTGGCCAATGAAGAACTGAGAATGGGGCTTGAGTCACAGAATAATGCTCGTCTTGGGATACAAACTGAAAAATCTGTTGAGGAGGGTGTGAGGACACGAAGGTCTGCACATTCCAAAAGTTATGAAGAAAAATCATTCTCTTGCAAAAAAGCTGTAAAACGTCATAGGTCTGCCCAAGATAGCAAACGAGGTACATCATCAGAAAAAGGTGATAGCTCAACATCTGAATTAAAAGTTAAACACTTGTGTAAACTGGGATTGAAAGCAATTAATACTGTTACTGATGAGGAACAGTCTCTAGAAACTGGAAACAGGTACCCTGCATTAATTTATCTTATTACTTCATATAAAATTTTGTGTAGCCATAAATTTATACATTACAGTTTGTCAAAAACTGGTCCATTGATTTGGTTGACATTCAATATTTTGTTTTATATGTTGCAGAATATTTTTTTATATTATACCTTTTATTAAACTAGTATTACAGCTAACAATCATTTCTCACCAAATGAAGTTTGTTCTCCTAATTACTGTTATAATATTTTACTTATATTTTAGAAGTGATGATGGTGATTACTCAGAAGCTGTAGAGGGGGATGAAGAAATTGATGATGATACTGAAGTAATCAGCAAGTTATTAGAAGCTGACGAGGATAGCAGTGATGAAGATTTCTATTTGCCTGGTAGTGGGAATACGGGCAATGAACGACCACGACGTTCCACCAGACTTTGTTCATCTGTTGCTTCAAATGATAGTGAACAGTCTTCAGCATCTATGGGAGATGATGATGAAGATGGTGAGGATGATGGTGGGGGTGACCCTAAGTAAGTCTTTGATGTTTTTTTTTTATCTACTTAAAAATGGATAAATCAAACTAAATTAACCAATTACTTATTTTATATACTTACATTAATCAAATGTCTCTCACTGACTCTACATCCTGATAAAGTCTACTGCAAAATATAGACCTAACCTATCAGTTAGGATTTACCATAATCACCATGTTTGGCAAGCAAATTTTCAACTACCGTACTAGAAACCATGCTCTAATAAGATCTGAATTATGTATAATAAAAACTCTTCTTCTTCTTTCTTTGTTATATGGCCTATAATAAGAACTCGATCATGTATAACAGATTTAGCCATTGGCAATAAAATTTCAATGCCACTGAATGAACAGCATTAACAGTATTCTATAAACTGATTAATAATAGAATAATTATTATATACCAACTATTGATCACACCTTTTTTTAAAATGCAGGGCACCACCGCGACGTTCGTCAAGGCTCAGATTCAGTTGCAGCGACTTTTATGACCGGTAAATTGAAACAATATATGCTCTCAGCACTCAGAGTAATAAAGCTTTTTGGTATTCACGCAATTTCCCACACTGCTGGCTGACAGAGGACTAGACAGTTACCTTTTGACCCACTTTACAACAAAATTTGTTTGGAATAACGTAACAGTCGGTGAGCCGATCGCCTTTTTAGTTTTTACCTTCCTCCCTTAATTATTTAACAAAATAATCCACATATAAGGAAATAATGTTTTTGCTTTCAATAAAATGCATGTTCATTGTAGTATATAAAAGCCAGATGATAAGTTTAATAAAATATAAGTACTGTAACATCTCTGTATAAAACTATAACGGATACGTAAAAATTACAGTGATGCAGCAGAACCGGAAGAAAGTGTGGAAGCTGCATATCCCACTGAGCAGTGTCCTGTTGTTGCTACTTGTGAATGTGAGGCTACTAGTAATGTGTATGCATCCCCTGATGATCTAACTGGTAAGTAACATTTTACCTTTCTTACCAAGGAAACAAACCAAAATTCACATAAAAACTTACTATATTGATGTTTAATTTTTATATATTTAATCAAAATATAAGAAGAGTGTTAAAGCTCTTTGTTGTATATAGACCCCAACAAATAACAAAAGCAGGCATGTTTTCTTATAAAGTGACATTAGCGAAGTGTCAGACATAAGCATTTATGTGCCTTTCCAGACAGATAAAATAAATAAATAAATATCTTCACGCAATTCCCAATACAGGGGTAGACAGAGGTCAAGTCTAGACAATTAAGTCCCTTTGACCCACCTTCCACCGAAGATATTTTCTGGACAACGTGACAGGCGGTGAGCCTGTCGCCGCCCTTATGTCCAAGCCAACGATGAAATTCGTACATAAGTTATTGAAAAACTCATTGGTACTGCCACCTGGGGATCGAACTTGGGTCTCTCGACTCGAAATTCCGACCACCCAACAACTCGGTTATCGTGACTCTCCAGACAGATGATGCTGATTTACATAATAAGTAAAAAAATTATATCCCTTTAAACTTGTGTTCTATCCCCAGGAGGTAGGCTGTAACCAAGGAGTTTTTACCAAACTTGTAAACGATTTATATCATAGGCTTGGACATAAAGACGGGGACAGGCTCACTACCTGTTACATTGTCCCAAAATAGGGTCCACTACAATGTGGGTCATAATGACTAAATTGTCTATACCTATTTCTAAAAACAATATTTTTGTTTTATTGTTTTATATATAAATAAATAAATAATTATCTTCACTTCAAACATCTTCCCAACATAGGGGTAGGCAGAGGTCTAGACAATTAAGTCCCTTCGACCCACCTTCCACTGGAGATATTTTCGGGACATTTATTCTTATACAGCCCATATAAGGCTCTAAACAAGGAGTTTTTTCAAAGCTTACAGAGAATTTATATCATAGGCTTGACCATAAAGACGGCAACAGGCTTACCACCAGTCACATCGTCCCAATGTACAGGACCCCAGTACAATGTGGGTCTAAAAACAATTTTTCATTGTTTTTCAGAGCCCGTATTCTGTCAGGCGATCGAGACTGTGGACGGCGTGCGAGTGGGCTGCTCGCACGCGGCGGCGCGCTTCAACGGAGAGCTGCAGCCGCTGCGCCGCGCCGGGCCCCGCGCGCCGTACTTCCTCGCCTGCCGCCTGCACACCGCGCAGCTGCAGCGCCACATGTGCTGCTCCGCCTGCGGACTGTTCTGTGCGCAGGTGAGTAGCGCAGCGCACGCAGCGCGCCACCGCTGCACACCGCGCAGCTGCAGCGCCACATGTGCTGCTCCGCCTGCGGACTGTTCTGTGCGCAGGTGAGTAGCGCAGCGCACGCAGCGCGCCACCGCTGCACCGCGCAGCCGCAGCGCCATGTGCTGCTCCGCCCGCGGACTGTTCTGTGCGCAGGTGAGTAGCGCAGCGCACGCAGCGCGCCACCGCTGCACACCGCGCAGCTGCAGCGCCACATGTGCTGCTCCGCCTGCGGACTGTTCTGTGCGCAGGTGAGTAGCGCAGCGCACGCAGCGCGCCACCGCTGCACACCGCGCAGCTGCAGCGCCACATGTGCTGCTCCGCCCGCGGACTGTTCTGTGCGCAGGTGAGTAACGCAGCACGCAGCGCGCCACCGCTGCACACCGCGCAGCTGCAGCGCCACATGTGCTGCTCCGCCTGCGGACTGTTCTGTGTGCAGGTGAGTAGCGCAGCGCACGCAGCGCGCCACCGCTGCACACCGCGCAGCTGCAGCGCCACATGTGCTGCTCCGCCCGCGGACTGTTCTGTGTGCAGTTTGGTTCTATATTTTTTGGATTGTATTCCTCTTGGGATTTAGCGGTGTGGCAAAGGCATCAGAATATATCATCCACACTCATCCTACGGGTGTCGTGAGAGGCGATTAAGAGAAAAGCCTTAAAAATGCAATAATAGCATACAGACATATGGCCGGATAGCCATTACAGAATATACTAGAACAAAATTCAGTATTTAATGATCCAGTGAGTTTTTTATATTCTGTTATTCAATTCAATAAGGATTTCAAATGTGTCTACTACTATACAGTATGAAAGATCTTAAAAAAATGCATCCCCTTTTCTCCAGTTCATAGAGGGCCGTAATGGGGCATAATGGGTGGCCACATAGTTCATGGAGCTGGCAACCATTTGAGAAGAAAGGTTATCAAGTGGGAACCTCGTACAGGCAGACATAGTACAGGCTACTGCCTGGCAGACATAAGACAATCTGCCACATGATGAAGCGACGATCTGTACAATATTGCAAGGAGTTAATGAATGCAGATAACATATGAGCGTTCTTTATGGCAATCTTTGAGGGACACATATCTGAGAGAGGCAACTCACGATAACACAGTGGTTGTGGGTAATCCCAAGAGACACGAGTTCGATCCCCAGGTGACAGGCCATGAGTTTTTTTTTTTCCAAACTTGTATGATTTATATTGTTGGCTTGGACATAATAAATTATCCCAATTTCGCTTCGTGGGTCGAACGAGCTTAATTGTTATAGATCTCAGTCTACCCCAGCATTGAAAATATATCTCCTGTTTCAGGGCATCTTCTACCAGTGCTCCCTGGGCCATCTGTTCCACACGGAGTGCGGTATAATGGGCTCGCTGGAGCGCGGCGGCGAGGCGCGGCGGCCGGGCTGCCCGCACTGCGGCGTGCGCGCGGCGCAGTGGCAGCCCGCCAACAGGAGCTGCGGCCGCGTGCAGCTGCGCATGCGCTGCGGCGGCGCGCGCGTCTTCCTGCCCGAGCAGCGCGAGCAGTCGTGAGTCGCACGCACACGTACACAGTGACGGTGGCACGTACGTTGCAGCTGCGCATGCGCTGCGGCGTCGCGCGCGTCTTCCTGCCCGAGCAGCGCGAGCAGTCGTGAGTCGCACGCACACGTACACAGGGACGGCGGCACGTACGTTGCAGCTGCGCATGCGCTGCGGCGTCGCGCGCAGTCGTGAGTCGCACGCACACGTACGCAGGGACGGCGGCACGTACGTTGCAGCTGCGCATGCGCTGCGGCGTCGCGCGCAGTCGTGAGTCGCACGCACACGTACACAGTGACGGTGGCACGTACGTTGCAGCTGCGCATGCGCTGCGGCGTCGCGCGCAGTCGTGAGTCGCACGCACACGTACACAGTGACGGTGGCACGTACGTTGCAGCTGCGCATGCGCTGCGGCGGCGCAGTCGTGAGTCGCACGCACACGTACGCAGGGACGGCGGCACGTACGTTGCAGTTGCGCATGCGCCTTTTTAACGCACACGGGCGGGATCCCTTCTGGAATGTAGTCACGATGGCCGAGTGGTTGGGTGATCGGAATTCGAGTCAAGACACCCGAGTTCAAGATGGTACCCTCGTACTGCCTTTTATCAAAAAACTTATTCACGATTTATATTGTTGGCTTGGACATAAAGGCGGCGACAGGCTAAGCACTTGGCCCAATAATGTCTTCTGTGGAAGGTAGGTCGAAAGGTCTAAAAAAGGACCTCTGTCTACCCCAGTATTTATTGCAATGACGTGGAGATATATATTTTTTTAATTTTAACCAATTTCACATGAACAGATACAAAACAAAGACAAAATTTCTTGTAGAGTCAGGGCAATATCTGTTCGAGCCCGCTGGTATAATTATAACATAAATAATTGTTTTCAGGACTCCTGCCTACATCGGCTTTTCTTCTATGGATCCGTCTTTAGTGCAGCAAGCGGCTCTCATACCAGAGGATTTGTTGCCTTCAGCCCCAGTGGACTTAAAGAAGTTGTGCGAAGAGGCACCCAGTGTTTCCGATGAGGATATGACGTCATCCAAAGTCGAGTGCTTGCTAGACGCTATAATATCTGGAGAGACGGCGGAACAGTTAATACCTAAAATTGGTAATAATTATCTTTATTAGCCTTTATACTTGATAGTTTATTATTTAATTTGTGTAGTTAGCCATCTTACGCCATCATCTCCCATCACCATCATCTTCCTTTCTCTATCTTCGATCTATCCTTTATCCAGGAAGACATAAATGTCAACATAAATGTTTGATACTCTCATACATAGTGGCCTGTAAAAGTCCACCATATATGTGCACTCTTGCCTCTCACTCAAGGGAGAGTTTACCATAATCGTCACACTTAGCAAGAAGATTTGCGATTGTATTGCCAAACATCTTGTACAGTAGACGCTGCTGTCCATCTTATGGATTTTAGTTTGGTATTTTTCGAGATGGTTATCGCGCCATCTATTTCCATAGTAGCTCTTTCTATCTTAAAGACTTTTCTCTTAGTAGCCCCTTACAGCACCCACACCCACAAAGCTGAATCATTCTTGCGCCGGTATATAGGTACGGGTATTTGCAAGATGGCTTAGTTTCTTTATTATTCAAAAAATTTGTATTTTCTTATCAAACGAGAACTGTATCTATGTGGATATCAATTGACCTTGCTATGATAAAAAAAAATTACATTGAAATGTTGCTATTATTATGCACCGGCCAACAGTTGCGGCAAAGAGCGAAGGTCTCGATAAGGCGATGGGTGTTGCAGCGAGCCATGGACATGTGACGGCTCTGTATTTGCTGCACTTTGCCGGTGCCAAGCTGGACTACGTTGATTCAGAGCAGCGGACACCTCTAATACGAGCTGTGAATGGTAAACATTCGAATGAATTGTGTAATGAAATAATTTAAACAAAATATAATATTGAATCTTAATATAATAATCTTATATTAATCTTAATATGGATATGTTCATTCATTCATTAGTTCATAAAAAGAGTATAGAAATATATTTATTTTGGCTTTATCAACAGCTTTATTGGACAAATCCAAAACTAAACCAGATGAAATTGTGGTTGTGGCCAAACCAGAAGGTATGGAAATAGACGAGACTGGAGAACAGAAAGAAGAAGAAAAAGATGCAGCTGAAAAGGAAACCAAAATTGAAAAAGAGGATGAGTCATTGGAGAAGAATGTCTCTGTTGAGAAAGAACCAAGTGATGAAGATCTAATGAAAGTAATTAGATACTTGGTTGCTGCTGGCTGTGATGTTAACCTGCCTGTACGTATTATGTTAATTATCTTCATGTTAGCCGAGTTCGGTGGTCGGAATATCGAGTCTATAGACCCGAGTTCGATCCCCAGGTGGGTCATACCAATGGGTTTTTCAAAAACATATGTACGAATTACATCGTTGGGTTGGACATAAAGACGGCGACAGGCTCACCACCTGTCACGTTGTCCCGAAAATATCTTCGGTCGTAGGTGGGTCGAAGGGACTTCATTATCTAGACTAGACCTCTGTCTACCCCTGTATTGGGAATTGCGTGAAGATATTTATTTATTTGATTTATTTATTTATCTTCACGCTACTGCCAATATTGGGGTAGGTAGAGCTCCAGACAATTATGTCCATATAGATAGATACATATCTGTTAAAACGAAAGGTCTCTGTGAGATGGTAATGAGACTTAAAAGACAGAAAGTAATTTCAAATGCTTTTTGGAGTATCTCACTGCGAAGCTGCTGCTGGAATAGCTAGAATTCATTAATCTAGATTTCTTGATTTCTTTGGGTTGTCTAATTCATTACAAATAAAACTAGTGGACTGCTGTACCCTGAAATATTGTTATTATTAATAACAATATTTATAAACATATTGATATGATAATGAAACATAATAAAAATTGGCCAATATTTTGTGATTAAGTAATTAAAGTTGCTATTTAAATAATTAGAACATAAAATATAGGTATGGTATATTTAGATAGGTGCAATATCTGAGAAAAATTCTATATTATATAAGCTGCATTAGCAAAAATTTTGACATAATTAAATACAATCTTTTATATAAAATAATTAAAAAGAAGGGACAACACGGAATCGGAAACAACAAAGGCATCACAAACTCCTGGACCCGAGAAAATGTAAAAATGGTGATTTTTCTACATTGACTCGTGTAGCGTATGATGTGCTGCAGGAAAAGGGTAGCTATCGACCAGGTCGGGTGATCGTGACCTGGGGAGGACATCTCCTCCACAGTGTGCGCTATCGGTAATCGTATATATGCGTGTAACCGTGCGAACTTCGATAGCGCGATGTAGGACGTGGATGTGTTTCCTGAATCAGCCACACGAGTGTGGCGACATAGATGTCGCCACACTCGTCTAGGAATTGAATCGGGGGATGTCAGAGATGGCGTCACGTTGAAAACCGAGTGGACTACTCGTTCACGGCGTCAAAGATGCCAAACCCAATAACAGCTCTTAAAAGCTGTTATTACTATTGCAATGCGCGCAGGGTCCGGAGGGCATGACGGCGCTGCACGAGTGCGCGCGGCGCGGCGGCGGCGCGGCGTGCGCGGCGCTGCTGCGGGCGCGCGCCGCGGTGGACGCGCGCGACCGCGGCGGCTGGACCGCGCTCGCCTGGGCCGCGGACTGCGCGCACCCGCACCTCGTCCAGTACGTTCTCTTTTTTTTTTTTTTTTTTTTTTTTTATATAAAAGGTCGGCAAACGAGCATGCGGCTCACGCGATGGTAAGTGATTACAGAGGCATAGCGGATGCGTTGCCGACCTTGAATCAGCACGTGCCGCACGTGGTGGTACCATTGCAGGGTGCAGTTGTTAACGACGACCCAAATGAAACGTGACTTAGGTCCGTCGCAATGGGAGATGATGGCTGCGGACCGATCACTGTGGAGGCGGACCCTGAGCACTAAGGTATTAGAGTAGGACGGAGTGCGTGTGAATGAGCTCGATCACCTGCAGCCGTCACCTACAATTAAGTCGGGGGGGTGCTGATTTGCGCTGAACGCTCACACGTTCAGCCCTATAATAGGTTACGTCAATCACCTGCGAGCACAGAAACGACGCTCGCGATAGTCCAAGTCGCTGTGGAAAAACTCGGTCGGATATATATGTAGTGCATTGTATTATTGCATAAATCTCCAGGTTCACGACAGCTGTGTGGTTGAGTGATCGGAATACGAGTCTAGAGCCCAGGCGGCAGGCTCGTGCCAATGGGTTTTTTTTTTTTTCAAAAACTTTAATGTGATTTGTCGTTGGCTTGGACATAAATTTGTCGTTGGTTTTAATTTTATATTAAATTTCCATATAGTCTTAAGGATATTTAATCTGATAGCAGGAAATAGTATGCATAGATTCAATGCCTAATTTAACCGATTTAAAAGTTGGATTTTTAAACCCTGGATCGCTAGGTAGTAGACATATGGAGTTCGTGGTAGCCATGGAGCGTCATTCCGTAGATATTATGGCAATCAACGAAACCTGGCTGCGAGAGGGTGAGGAGGGTAGAGCACCATCTGTTCCAGGATATCGTCTGCGACATATACCGCGATCGCGTGAAATTCGCTCTCGTGGCGGTGGTGTCGGCTTTTATATTAAATGCGGTATATCGGTACATACACTAAGTCACCCAATTACAAATTCAGTTGAGCAGATGTGGCTTTGCTTAAATGTAAGTGGCAAGAAACTAGTTGTAGGCACCGCTTATAGGCCGCCGTGGATGGATGTCCAGCTTTTCTTGATGCATTAAGTGAGTCACTAGCTTTATTTGCGTGGAGAGACTACACAATTTTGGTCGGTGATTTTAATGTTAACGTACTTATAAAAATAATAGCGCTGTTATGAAATTTAACGAATTTTTAAATTGGACAAATTTATCTCAATTAATTAAAGAGCCGACTAATCTAACTAAAAGTGCTGGAACTTTAATTGACCTTGCCTGTTCTGACTTGTGCGCAAATAACATATGCGTGGATCATATTCTTGATTTAAGTAGTCACGCTTTCATTACACTGCAGTTTAATATAAATATAAATAAATTTATATCTTCAATAATGCTTTATAGGCCCATCAAAGATATTAATTTGGTTAAGTTTAATACTGATTTGAAAAATACTGATTGGTCATATTTACTTTGCTCGTCTAATGTTAATTTAATGGTTACCTATTTCAATGGGATTGCTATTGATCTATTTAATAAATATGCTCCGCGACAAATTTTATTCACTAAGGAACGTCGCTATCCCTGGGTCACATATACTTTGAAATTAATGATGCGGTGTCGCGATAAAGCTCGATTACGGGCACGGGTTACTAAACAGAATAATCATTTAGTATACTACAGAGATCTTAAAAAAGTAGTACTGGAGGCAATAATTAGCGAAAAAAAAGCCTATTTTAATAAATATGTAAATAGTAATATGAATCATCCTAAAACATTATGGAAACATATTAAGCAACACGTATCGACTAATCCTAGTAAAAATTATAACGTTTCAGATAACTTTGATTGTCCCAACCTCATTAATGATCATTTTCTTGATGTTCCGGGTAAACATAGTGTACCTATCTCGAATCTCACTTATTATGAGTTAAATGGAACAAGACCCAATTTATTTAAATTTAGCCTGGTAAATGAAGCTGAAGTATATAAGACCATAAATTCACTTCATTCGAACGCAGTTGGTGTTGATGGAATCTCATTAAATATGTTACAATTACTACTACCTGAAACTTTAAGTATTATTACCAAAATCGTGAACACTTCACTTGATTCAAATGTCTTTCCGCAACCATGGCAAACAGCGCTAGTGAGACCAATTCCAAAAAAAGCGAATCCTTCTGAACTAAAAGATCTTCGGCCAATAAGCATCTTACCTTGTCTTTCTAAAGTTTTAGAAAAAATTGTATGCACGCAAATGACAAATTTTTTAGAATCTAATGACTTGTTGCCAATATCACAGTCCGGTTTCAGAAAACAACGAAGCACTTCTACTGCACTTATTACTGTCGTTGACGATATTTTAACTGCGCAGGACGCTGGAGAAGGGACTGTGTTGGTGTTCCTAGACTTTTCTAGAGCCTTTGACGCTATTAACATTCCACTATTATTGTCAAAAATTACATATTACGGTTTTAGCGTGGATAGTATAAGATGGTTCCATAGTTATTTTAGTAACCGCCAGCAATTCGTTGAAATTCAAAAACATGACGGAACAAAGATTGTCTCGCAATGCAAGCGGATACATAGGGGTGTCCCGCAGGGGTCAATTTTGGGACCTTTGCTCTTTATCTTGTACAGCGCAGACTTAACAAAATACATTATGAATTGCAAATATCATATTTTTGCGGATGATACACAAATATATATGTCTTTTAACCCTGGTGATATGCATTCTGCAATTCAAAAGCTAAATGCGGACTTAGAGCGAATAGCTTTGTGGTCTGATAATAACACATTAGCTTTGAATCCGAATAAAAGCAAGTTTATGATTCTGGGCACTAAAAAGCAGATTGAACGCATAAGTGTCAAAGATCCCCAAATATGCATTAGAGGAAAAAACATCGAACGTGTATATGAACATCGAAATTTGGGCGTTCTATTCGACGATAAACTTAGGTTTGAAAGTCACGTTCAACACGTTGTCAGAAACTGCTTTTATAGGCTTAAGTTGCTATATGGCATCAGGGACTGCATCAGCTCTGACCTCCGTATGAAGCTTTGTGACTCACTCGTACTGTCCAAACTGAACTATGCGGATGTAGTAATTGGTACATGCCTGCTGTCACGCAGTAAAAAACTGATTCAGCGTGTGCAAAATGCTTGTGCCCGGTATTCTTATGACGTTCCGGCTCGCTCACACGTAACTCCATATCTAAATAAGGCTAATATTTTGAAAATGGAAAATCGGAGAAGCCTTCAATTTGCAACACTGTTGTTTGGTGTGATGAAATATAAAATGCCTCCCTATCTTTATGAAAAGTTACGCTGGATAAGTGAAAATAATGATAGGCATGTAACAAGGGCTTGTGCATTTAAGTTGGCTTTTCCTTCCTACTGTTCGGCTGCTTTCCGAGGCAGTTTTAAATACAATGCGACGAAATGCTGGAACAACCTATCGCCCCCGTTGAGAAATCTTGATACGGTAACTTTATTTAAGAAAAATACAAATTGTGGCTTTTAAAGTTACAAAACAATATTTTAATACAGTTCAATGTTTATTAGTTTCTTATATTTGTTCTGAATGTTCCAGTATCTCGTTTTTAGCAATAAAAATATATGTGTAAATTTTGTATATAGGTATGTGCTGTTTATATCCGTAGGTGGTGTATATACCATTAAATGTTACTGATACTTTATCAATTTCTTGTAGTTTTCCTTTGTTTTTTTTTTTTTTTTTATTATTATTACTATTATTATTATTTTCATTTGGTATGCGTTATTGTTTAGAAATTTGTTAATATGTGTCAAATTGTGTGTGTATTTTTCTTTTTTTTTTTTAAGTTCTTGTAGTTATAACTACTACCAGCCCAAGATGGACCATAGGCTGCGCTGAAAATCAGTGTTGCGGGGATACCCGAAACGTATGCTGAGCGTTGACCTTTTTGTTGTTTCATTTAATTTTTAAATATCATGTATTTATATTTTATTGATTGTTATGGTGCAACAAATAAAGTTTTCTTTCTTTCTTTCTTTCTTTCAAAAACGGCCATGGGCTCGTCATCTGTCACGTTGTCACAAAAATATCTGCGGAGGAAGGTGGATTAAAGAGACTTAATTGTCTAGAACTCTGTCTACCTTCATGTAGGGAATGGCGTGAAGACGTATTTTTCTTTTCTTACTCAGGCTGCTGCTGGAGCGCGGCGCCGACCCGCTGGCGACGGACGAGGAGGGCAACGCCGTGGTGCACTGGTGCGCGCTGCGCGGCGACGCGCGCTCGCTGCGGCTGCTGCTGCACGCCGCGCCGCACGCGCACGCCGCGCTCAACGCGCACGCCGACACGCCGCTGTGAGTGCGCTGCTAATGTTCCGCTTTTTTTTAATTCCGTAATAAATGGATTTATTTTGTACCAGGCATTTCGCCACGCCGCTGTGAGTGCGCGGCCACACCGTGCTGTTAATGTTCAGTTTTTTTTAAATCCATAATAAATGGATTTATTTTGTACCAGGCATGTCGCCACGCCGCTGTGTGTGTGCGCGGCCACACCGTGCTGTTAATGTTCAGTTTTTTTTTTAAATCCATAATAAATGGATTTATTTTGTACCAGGCATGTCGCCACGCCGCTGTGAGTGCGCGGCCACACCGTGCTGTTAATGTTCAGTTTTTTTTTTAAATCCATAATAAATGGATTTATTTTGTACCAGGCATGTCGCCACGCCGCTGTGTGTGCGCGGCCACACCGTGCTGTTAATGTTCAGTTTTTTTTTTAATTCCATAATAAATGGATTAATTTGTACCAGGCATGTCGCCACGTCGCTGTGTGTGCGCGGCCACACCGTGCTGTTAATGTTCAGTTTTTTAATTCCATAATAAATGGATTTATTTTGTACCAGGCATGTCGCCACGCCGCTGTGTGTGCGCGGCCACACCGTGCTGTTAATGTTCAGTTTTTTTTAATTCCATAATAAATGGATTTATTTTGTACCAGGCATGTCGCCACGCCGCTGTGTGCGCGGCCACACCGTGCTGTTAATGTTCAGTTTTTTAATTCCGCCAATAAATGGATTAATTTGTACCAGGCATGTCGCCACGTCGCTGTGTGCGCGGCCACACCGTGCTGTTAATGTTCAGTTTTTTTTTTAATTCCATAATAAATGGATTTATTTTGTACCAGGCATGTCGCCACGACGCTGTGTGTGCGCGACCACACCGTGCTGTTAATGTTCAGTTTTTTTTAAATCCATAATAAATGGATTTATTTTGTACCAGGCATGTCGCCACGCCGCTGTGTGCGCGACCACACCGTGCTGTTAATGTTCGTTTTTTTTTTTTAAATCCATAATAAATGGATTTATTTTGTACCAGGCATGTCGCCACGCCGCTGTGAGTGCGCGGCCACACCGTGCTGTTAATGTTCAGTTTTTTTTAAATCCATAATAAATTGATTTATTTTGTACCAGGCACGTCGCCACGCCGCTGTGTGTGCGCGGCCACACCGTGCTGTTAATGTTCAGTTTTTTAATTCCATAATAAATGGATTAATTTGTACCGGGCATGTCGCCACGTCGCTGTGTGTGCGCGGCCACACCGTGCCGTTAATGTTCAGTTTTTTTTAAATTCCATAATAAATGGATTTATTTTGTACCAGGCATGTCGCCACGCCGCTGTGTGTGCGCGGCCACCGTGCTGTTAATGTTCAGTTTTTTTTTAATTCCATAATAAATGGATTAATTTGTACCAGGCATGTCGCCACGCCGCTGTGTGTGCGCGGCCACACCGTGCTGTTAATGTTCAGTTTTTTTTTAATTCCATAATAAATGGATTAATTTGTACCAGGCATGTCGCCACGCCGCTGGTTGTGCGCGGTCACATCGTGCTGTTAATGTTCAGTTTTTTTAAAATTCCGTAATAAATGGATTTATTTTGTACCAGGCATATCGCGGCTCGACAAGGTCACTACGCTTGCGTGGTTATTTTGCTTGCCCGCGGAGCTAGGGTGAGTTCATCGTTACGTATATCATAATTATTAAAAATTAAGCGTAACCACTAAATCGAAGATTTAGGATAGTTTTAGATTGATTTCAGTTTTTTTTTGTTTAATTGTTTCTTTATGGTCTTTGATAACTATCTTAATATAATCTTTGACAACTTTTAGACTGACCTGGAGAACGCGGCGGGCGAGCTACCGGTGGAGGTGTGCTCGGGACAATGTCAAACAGCCATCTCTCTGAACATGCAAATGGCCCTCGCCGTTTCCGACACGCCCAAGCGATGTCGCCTGCTCTCCAAGTACGTGTTACTTGCATTGGGTCGATACATTTATTTTACTGTGGATATTATTATTTTAACAAAGTTCACTGGAATAACAGTGTATATTTTAGTCCGCTATTTCATAGCCGAAGCAGCATTTAATGATGATCCTGACAATTAAGTGACAATGGCGAGTGGTTGAGTGATCGGAATTCGAGTCAAGTGAACCGAGTTCGAGGTAGTAAGCTTGTACCAAAGGATTTTTTGCAAATCTTATGTATGATTTATATCGTTGTTAACTTGGGCATAAGGAATGCGACGGGCACACCATAAATCAGGTTGAACCAAAAAAAAATCTGAGGAAGGTTGGTCGAAAGGACTTAATAGTCTAGACCTCTGTTGACCCCCTGTATTGGGAATGGCGTGATGATATTTTTTTTGGATGAGATCACCTTTCTCTACGTAGCTGTATAACAGTCAAAGATACATAGGTTAACGAAAATTTTTATAATAAGACAATAAAAAACATTTGTTGCAGTGACATCTCCAAAGGGCGGGAACTGTACCCGGTGCCGTGCGTGAACGAGATTGACGACACGCCGCTGCCCGACGACTTCACGTACGTGACGCGGCACGTGACGCCCGCGCCCGTCGCCGTGGACACCTCGCTCGGCACGCTGCAGGTCTGTTATCTATGGTTATAGAAAATGCGAAGACCGTATGTTTGTGGACGCATGAGTCAAAAAGTAGTCCATGGATTTACTTAAAATTGATAGATCGTTGTGTTTTTACAAATATGTGTAATATATTGTATTGTACACACGTTGTAGTTCGAGTCTTTTTATTTATTGTTTTAAATATATATGAAAAAGAATTGGACAATTTAAAATTTAGACACGATACGTGTTCAGATACTATTTCTGCTACCTTCTTCGTCATGCTATCTGCTGCTGTCTTCTTTTATACAATCGCGCATTGATTCATATTTTCTATAATGATAAACATTACACTTTTTTTGTTGAGTGTCTTGATGAGTGTAATACCTTTACATTTTTTTTTTCATATTTTCTGCAGTTTATCTTATTGTAGTATGATATTAAAGTTATCATCGTGTTCTTATCATTTCATCAGCACTGTAACAACATATTACTATTAATGGTTAAACAATTAGCTTATTTAAAAGAGAGCTATTTTGAACGCAGATTTTTTTGTTTCAATGCACTATTCTTAAAGAGTATTTTTAAAAACTACACACTGTGGCACAGTGTATAGTTTTTAAAAATACTCTTTAAGTGGTAACTAAAGGGCACATCTGTTCCCACTTTGCACCTCAATATTAGAAGAGCTGCATTGTTTTCTAAGAAAGAAATTTGTCAAGTTCGGAAACAAGAGACAAAGAGAGAGAGAGAGACAGAGTACTAGTGAATGAGCGTGTGCGTGCGTGCGCAGAGCTGCGCGTGCGCGGGCGCGTGCGGCGCGGCGTGCGCGTGCGGCGCGCTGTCGGTGCGCGGCTGGTACAAGAGACAGAGAGAGAGAGAGTTGCAAGTCAATGTGCGCGCGCAGGGCTGCGCGTGCGCGGGCGCGTGCGGCGCGGCGTGCGCGTGCGGCGCGCTGTCGGTGCGCGGCTGGTACAAGAGACAGAGAGAGAGAGAGAGATTGCAAGTCAATGTGCGCGCGCAGGGCTGCGCGTGCGCGGGCGCGTGCGGCGCGGCGTGCGGCGCGCTGTCGGTGCGCGGCTGGTACAAGAGAGAGAGAGAGAGAGATTGCAAGTCAATGTGCGCGCGCAGGGCTGCGCGTGCGTGGGCGCGTGCGGCGCGGCGTGCGCGTGCGGCGCGCTGTCGGTGCGCGGCTGGTACAAGAGACAGAGAGAGAGAGAGAGAGAGATTGCAAGTCAATGTGCGCGCGCAGGGCTGCGCGTGCGCGGGCGCGTGCGGCGCGGCGTGCGCGTGCGGCGCGCTGTCGGTGCGCGGCTGGTACAAGAGACAGAGAGAGAGAGAGAGATTGCAAGTCAATGTGCGCGCGCAGGGCTGCGCGTGCGCGGGCGCGTGCGGCGCGGCGTGCGCGTGCGGCGCGCTGTCGGTGCGCGGCTGGTACAAGACAGAGAGAGATTGCAGAGTCAATGTGCGCGCGCAGGCTGCGCGTGCGCGAGCGCGTGCGGCGCAACGTGCGCGTGCGGCGCAACGTGCGCGTGCGGCGCAACGTGCGCGTGCGGCGCAACGTGCGCGTGCGGCGCTGTCGGTGCGCAGCTGGTACAAGAGAGAGAGAGAGAGAGATTGCAAGTCAATGTGCGCGCGCAGGGCTGCGCGTGCGTGGGCGCGTGCGGCGCGGCGTGCGCGTGCGGCGCGCTGTCGGTGCGCGGCTGGTACGGCGGCGGCCGCCTGCTGCCCGGCTTCCCCTTCCACGACCCGCCCATGATCTTCGAGTGCAACGAGACCTGCGGCTGCAACCTGGTAACTATACCGATGTTACGCTAGCCCACTAGGATTTACTAACTACACTGTGCTATACTCATTTTATAATACATCTTCTATGATGTAACATTTATAGAAACTTGAGACAAAGTTTAATGAAAATTTTTGATAAAAATTTCTGATGCTGTAATTATCACAAAACTCTAATAGCGGTTATTCAATGTAGGAGAAGTATCGATAAAAGGACAACGTAGGGTATTAAATTAAATACTGTCTTTTGAATAGTCGCGAATGTGGTCTCTTCATGGAAATAATTTTTAAATTAATTGAAATTCACTTTTACTTATTCTACTATTTATTTAATTTAATTAAAATACCCGACCGTTTTCGCCTTTATGGCATTATCAAATGTTTACAAATATTATAGTCTACTGAAATGGGAAACGTATCTCCTACTTTATCTTACGTAATGATGAAATGAATGATGATGATGAAAAATCATCATTTCGTCATACTTTATCTCTTTAATTGCGGGCATTTACTTATAATACAACTAAAAAGTAATCAAAACGAGTAGGTAGAATGATGTTTGTCTTACGGGATAAAATCTCTGTATAAATGCTGTATAATGTTTGGCCGACAGTTTACTGATACTGTAAAAAAGTGCAACAATAATCATGTACCGGCAATATGCAATTACTTTGCTTGTAATTGCGCGACTGCGTTGTAACTATTTTATTAACACAGTATGTAAATTATTTAGGGTTGCCCTCCAACAAATTCTCCCTAGGATTAAAATATTGCAAATTTTGCTAAATAATAGAGTTAGATGTCTAACTTTCGCATTTTGCAATATGTTATATATAAAGTGTAATGCGTTTTAAGTTATATAAACATTGCCGTTAACCATTACCTACTAGCACCGGTGACAATAACAATCGAACACAATCAAATACTTAAAGAAAAGAAATACAATGCGACAGGATGGCTTACTGCCTGCCACGTTGTCCCAAATGACCACCGATAAGAAGTGGGTCGAAAGGATAAAATTCTCTTTCAAATATTGTCTTCGTTTCTTGCAGTCTAAATCCTATAGATGTCTCTTTTAGAGGCGCTTTTCAATTTTGTCGTATATGAAATAACGATAGTTGATAGATATATTTCATAGGTATAAAATGTTATGCTACTGTTGACTATATTCGTATAGTGAAATATATTCGTAGTTCAACGATGCTGGGCGAATTATCGTCATTTGAACAGGATATATACATATAGATAATAAATAATTTATCTATCTATCATATATAACATGTAAAACGGTTGCACCGTAAATAGCCAATGTGTACCTCGCTCGTACTGAGTGTGCGTGTGCGTGCAGCGCGCGTGCGGCAACCGCGCGGTGTCGCGCGTGCAGGCGGGCGGCTCGCTGGGCGCGCGCGTGCAGGTGTTCCGCAGCGCGCGGCGCGGCTGGGCGCTGCGCACGCTGCAGCGGGTGCGCGCCGGCGCGCCCGTCGCGCTCTACTGCGGCGAGCTGCTGCCGTGCGCGCTGGCCGAAGCGCGCCCCAGGGACCAGTACATGTTCGCGCTCGACCTCAAGCCCGACCTGCTCGAGGTACGGCGGCAAAGCTTTACCTACGACCTTCAAAATTGTCTCATATTTATTGAGTATAGAAGCTAGAAGTTCATGTGGTGTCAAAATTTATCTATATATCATAGTGTATACTGAAATAAAAAATTTTGTACATTTTCAACCTTAGCTCGCATTTTGACCATGAAGTGATATTAATTTAAAACAATACAAATTCATATTCTAGTCCACAGTTAGTATTCTAACTATATTATTTATTGACTTTTTGTCAGGAGTGTGCGGAGAAGGAGCAGCTGTGCGTAGACGCGGCAGCGTACGGCAGCGCGGCGCGTTTCATCAACCACAGCTGCCAGCCCTCGCTCGCGCCCATCCGCGTGTTCACCTGCGCGCGCGACCTGCGCGTGCCCGTCGTAGCGCTGTTCGCCACGCGGCACCTCGCGCCCGGCGAGGAGCTCACGTACGTAGCGCGTGCCCGGCGTAGCGCTGCTCGCCACGCGGCACCTCGCGCCCGGCGAGGAGCTCACGTACGTAGCGCGTGCCCGGCGTAGCGCTGCTCGCCACGCGGCACCTCGCGCCCGGCGAGGAGCTCACGTACGTAGCGCGTGCCCGGCGTAGCGCTGCTCGCCACGCGGCACCTCGCGCCCGGCGAGGAGCTCACGTACGTAGCGCGTGCCCGGCGTAGCGCTGCTCGCCACGCGGCACCTCGCGCCCGGCGAGGAGCTCACGTACGTAGCGCGTCCCCGTCGTAGCTCTGTTCGCCACGTGGCACCTCGCGCCCGGCGAGGAGCTCACGTACGTAGCGCGTGCCCGGCGTAGCGCTGCTCGCCACGCGGCACCTCGCGCCCGGCGAGGAGCTCACGTACGTAGCGCGTGCCCGGCGTAGCGCTGCTCGCCACGCGGCACCTCGCGCCGGCGAGGCTCACGTACGTAGCGCGTGCCCGGCGTAGCGCTGTTCGCCACGCGGCACCTCGCGCCCGGCGAGGAGCTCACGTACGTAGCGCGTGCCCGGCGTAGCGCTGCTCGCCACGCGGCACCTCGCGCCCGGCGAGGAGCTCACGTACGTAGCGCGTGCCCGGCGTAGCGCTGCTCGCCACGCGGCACCTCGCGCCCGGCGAGGAGCTCACGTACGTAGCGCGTGCCCGGCGTAGCGCTGCTCGCCACGCGGCACCTCGCGCCCGGCGAGCATCTCGTGTACCACAAACAATGTTGACGCCGCTTGGACACCGCTCGCCGATCATCTCGCGTTTTATGTTTACGTTTGTAGTTTCCATAATCACTATTTAAAATATACGTGAAAATGGTTGCAGAAATAAATAAATATATTCACGCAATTCCCAATACAGGGGTAGACAGAGGTCTAGTCTAGACAATTAAGTCCCTTTGACCCACCTTCCACCGAAGATATTTTCGGGATAACGTGACAGGTGGTGAGCCCGTCGCTGTCTTTATGTCCAAAACAACGATGTAATTCGTACATAAGTTTTTTGAAAAATCCATTGGTACGAGCCTGCCACCTGGGGATTGAACTCGGGTCTCTCGACTCGAAATTCCGACCACCCAACCTCCGACTAACGTGACTATACAAAATAAAGCACGCAAATATTCGCAAAATAAAATTCTATAGCCTATCGCCATCTGATAATATCAATATATCATAAATCAAAAAAAATCCAAATGTTTTTGTATTCATTCTATTTGTACAATTGTGTTTAGCACTGGCACAGATTTTAAAATAATTTTTAACAAAAAGCTCTTTTCATATTTCGGCAATTCAAATTATGCATTCCACGCAAGCAATGACGCCGCAACAATAGATTTATAAAATTTGTACATTTACAGTTTGTACTACAGATAAAAATCATTTGTATTTGTCCATGTATACTTTTTACTTAAAAAATTAATTTTTCCTTGCAGATTTGACTATGGAGACGAATTCTGGTCAGTCAAGTCCAAGTGGATGAAGTGCGAGTGTGGAACTCCAGAGTGTAGATATCCCACCAGGACCTGTGATGATTAAACTATAGTCAGTTTCAATTACATTTAGATCCATCGTTACTTTAATTATTTGTACATAATATAATCAATATACATCAGTATTTATTTATTAACTTGTAAATATTAAATCTGGATAATAAATCTTGTATTAAAATATTTTTTGTTTAAATAACACAGCTGTAACATACAGTCCTAAATCCCAGAATCCCAAGTCTTTCTAGTAAAGCCTGTGTTTAAAGTACTATTATATTACTTACTTTAAAAACGTTTAAATATAAATAACAGCCTATGTACGAGCCAGCTTATAAACTTTTTACTTTACAGCACATTTAATTTTACACCATATTTATTTGAATATTGCGTGCAGTTCGTAACCGGTCATATTATTATTAGCATTGTTTAACGTAATATTTATACATATATGGAAATAATTGTAAAGATTTGATATTGAGCCTTATACGATATAGTTTTGCTGTTATATAATTCATATGTATAGACCTTAAGTTATTTTAATTGGTCTCCATCAACTGCTTCAATAGGACATAATTTCATGCCCGTGTCGGAAGTTTTTCTTTCGTTATAGGGCAGCAGCAGCCATCATTGAAACCAAACTTCCTAACTTGCGAGCCTCTGTCCTCGCAAGTCTCTTAAAATGAAGCTGTAACGGCCTCCGGGCCAACAGCATCCCGTGGATGCTTTTAGTCGGTATGCTTCTCCTTCTGAGATTCGACCCCGACACTGTTCGTTTCGGTGGCCTCCCGGTCGAGAAACGTTCGTGCAAAAAACATTTCCTCCACGGTTATCATAAAAAATGTAATTGGTTGCTTCTTGCTCGTCTCATAATAAATATAAAGTGCGGCGAGAGTAACCAGTCTTTCTCGCATACCTAGTGGCACATTATATCTCTAGTGGTGTACGAGCATAAGTCTTTCATATAAATATAATTATCATTTTATTCAACCTAAATCTTTCTATCTTACTTTTCCTATCAATCAATATCAAAGAGAATATAATCGCTACGTTAATCAATATATTTATATCACAAAAAGTGGTTTGCAGACCTTACATATCAACAGGGGGTTAATATGCACTTCACGTTTCACTGAAGACATTTTATGGGATTACATGACAAGTGGTGAGCCAGTTGCCGTCTTTATGTCTAACCAAACGATCGTATTGTTAAAATCTTGAATTTTAAAAAAATCATTGGTAAGACTTTACATGCAAGAAATGAACTTAATAGTTGTATAAAATAAATAATAAATAAATATCTTCACGCAATTCCCAATACAGGGGTAGACAGAGGTCAAGTCTATAGTTGTATGCGTAGTAAAATGTGTTGAGATAAGTGTTTAGTATTTTAGTGATTAAAGTTGTATAAAGCCATGGCTAACCAAACCGTTGACAAAAGTTTCGTAAGTTTAAGCTATAACTAAAACTTAGGTACTACTTATGTTTGGTCACACGCTCGTAGTGTTCCCATTGTGCAGTCTGACAATTTCACAACCTAGTAATTACATACTCTTTGATAACAATTTGACATCTAGACTATAACGTAGTTATATACTCTTTGATCTAGACTTTATACTTTATGAAGGATGTGACTTTACAAATAACATAACATATAATATACGTTACAGAAAGTTTTCAGACTTACTAACCTTATTTCAATCAAAAACCCGGCTTTGTCTAGTCATAAAGCCTTTGTATCTCTTTGTGAACTTGGGAGTATATTTGACTTAGACTTGTGAAAATATCAGTTCGTACACAATTATTAGAAAGAAATCTTTAATATACATTATTACTATTATATCTTCACGCATAGTCCCTGAAAGGATAGCCAGAGCTCTTATACATCATGAATAACCTTTTTTTGGCTCCGGAACACGTCTTGCAAGGTGGCTATTTTCATGAAACTCTTCGAAAGTTGCAAGAGTCAAATACTAGTATTGAACCTCACAATATTATGTATCCTGTGTTTTTACTGTAAGTATTAGCTTGGTAGGAAAGTTCTAGTATAGTGTACTTTTAAAGCATTTATGATTATTTTTTTTTATTTACATTGTTTATAGTGAATTTATAAAACAATGAAGTATAGTGATTGGCTTTGGATGTTGTCTATGTACCTTACATTGCAGAAGAGGTACCTTTGCTTTGCTAAGTGCTTACTTAGGAAAAAGATGAAATCTATTGTGATATACAGTAAATATATATTGTATAACAATTGAGTAATAAATGGTACTTTGAACATCAAGTTATAAACTTTAATTTTAACTTTACTTAACCCAAAGTAGGGTCACTACCATTTAGAGCTGTCAAATTATGATTTTCTTCATATTTTATTGTTATGGGTCAATATTGTGATTGGCTAATTATAAAACTCTTCTCATATGGTCCTTCATTTTACAGAGAGAACGATGATGGCTTTCAATCTGTGTCGAGCATGCCCAATGTATTCAGATATGGTATCAATAAACTCATACCTGCTCTCACAGAGTTAGTTGACAAGGGACTGAAGTCTATTCTTATATTTGGAGTTGTTGAAACATTAGAAAAGGTAATATTGTACAGTTATGTTTTTACATTAGTTTGTTTCCCAAAATCAGATGGTACCTAATGCCTACTATGTACAATATTATTATATTAGTAACTGTTGTAAAATCATCTGGTTATCATAGATATATAAAAAATTTCTTAAAAATTATCTTACAATAAGTATACAATGAGTGTAAGTACATAATTTTTTTATTACAAATGTAATGTACCTCTCACATAATCACTACTCTTAGCAGGTGTTGTATAAGCATATTACTAGACACTATGCCTTAACCACTGCTACTGTCACCGGTCTGCTTTATTAAGGCCTATAATTTTTCAAATTGGTTATTGGGCTATTTGTCTTAAGCCAATAGAATTTTTGTGACTATTTCCTTAACTGCATCTTACAACACTTATGGCAAGAGAGTATATTTTATGCTGTAACCCATATGGTTTCAGTTTCCAGTCCAATTTCTTCTTACTACTTCTACTATTACAAATAAACCTGTAAAAGTCCAGAACTGGACATTAACCTCTACCATAGGGAGGATCATGGATGCTAACTATTAAATCCGAGAGATTTTCTAGAGGGACAAAAAGATAGTTTTATACTAAATTGTACTAACTTGTGCCAAAATAAATCCAAATAATGACAGGTGTGTCACTCTCCACAAAACTGACTCTTCACTTCTTTTAAAATAAATAAATAAATATCTTCAGGCAATTCCCAATACAGGGGTAGACAGAGGTCAAGTCTAGACAATTAAGTCCCTTTGACCCACCTTCCACCGAAGATATTTTCGGGACAACGTGACAGGTGGTGAGCCCGTCGCCGCCTGTATGTCCAAGCCAACGATGAAGTTCGTACATATGTTTTTAAAAAACTCATTGGTACTGCCACCTGGGGATCGAACTCGGGTCTCTTGTCTCGAAAGTCCGACCACCCAACAACTCGGCTATCGTGACTTATCACTTCATTCATATCACTTCTTTTAACATATTTTTTCATTACAGGACTCTGTTGGCACAAATGCTGATTCACCACAAAACCCTGTTATAAAAGCACTGCCAAAATTAAGAGCAGCATTACCAAATTTGGTGTTAGCCGCTGATGTTTGCCTATGTCCATACACTTCCCACGGTCATTGCGGTTTATTAACACCTGACGGTGCTATTGATCATGCTGAATCAGTGAAGAGGATAGCAGAGGTTGCTCTCGCATATGCCACAGCAGGTGTGAAAATTGTTTTTTGGTTAAAGATAAAGTGTCAAAGATGTTTCAAGTATTGCATTGCTTGCTTTTCTTGCCTACATGTACAATGTTCACAAGTTACCCTGTAAATTCTCCAGATTTATTATACTTTTGACGCAGAGGCTAGAGAAGCGTGTAAATGGCTCTGTCTACATGTCTAAATATTTAACTTTTTTTGTTTGAATTTTTTTATTTATTCAGAATGTGAATGTGAAAAAATACTCAGTGAATAATTTTCGATGTGATATAGACCGCGCCAGGTTTTACCAGTGTCTATTTAAAAAAAAAAAGAATTATTGTTTATATATTTTTCTTACTATTGTCGCTTTAAATACTTATTATTGCTAATTATCAAATATTTTTTCCTCTTTAATTATTTAAACTGTATAAAAATTGATTTTAATATTTTGGTAATAATTGGTAAAAGCTTCAGTGGAAAGTGGGTCAAAAGGATTGGAGCTATGCAATCCCCATTGCGGAGAATTGCGTAAAAACATAAAAATTATATTTGCAGGTGCCCACATCGTGGCCCCGTCGGACATGATGGACAACAGAATAAAGGCTATAAAAGATGCTCTAGTCGCCAACAAGCTACAAAATCAGGTTCCCATTAAATATTTGTAAATAATACTCCGCTCTTACGATGTTCGTTCGCGCTGATCTCCGAAATCAAGTTCCCGATTTTAAAGAAATTACCGAATTTAAGACAGAATAGTTTTTATTAATAGATTTAATGAGTTATAAATGTAACTCAGGCATAGCGGCGTTTCAAAAGCAAGAAATAATATAAAATTTTATAGATTGTCCAAGATTTGGGGTTATTTATCATCAACAAGTAACCTGTTGCTTTCTTAGTGTTATGTTATGTACGATTTGGACGATGTACGAAACGTAGAAACGTTCGCCAATCCGTTTGCCGAGCGTGGCGTTTACGGCAAACCAATCGTTACAGGAAAAGTCCATGTCCTGCAGTGGATTTTTACATGCCGCCATGATTCTAATTAGGGAGAGAGAGTAAAATAATTATTAATTTTATTTCTGATAATAATAAAAAGCACTGATTTATGGGAATTTATATAACGAAAGTTTTTTTTTTCCAACAAGTCAGCGTTCATCATTGCAACGAATTGAGAAAAAAACGATCACCAAGACAATAAACATCTATAAATATTGAATATTGATTTTTTTTAATTACTGCCGTAATAATTTTAATTGACACAGTGGTTCAAAAACATAAGTAAATAAAAATTTCTTCTTAAAACTTAATAATAAATCAAATCAATTCATTTATTACTACTATTTTAATACATTATATCCATCGATCGTCATTTTTTAATCGACCACCGTATCGTAATGAGGTTCCTCCAATGCATAAGAAACAGGCGAAGAAAACTCCTTATGTATGATTTTATATTCTATATTTTATTTTCTAGTTACGATAGCCGAGTGGTTGGGTGGTCGGAATTTCGAGTCACGAATTCGATCCCCAGATGGTAGGCTCGTACCAATGGGTTTTTTAAAAACTTATGTACGAATATCGTTGGCTTGGACATAAAGACGGCGACGGGCTCACTACATGTCACGTTGTTCCGAAAATATCTTCGGTGGAAAGTGGGTCGAAGGGACTTAATTTTCTAGACTCGACCTCTGTCTACCCTTGTATTGGGAATTACGTGAAGACATTTTTTTTATTTTATTTTACCTTCCACATGTGCAAAACATGGCCTTGCATGAGTACAAGTAACAATGTCGATCCTGTAGGTAAAATTATCGTAGAGTGAACGAATTAATTAGTTAAACAGGTAAACAAAGAAGAAAAATTAAAAAAAAAAAAACAACTGCTACAAAATACAACTGATCACTGGTTTATTCTATGACAAGTTGCATTTTGGCCAAAGAATAAACCAGTCATCAGTTGTATTTTTTTTTTAAATGTTTTGAACAAAGATAATACAATATGATAAGCTAACAGTTAGCTGCACTACAACCCGCCGCAGGTCTCGGTGCTGTCGTACTCGTGCAAGTTCGCCTCGTCTATGTACGGCCCGTTCCGCGACACCATGAAGAGCTCCCCGATGGCCGGCGACCGCAAGTGCTACCAGTTGCCGCCGGGCAGCGCCGGCCTGGCCATGAGGGCGGCGGTGAGGTTTTTTTTTAATTTTTTTAAGTACATCACAGTATATACGTCCGTTAAATACGTACTCTTTTTGAACCGGTCATGTTGTGTACAGTCGCGGGACGTGGCGGAAGGCGCGGACTTCCTGATGGTGAAACCGGGCCTGCCGTACTTAGACATCGTTCGACAGACCAAGGACAAGTTCCCGCTGCATCCGCTTTTCATCTACCAGGTAAACTTTGTCACTGGCAGGTTGGACGACTTACTTTATTGACATGTTTTTTTTTTTCTCCAGCTTCCCGCGTTTTCGATTGCCTGCATTTGACTTGTACAGATTTTAGTTCGCTCAGTTATAAATATATACATAGCACGCGAGTGATTTAGGTTTTAAAGGCACCGCGACTCTGAAAGGAAAACTTCGTGGGGAAAGATATACTTACTTACTTATCTTCACGCACAGTCCCTGACGGGGTAGCCAGAGAGAACAGAGGGAAAGATATGCATATGTTAAAAATAATATTAAAAATAATTCTGTAGGCCTAAAGCCTGCCGACTCACGCTTGTGCAGTGAAGCGAATCTTCCCCGAGTTTAAATAATTATCTTCACGCTTTTTCCAATACACAGAGGCCTAGATAATTACGATAATCGATGTAATTAAAAATTAAAGGCACGAAAAGTAACGATACCACGCATAACATTACCACGATTTTTAACTATTATTTAAACCCTTACCATGCTAAGTCGTGGTGAATTTGAGTGTCACTGGCATTACAACTCCGCTCTAGAAGTTATATGAAGTCGTATGAGATATAACAAAGCGAGAATGCTAAATTATTAATAAATGTAAATCAAGTTTATTTTTTTAAAGTTTGATCAGTTGACATGTGATGTCACATTTCGGCGATGCCCTCCCTCCCCATTAACGTGTGACGTAAAATAAATAAATATCTTCACGCAATTCCCAATACAGGGGTAGACAGAGGTCTAGTCTAGACATTTAAGTCCCCTCGACTCACCTTCCACCGAAGATATTTTCGGGACAACGTGACAGGTGGTGAGCCCGTCGCCGTCTTTATGTCCAAGCCAACGATGTAATTCGTACTTAAGTTTTTGAAAAACCCATTGGTACGAGCTTGCCACCTGGGAATCGAACTCGGGTCTCTTGACTCGAAATTCCGAACACCCAACCACTCGGCTATCGTGACTTTATTTACGTAATTTATGAATGAATCCTTAAGTCCTTTCGACGAAGATATAGAAGCCCATTGTCGTCTTTATTTGCAAGTCAACGATATAAATCAAGCATAACTTAAAAAAAAAAACCCTTCGGTACAAATAAAATACCTAAAACTAATTTTTTTCGTGTTAAATAAAATTGATAGTCCATTTTACACTTATGCACCAAAATATTGCAAGCTTACTTCATAAAAATGTATTTTAGAAGAAGTACTGGAACAATGCAAACCTGATGTTATATGTATATCTGAAACTTTTATTCGCACAGGCTGTGAAAAAATGTAAAGATACACAATTATAATTTAGCGGCGATATACTGTAGAAAAAAAATCCAAAATAGAGGTGGCGTTTGTATCCTAACAAAAAGAATTACATTATATAACTCTTGATACTATTCTAAAATTAAGTTCTGATGAGGTTTTTGAGTGTTGTGGTATTGAATTATCGTACCATAATTTAATTATAATCTGTATATATAGGACCCCAAAATCTAATATTAATAGTTTTTCCATAAATTAGAAAATTTACTGTATATATTAACAAAAATGAGAAATACAAAATAATCTTAGCGGAAGACCTCAATATTAACACGAATAACAATTGTCCTAACACAACTAAATTGCTTGACTTAGTAATTAGTTATAACTTTATAATGCACATTAATAAATCCACTCGTTTTAACTCATGCATAGATCATATAATAAGTAACATTCCTAATGCATATGGTGAACTACTAAATTTGGCACTCTCCGATCATAACACGACTCAGTTTCTAAAACTACCCATAGAAACAACACGCACTCCTTTAACACATTATTTTGTGTTCAGAAGAGATTACTGCAAAGAGAATATCTTAAAATTTCGCCATTGCTTACAAAGCCTAAAATTCTTGGACGTCTATAAAGAAAGCAATATTAATAAAGCCTTTAATCATTTCTATGACTTGTTTTACTATTCTATAACTTATGCTTTCCGGCTGAGCGTATAAAAGTTACAAACTTTACTCGACAACCTAAATGGCTTACGAAAGGTATAAAGACTAGTTGCAAAACAAAACGTTATTTACAATTTAAATATTATAAGAATAAATCAGAAGCAAACAAATTGAATTACAAAAATATAACAAACTGCTAAGAAAATGTATACATACTTCAGAAAAAATGCTAATAGCCGTCATATAATTCGCTCTAAAAATAAGTCTAAAGCAGCGTGGAATCTTATTAAAAGTGAATCAAATGATCTAAAACAAAAGAATTCATTACAAAGTTGAAAGTTAATGGAACTGAAACGAATAGTCCAACAAAAATAGCAAAAGCTTTTAATGAATATTTTATAAACGTTAGTAATAAAAAAGACGAACAAATGCTGCAATACTAACAAAAATACGATAGTGAATAGCATTTTCCTGAAACCATACGGACAAAATGAAATTATGGAAATGATAAAGTCACTTAATGACACAAATTCTGTCGGATACGATGGAATTTCAACTAAAGTGTTAAAACATTGTAGTAGAGACATTATATCGACTTTGACATATTTAATCAACCTTTCTTTTGACAATGGACATTTCCCTGATCGCCTTAAATTTGCAATCGTTAAGCCTCTATATAAAAAGACAATAAACAACTAGTAAGTAATTATCGACCAATAACATTAGTGTCGATTTTCTCTAAGCTGTTCGAAAAGCTATGCATAAAAGAATAAATGAGTTTTCTTCAAGGTTTAGTATATTGAAGAAGGAGCAATATGGTTTTCGTTGCAATAAATCTACGACACATGCTTTATTTAATCTTATTTGTATGATAATTGATAGTTTAGATTCAAAAAAAATTAACTACTGTGACATTCTTTGATATGACTAAAGCTTTTGACTATGTGTCACATCAGATACTACTGCGAAAACTAGAGGATTTAGGAATTAGAGGCCAAGCATTGCGCTGGATTCAATCATATTTAAGTGACCGAAAGCAAAGCGTAATAGTTGAAAATCTTAATGCATACAATGAAATCGTAAATTATGAATCAAAATGCATGTATAACAGATTTGGTGTACCACAAGGTAGCATACTTGGGCCACTTCTATTTCTATTTTATATTAATGATCTTCCTGACGTAACAAAAAAATATGACATTATATGCTGATGATATTTCAGTTTTGGTAAATTCTAATAATAATTGTGACACTAATTTATTACAAAATGACATGAACAATACTATAAAATTGATAATAAATTGGCTAGAACTTAATAATCTTGACATTAACATTAGCAAAACTAAATTCATTCATTTTATTAATAGAAATAAACATGGACACGAAAAATAATGAATATCCAGTACAATGCACAAACAATACACATGGTTGAAGAAACATCTTTTCTCGGAATTCAAATCGATAGAAATTGTACCTGGAAATCACATGTAGATAAAATTTGTAAAAAATTAATCGATTTGTTTACGTCCTGCGCAGGCTAGCTAAAGTATCTTCTATGGATACTGCGCTCAAAGCATACTATGGATATATTTATTCAATACTTAACTACGGAATTTTAATTTGGGAAACTCTACACACATAAATAGGGCTTTCCTTGCACAAAAAGTGTGTTCGTGCAATGTGTAATATACCATTTTATGAATCATGCAAACCGCATTTTAAAAACTTAAAGTCATGACACTTCCTGTATATATATTTTTGAAGTAGCCAAATTTGTAAGATATAATCCTGATATTTTTCTAACTTTAGCAGATGTTAACCATTCAAAATATTTTAGAAACCAAAATAAACTTATTCTTAACAAAATACCCAAAACAAAATTGTTTCTCAACAATTGCTACGCAGTATGCGTAAAGATATATAATGCATTGTCTAATGAAATTAAGTCGCATAATAAGAAAAGATTTAAAAATGTTCTAAAAATGGTTAATTGATAAGATGTTTTACTCAATAAAAGAATTATTTGATGAACGTTAACATTAAGACTACTATTTGACAATTACTGAATACTAAAATTACTAAAAGTCTTCTTTAAATTTGTATAATGGATTAATTCAGTCTAAATTCAGAACATAACAAATTTCTTAATATGATTATTGTACAATGTTTATTTTAATTGTTTTATTTTTTTTTTTATTGTTTGCCTGAATCAATAACAATTTCATTTTCGAATATATATCAATATTTAATTATAAAATTTTGTACGCCAGAAATGGTCAATGTGATGAGATCTTATGCAATGTTACTGTGTCAACCTGTATACCCACATTATACAAATAAACAAAATAAATAAATAAATAAATAAATCAAGCCCACTTGGTACTGTTAAAATAAGCTCTGTAGAAATGTGACTTGAAAGGGCATAGACTGTTTAGACCGCTCACCATCCCAATATTAAAAATGCGACCGCGGAAATTTTAATAATCTAAACTATGATTGAAAATCAAGGATTAAGTATATTATGTAACAAAATCACTATAAAAGCTAGGAAGTATCAATGCGTTCAAAACAACGACAACATTTCAATGAATATTTATTTAGACTTGTATTAGCAAAAGCTCCACCTACTTTATGGTATAAACTGGAAAACTTATACGACTGCTTTTAGATTATATAAAGCCATTTGCGCTACTGCTGACTTTTACTGCTACTGAGACTTCGTTACTATATCATGGTAGTATAATGCTTACGTAAACTTGTCATATAAAAATTTCCTTAAGAATCAACAAATTGAAATAAACTTCGGAGAAAGAATTAAATTGTCTTGACCTCTGTCTACCCCAGTTCTGTGAAAATGTGCGAGCTTGGAAAAGCCCATTGCTGGTCAGGCATACTTAGAAAAAATAATTTTGAGAGAGAAAGGTCTATCAAATTAAAAGCAAAGCTGTAAATGAAAGTAATTAAGTATTTTTTGTGACGTAAATAAATACTCAACGGTGCTACAGTGCTAGTCATGTATTTTTTAATATTGGTCAGTTATGGTTTATTTATTGTTTATATAATTGAATTTCGTAATAGTCAAAATTAATAATCACAAAGCAAAACTTTGAGAGGGTCCAGAGTACTTGGATACCTAGTAGTGCATGTATCAAGAAAGCGATGAATTTGAAAGAAGCGAAAGTGGCATGTAAGGATCGTGATACTTGGCGATCCGTTCTCTCTGGCTACTCCGTTAGGAATTGCGTGTGAAGTAGAAGTAATACATATTTTAAATTTTTAAGCCGCCCAGTATATATACAATACTGGTAGTTATTCTATCCAAATTGCGATATAGTATCCTACGCGTTATTTTTATAGTTTTATTAAGTAAATTAAAATTTTACATGAAATTATTGCTTTTTCTAGATATAAAAGAAAAAAAAAAAACAAGAAAAATGCGCTTCATTCATCATCGCTAAAAGCTTAGACTAATGAATAGTCTGAGGCCTGAACTGTATTTTTAGTGGTCACTACATGGAACACGTCAGCGTTACATGCTCAAGGACTTAAGTAAAAAAGTAGATGAATGTAGCACGTTGTTTTTTCATTACTGCTCTTATCTCTTTAGCAATGTGAAAAAAATATATAAGAATACTAAAAGTAGATACATTTAGTATTTTTATATACTAAAAATACATATAACTTTTAATTTACTGGCGGCCAAATAGCTTAGGTAATTTTGAATGTAAATGTCGCGGTTATGAATCTCAAATATTTAAATATGTTTTTTCAAAGTATATGGTATATCTTTAATGTATATGTATGTATCTTATACATTAGTTGCCAAGACAACAAATCCTAGTTTGAGACGTTAGGGTTATTGTTAAAATATTAATAATATTTAAAAGTGCATCGCAAATATTTAATTTGTAGACCTCTTTCTACCCCTGTGATAAATAGCATGAGCAATACTGAAAAAAATTATTAAATGTAATACGAATTAAATATATAATATATATAGAAATATCCGCTTGCGTGTAATTTTAGCCCCATTGCCTAGCTTTTTAATTAATTTTAAATAACCCACGTTAGTGTAATGAATTAAAACATTGACAACTACAAGCCTAACACCTGGGGGTCGAACTCGGGTCTCTTTAATCGAATTCCGAACACCCAACCGTTCGTTCCTTATTAATATTGTAAGATTTGCAATATAATATTAAAATATTTAATCTGTTAATATGTTTTTTTAAAATATTTAATCTGTTAATATGTTGTTTGTATAAAAATGTATAATATACAGCTATCGGCTCACCACCTGACGCGTTGTCCCGGGTAAGTTTCGGTAAAAAGTGGGTCAAAAGGACTTAATTGTCTGGATCTCTGCCTACCTTAGTATTAGGAATATGCGTGATATTATTTTATTTATTTAATAAGATAATCATTTATTGTGTTAACTGTGTACAATAGGTCTTATAAAAGTAATAAATCAACAGTTTGTCCACTTCGGACGTACAATAAAAAGAATGTTAGCATATGTTACATTTTTCAATGATATTCATTTAAATCATAAAAACAATAACATATTAACCAATCCTTCAATTTAGTTTTAAATTGTATACCATATAGTGATTTTGTAGATTCAGGCAAATTGTTATATATTTTAATACCAGTGACGTATGAACTTTTTTGGTAAATATAGCTGGAGCAAAGTACATTACATATGTAAATAAATAAATAAATATCTTCACGCAATTACAAACACAGGGGTAAACAGAGGTCTGGTCTAGACAATAAGTCCCTTCGACCCATTTTCCACCGAAGATATTTTCGGAACAACGTGACAGGTGGTGAGCCCGTCGCCGTCTTTATGTCCACGCCAACGATATAATTCGTACATAAGTTTTTGAAAAAACCCATTGGTACGAGCCTGCCACCTGGGGATCGAACTCGGGTGTCTTGACTCGAAATTCCGACCACCCAACCACTCTGCTATCGTGACATTACATATGTTATATTTATATTGCGTATATAAAAGTCACGATAGCCGAGTGGTTGGGTGGTCGGAATTTCGAGTCAATAGACCCGAGTTCGATCCCCAGTTGGCAGGCTCGTACCAATGGGTTTTTCAAAACTTATGTACGAATATCGTTGGCTTGACATAAAGGCGGCGACGGACTCACCACCTGACGCGTTGTCCCAGGTAAGTTTCGGTAAAAGTGGGTCAAAAGGACTTAATTGTCTGGATCTCTGCCTACCTTAGTATTAGGAATATGCGTGATATTATTTTATTTATTTAATAAGATAATCATTTATTGTGTTAACTGTGTACAATAGGTCTTATAAAAGTAATAAATCAACAGTTTGTCCACTTCGGACGTACAATAAAAAGAATGTTAGCATATGTTACATTTTTCAATGATATTCATTTAAATCATAAAAACAATAACATATTAACCAATCCTTCAATTTAGTTTTAAATTGTATACCATATAGTGATTTTGTAGATTCAGGCAAATTGTTATATATTTTAATACCAGTGACGTATGAACTTTTTTGGTAAATATAGCTGGAGCAAAGTACATTACATATGTAAATAAATAAATAAATATCTTCACGCAATTACAAACACAGGGGTAAACAGAGGTCTGGTCTAGACAATAAGTCCCTTCGACCCATTTTCCACCGAAGATATTTTCGGAACAACGTGACAGGTGGTGAGCCCGTCGCCGTCTTTATGTCCACGCCAACGATATAATTCGTACATAAGTTTTTGAAAAAACCCATTGGTACGAGCCTGCCACCTGGGGATCGAACTCGGGTGTCTTGACTCGAAATTCCGACCACCCAACCACTCTGCTATCGTGACATTACATATGTCATATTTATATTGCGTATATAAAAGTCACGATAGCCGAGTGGTTGGGTGGTCGGAATTTCGAGTCAATAGACCCGAGTTCGATCCCCAGTTGGCAGGCTCGTACCAATGGGTTTTTCAAAACTTATGTACGAATATCGTTGGCTTGACATAAAGGCGGCGACGGACTCACCACCTGACGCGTTGTCCCGAAAATATCTTCAGTGGAAGGTGGGTAAAAGGGACTTAATTGTCTAGACTAGACCTCTGTCTACCCCTGTATTGGGAATTGCCTGAAGATATTTATTTTTTATTTTTATTTTATTTAATAAGATAATCATTTATTGTGTTAACTGTGTACAAGAGGTCTTATAAAAGTAATAAATCAACAGTTTGTCCACTTCGGACGTACAATAAAAGAATGTTAGCATATGTTACATTTTTCAATGATATTCATTTAAATCATAAAACAATAACATATTAACCAATCCTTCAATTTAGTTTTAAATTGTATACCATATAGTGATTTTGTAGATTCAGGCAAATTGTTATATATTTTAATACCAGTGACGTATGAACTTTTTGGTAAATATAGCTGGAGCAAAGTACATTACATATGTCATATTTATATTGCGATATATAGTAATATAATACCCTGATTACATCAGTTACATAATTATCTATGAACGTTGTAGCAAATACTTTGATAGGTTATAAGTAACCTTACAAACATGTTTTTTATAAAAGCGATAAGTCACGAAATTCATCCTGACACTTGTGTATAGTGCAGTCGCACTGAGATGTTTTTCAGCTTAAATATATATATAATGTATATACATTTTTTATTTTATAATATATGGAGCCAAGATAGGCCAGTGGTTGGGTGAGACCCTGTTGGCTTTGACTCTGAGACTGCGACCGGCTCAGCACTTGTCACGTCGCAAATAACCTTCGGTGAAAAGAGGTTCGAAAGGAGTTCACTGTCTAGACCCTTGCTTACGTGTAAGGGAAATTGCGTGAAGATATGAAAAATAGAATACGTCAAGCCATTAACGAGTTTTTTTTTTTTTAATTTTATTGGTTTTATTTCTTAAACATAGCACTTAGTTTCTCTACAATATCGCATCAATCTCCTGTGTGCTCCAGGTATCCGGTGAATACTCAATGATCTGCCGCTGCGGTGACAGTAAAGAGGTGGAGACAACTTTAATTGAGACGCTCACATGCATGAGAAGAGCTGGTCGGTATCTTACATTCAATCCATCATCGAATATGGTTCTTATGTAAAATAGACAGTAATTAGGGTTTCATGGACGAGTGGTGTACACGCCGGTTTCTCATGGTGTCGCCAACTCAGAGGTACCGCGTTCGTACCCGGACGTGTCAATGAAGAAAACCAGTTTTTCTACATCGTCTCGGGTCTGGGTGTTGTGGTATCTATACTAAACTTTGAAACTGTAGTAATAAATATGTGTCTTCCATACAAACTAGTTTAATTGTATACTCTCGAAAACATTTACCTTCTATGGACAGTTTATTAAATGATGCATACAAGCTGCTTCTTGCGTCATGTTATACTCACAAACGTTGTTATTGTTGTAATAAGCTTACAGAATCAATAATGTAAGGCCCTTAATAGTCTATTTATTGTGTCTCTAATATAAAAACGATAAAAAAAATGTAAGGATTTTTCCGTATTGTGGAGGCGGACAACGTTAATAAATTGATCACTGAAAAACATAAAATTACTTATTGTTCCATTGTAACGGCCTAGAATGGTTCATATACACATGTTATGCAAATTTTGTAAAGTACATTAACCTCATAATATTGCAACAATGTCCAATGAATCTGATACCTTCCATCTTAATTCATACTTTCACTTTCAATTTTAATTCATGAGTCATTGACACGATGCGTCTGAATATTAACAATTTATATTTGTCCCAAATTAATCTTATCACAGTATTAACTTAAAAAATTTAACTATACACTTAATTCCTTTATGTCCCGAAAATATCTTCAGTGGAAGGTGGGTCAAAGGGACTTAATTGTCTAGACTAGACCTCTGTCTACCCCTGTATTGGGAATTGCCTGAAGATATTTATTTTTTTATTTTATTTTGTTGAATATATGTATGTTTTCTTGTTTGAAATAATTTTTTTCTCAACTTTGTTCCAGGGGCGGATTGCATAATCACATATTTCGCGCCACTTATTTTAAACATTATAGCAAGAAAATAATGTATTATTTTGTATAATTGTAATTCAGTTGTTAGTGGGTTTAGTTGTACTGGATTATTTTATTTATTTTGCTCATTTTATTGGGATTTTGAAAGTACAGAGACTGTTGTTAATCCTTTAGATTATTTGGTACTAAACAAAGTATAGGTATATATAAGGATATGTAACTTTTTTAAATAAATTATAAAGCGTTTTTGGTTTTTATTTATGAATCCCTTGCCCAGGTACCTACCTACCTACGACCTTCCTTAGTGTACTGCCATAATCGGCAGATCAAGATTAATATCTAGCCCAGAAATCGATTTCTTCAATGCACATTTATATTATAGTTTAATTTTATATTTATATTAAATTACTAATAATACTAAAAATTACAGTTAAAATAACCCCGTAAGTATGTTTATACTCAATGAAACCAGTAGATATTCTATTAATGTTTTAAATAGATTTCTTTTTGAATCGTGACAAGAACTCTCGATCAAGTTAGTGATATTGTATACTCTTTGAATCTAGTTACATGTAAAAAAATCAATTGAAATCGGTACAACCTTTTGAAAAATATGTTACCACAAATGGTTTGCTTCTGGGGTTAAAATATTAGGTAAATGTTGTTTTTATGGTATATAAATATAAAGATTTGTAACTATACCAAGATTTAGTACTTACATAAAGAGTAAACGAACCTATTTACAATTAAAAACTAATATTTCACAATATTTATAATTTAAAATTCACGCCAAAAAGGCATTGACCTATTACGTGCATTTATGACAATACGTCTTACCAGTTATTAACGTGTGCCAATCAGATTGCGACAAATATGAATACTTGGACGAATCATATGTAATTTTTTAAAACGTCATCTGCCATCTAGCCAATAGCGTTCGCCCACGAAGTACACTAGCGCTAAATAATAGTGACGGCGACGCGTCAAACTTCAGTTTTTACCAAGACATCGAAAGAGAAGCATTGTACAATTAATTTCGGAGCATTAATTTTGTGAGTTTTATCGTGGCCGTGTGTAATTTTCACTGAATTGCAGTTTAAAATCAATCTTTGGAGTATTTTGGTAAGTTTAATTAAATTAATTTCTCTAAAGTTCCTTAATAATTGATAGAAAATTAACCCAGATTTTTAGCCAGTTGTGGCAGAAAATTTATTTCTATAGATTTAAATTTTTTATTACTCAAAAACGAAATGCGAACTTAAGACTATATTAATAATTTGAATGTTCCGTAATAAGATAATATAACGTAATATGACATTGATAACCGCAAGGAAATTTCTGGATGTTCGACCGGCGCGGTGGCTTTCGGCGGCCTACATTTTGGGTTCAACATTTGCCGTTATCATTTTACCGTTATAGCATACATTCATCTAGTACTTTCAGTTTCTATTGTTTAAGTAGATGTATAACAATACTTCTATTAAACTTTCATATCGGTGATTTGGATTTTTTATGTATGACGTGTCCCCATTTAGGTTACATACGTGTCCTTGACGTAGGAGATTCATTGAACTTTAGTGACCTTAAGTTTTTCTTATTAGATCTTATTGGTTTTTCTAGGTTCAAGCAGTCAATTGTATGGTGAAAATGCGGTGGAGTTTATTAGCTTTAGTGTGCGTGGTCGCGGTGGTTTGCGCCGACGACAAGAAGGAGAAAGATAAGGACATTGGCACCGTGATTGGTATCGACTTAGGAACTACGTACTCATGGTAAGTTTAGACGAAGTATTGTAATATTAAAAAGAGATTTTTAATATTTTATTTCATGTAAAAACAGCAGCTGTTAAGCTAAGTCAGGTCGTATGAACTTTCAATGTTTCTAAAATCTCTTTGAATTTAATAGGAATTTAGAACAGTTAACAATAAATTAGGCATGAAGTTTTGACCCCCACTCTCACCAACATTACTGTTGACCCAGTTTTTTGACCCATTTTTTTTATATTAAATTATTTCTATTTATATATTTTTCTACTCTACATATTAAAGGTTTAATGCTCACATACCATGAATGAGATTGAAAACTTTTTCTAGCTTAAATATGATAAAGACATTAAGTCAAGTGTAGTTAAACAGGCTAATTTAATTTTTCAAAATAAAAATTAAATTAAAGTTTAATTGATGGAAAATAAAATGGGTACTGTTAATTTATTCTCTTACCATTATTTATTTCTCTCTTACCATATATTCTCATTATCATAAACACTTGAACCCTTATTTTAAAACTTAATAAATGTTAGACACCTACACAGTATTATTTGAAAGTTTTGACCTTAATCATACAAACTAAATAAAAAGAGTATTTAAACTAAATTAGGTCTTGGTATGAAAAAGTCTAATAATTTGCATGGAATTGCTATGGAAGTTATTGTCTTGCTAAAAAGTATTGCTGGTTGGCTAAATAAATTCTATTTAAAAATTTTGCTACTGTAAATAAAGTATTTAAAAGGAGGCATTAAAAACATTGTTAGATATCTTCACATTGTTGTGTAAACTTAAATAAGATTAGCTGACAAACTTAAGAAATGCTTATCAGTAAAACAGTGAAATTACATTAATTTATTTTAATTGTTTAAATTTAATATAGTATGAATGCTTGAAGATTGTAAATGAGCATAAAAGGCAATTGTAAAGTTGTTTATATGAACAAACAAAAATGTTATTTTAATACCCTTGAGGTGTTATTTGCCCTACCCTCACGCTGACATACGATTGAAGAACATAAAAATAACTAATTTATTTTTATATATAATGTAAATATTTTCTTATTCAATGTTTGTAACAAGGAAGCTATAAAATATTGTTTTTTTTTGTTCACAGTGTGGGTGTCTACAAAAATGGCAGAGTGGAAATCATTGCTAATGACCAGGGTAACCGAATCACACCATCTTACGTAGCATTCACAAGCGACGGCGAGCGTCTCATTGGTGATGCAGCCAAGAATCAGCTCACCACTAACCCTGAAAACACGGTATTTGACGCTAAGCGTCTTATCGGTCGTGAGTGGACAGACTCAACTGTACAACATGACGTTAAATTCTTCCCATTCAAAGTTGTTGAGAAGAATAGCAAGCCTCACGTGTCTGTCAAGACTGCTCAGGGTGATAAGATCTTTGCCCCAGAAGAAATTTCGGCTATGGTACTTACCAAGATGAAGGAAACTGCTGAGGCTTATCTCGGTAAAAAGGTCACTCATGCCGTCGTTACTGTACCCGCCTACTTCAACGACGCTCAACGTCAAGCCACTAAGGACGCCGGAGTCATTGCAGGACTTAACGTTATGAGAATCATAAATGAGCCTACTGCGGCCGCCATTGCCTACGGTCTTGACAAGAAAGAGGGAGAGAAAAATGTGCTTGTATTTGACTTGGGTGGTGGTACTTTTGATGTATCCCTCCTCACCATCGACAATGGTGTCTTCGAAGTGGTTGCGACCAATGGTGACACTCATCTTGGTGGTGAAGACTTTGATCAAAGAGTAATGGAGCACTTCATCAAACTGTACAAGAAGAAGAAGGGTAAGGACATCAGGAAAGACAACCGTGCAGTGCAGAAATTGCGTCGTGAGGTCGAAAAGGCAAAGAGAGCTCTGTCCTCTAGCCACCAGGTCAAGATTGAAATTGAGTCATTCTTTGAAGGTGAAGATTTCTCGGAAACCCTTACCAGGGCTAAATTCGAAGAGTTGAACATGGACCTGTTCAGATCCACACTTAAACCTGTTCAAAAGGTCTTGGAAGACGCTGACATGAACAAGAAAGATGTTGATGAAATTGTGTTGGTTGGTGGTTCTACCCGTATCCCCAAAGTACAGCAACTGGTCAAGGAGTTCTTCAATGGAAAGGAGCCATCGCGAGGCATTAACCCTGACGAGGCTGTCGCCTATGGTGCCGCTGTACAGGCTGGAGTACTAAGTGGTGAACAGGACACAGACGCGATTGTACTGCTCGACGTCAACCCTCTGACTATGGGTATCGAGACCGTCGGAGGAGTCATGACTAAGCTGATCCCACGTAACACCGTCATCCCCACAAAGAAGTCTCAAATCTTCTCCACTGCCAGTGACAACCAACACACTGTCACCATCCAAGTATATGAAGGTGAGCGTCCTATGACTAAGGACAACCACTTGCTTGGCAAATTTGATCTAACTGGAATCCCACCGGCGCCACGGGGCATTCCCCAAATTGAGGTCACTTTTGAAATCGACGCTAACGGTATCTTGCAAGTGTCTGCCGAAGACAAGGGCACTGGCAACCGAGAGAAGATCGTCATCACCAACGATCAGAACAGACTAACACCAGAGGACATTGAGAGGATGATTAAAGATGCAGAGAAGTTTGCAGATGATGACAAGAAGCTAAAGGAGCGTGTCGAGTCTAGAAACGAACTTGAAAGCTACGCTTACTCAATAAAGAATCAGCTCCAGGATAAGGAGAAACTCGGCGCTAAGGTTGGTATATTTTTATTGCCGTTGCTAATTGTAGTTTTCTAATGGGGTAACCCATTTGGTAAAACATATAGATATATATGTTTTTTTTACGAAACTAAACATATTTTTCCATTGTTACAGGTCAGTGATGACGACAAAGCAAAGATGGAGGAGGCCATTGATGCCGCCATCAAGTGGCTTGAAGACAACCAGGACACAGATGCGGAGGAGTACAAGAAACAAAAGAAATCTCTAGAGGATGTGGTCCAACCAATCATTGCCAAACTGTATCAGGGTCAAGGCGGAGTCCCGCCGCCGGGCGCTGGAGGAGACGAAGAAGACTTCAAAGACGAATTGTAATCTAACAGATTGTAACGTGTGATCATAGCCAAATGTGATCTCTGCTTGATACAGATTATTCAAACGATGTTGCCATAGTGCAAGACTAACTTTAAATTTCATCACTCGAGTGGTACATTTGAATTAATAACAAAAATGGCTCTAATAATTTCATTCTAACAAGAATGGCAATCTCGTAGGTCGTGTATAATCTGTAAAGATGTACGGATACGGAGTGGTGTGTATATTTATTGGTGTGTGTGTGAATGTTGTCTCACGTTGTATGTTTGTGTGTGTGCGGTGGTTTTGACGTCGTCAAATCTCAGTAGCAACGCTGGCTCGGCTGGCCGCCGCGCACGGAACGCATGGAGGTATGCCTGTGTCACAGTTGTAAAAAATGATGCATTTGTATTTTTTAGTATAATTCCTTACGTGTCATAACTGTAGATATTCTATTGTTGTGACATGTAAGGGAGTGGCAATAGTGTGAGATTATCTCTAAGGGTCCTTCCACATCTGTTGCATATTTCATGACCCCGTAGTGTCTCCGCTCTATCTTTGAGACCAAACTCTGTTCTAAAATAAATCTAATTGTTTTGAGACTGCTAAATGAATTGTTAGCTCTTAATTAATTAATTATGTAGTAATTTAAATAATTTCAATTGAAGCATGGAGGAGTACATAAATAAAACATTTTTCTATTACGATTTATTTATTTCATTTTAATACATCCTCTAAATTAAAATCACCTAATCGGCGCGAACGTTGCTGAGCTGTGAGCCAAATTCGATGGTGAAAGCCGGCGCAGCCATAATTGCTGCTTGAACAGCAGTTTGAACCTGATCTGTAATATATGTATACAACATTTGACGAGCTCCGTGGTCGAGTGGCGTGCGTGCGCACCGGTTGCCAATGTGTCGCTAGCTCACGGACCGGTCGATGTAGGAATTCTATATTGTCCACATTTATTTATAAAGAAATAGTGAAAAAGGTTAGTTAATAATAATTCATTATTTAAAAAAATACAGCTGCATAGAAGAATGAATACTTCGAATGTTAGGAAAAGTCACGGACTTTCAATATTTTCCTTCACTCGCGTAGTATGCGTGTTCATATTTCTGCTAGTAGTTGATAGTTTTTCAACAATCTAAAATTTCGAATGTTATTAAGGAAATATATAGGAAAATTATACAAATGTGATATTAATTCAATGTGAGTGTCGAGTATTAGGAAGCGGGCAGAAAAGCGCAAGTGTAATATCGCCCCTACCACGTGTGTGTATCGTAAGAGGCGACTAAAGGAAAAACCTTCAAAATATCGTAGACGTACCAGATCAATGATGAACGTCTAAGGTGGAAGTTGTCTGGTACGGCAAACCCTACTTTGACAGAGACAGGCCAGTGTCCAGACCGTTATGTATGCAAAGACTATAATGACATAAGCTCTGCTGAGACGCAGATCCCAACTTTACACTTTCTAACTTAATTTAAAACCGTGACTAAGTTAGTTAACCAAAAAACCGTGACTAGACCTACTTCGTTACTATTCAGAAACGCACGTTTAGTAGTCACGGTCTGTGTGACATCAAAAATACAAAAAAAATCCTTTAATATTGTACTCTAAAAAAATAAAATACACAATTAACTAAAACTGCTGCAGCATTAGACCGAGAAACTGAACTCAATAATAGCCGAAATTTTACACCTCAATCCCGGTACTGATTATTAAAACTACGTTGGTGTACTTTCATATTTTAGAAGTACTTAGTCACTTCATCGTTGCTTTATACATCGCCTCACCAATAGGTTTGAGCGCGTCTACTTCCACAGCCGTGATGCCTGCAGCAGCACGTAGTTCCGCGAGGGCTTCCGAGAAGTACGCGTCTAGCTGCCAAATGATGAATCAACATTAAGCCACGACTACGATCTTCATGCAGAATTCTTCTAGCGGCAATCGTAGGAAATACATACACAGATTATATATAGCATATAAGCAGTTAAAGCTCTTGTATTATGGAATGTGAAGGTAAAAAAACACCCCCACCCCGAAGAAAATATAGAAAATGTGTTTTCTATATTGACTCGGCCGGGAATCGAACCCAGGACCTCAAAGCTAGCGACACCATGAAAAACGGTGTATTCGCCTAAGAAGGTCGTCGATACATCGAGAAACGGATCGAACGGATTAAATTGCATATACAGCTGACTACCCCAGTCTTAGATAGGGAGACTGTATATCATTTAAGTGACGTCCATAAAATTAAATAACTCAAAACATGTTTGTTTAACTGTAATGGCCTCTCTGTTAAGTCAATTCCATCACGCCATGGTTTACATACAGAATTTATTATTCCACGCGACCTAGATACAAGTTAAGTCGCATCGTGAAGTCTACCACTGTAATGCTTCGAATTATTAAATCGTAAGTTGTATCTACTTTTAATTTCGATCATCTCTGATGGACGAGACGAGACACACCGGTTTTCATTTCCATTTGGTATTGGAGCAATGTATGTGATGTAGTTTCTATCTATCTATCTATTTAAAAAAAATGTGCCACTATAAGTACACACATTGTTATTAAATAATACAATAAACAACTGTTGAATTTTAGGCTAAATCGTACTACGCTGCGGCATACAATCTATTTTACGTCACATTAATGACGGTACAGTTGGCATATCTCGGACCAGGTCGCTTTCACGTCACCGAGTAGATTAGGTATTTATTGTTTATGAAGTGAATAATGTTCTACTAAAGGTACATATTTCTGTCATGTAGTATCTTCTTCTTCTTCTTCCTGCCCTTATCCCATGCTATGTGGGGTCGGCACAACATGTCTTCTTCTTCCACTCTCCTCTATTTCCCGTCATGTCAATACTCACTCCATTCTTTCTCATGTCTTCTTTCACACAATCCATCCATCGTTTTTTTTGGTCTCCCCATAGCTCTTCGTCCATCCACATTCATCTCTAACATTCTTTTGCCTATATTACATTCTTCCCTCCTCATTACATGCCCGAACCATGCTAACCTACAACTCTTCATTTTCTCTGTCACTGGTGCTACTTTCAAGCTTCCCCTTATATACTCATTCTTTATGCCATCTTTTCTAGTCACTCCACACATCCATCTCAACATTCTCATCTCGGCAGCATGCACTCTTCTTTCATCCGTCACTTTCGTTGCCTAGCACTCTGATCCGTACAATACGACAGGTCTCACGATCGTTTTGTAAACTTTGCCCTTAAGTTTAAGAGGCATGCGTGGATCGCAAGTTATTCCTGTCGCCATTTCATCCATCCCGCATTTATTCTATTCTTTACGTCCCGGTCGACATTACCGTCATTTTGGATCACTGACCCAAGGTAACGGAATTCGGAGCAGACTGGTAGGAGAACACCATCCAAGGCAATATGAGAAAAACTGGATGGACTACTGAAGTCACAGAACATGTGTTCAGTTTTAGTTCTGCTTATTTTTAATCCGACACTTTCCAGTTTTTCTTGGCATTTTCTCAGCTTGCTCTGTACCTCAAGTGCATTTTCTCCGACAAGCACAATGTCATCAGCAAATAGCATACACCAGGGTGCTTCCTCCTGTATGTTCGATGACAGAGCATCCATAATCAGAAGGAACAAATAAGGGCTTAAAGCCGAACCCTGGTGTAAACCTACCGACACATTGAACTTGTCTGTGATTCCAGCCTCAGACCGGACGCAAGTATTGGCTCTATTATACATCGCCTCAACAAGCCGCACATACTTCTCTGGCAGCCCTTTCTTCCTCATACACCACCACAGAACCTTACGGGGTACCCTATCGTATGCCTTCTCCAGGTCCACGAATACCATATGCAAGTTCTTTTGCACAAGCCTGTATTTTTCAATCAGTTGCCGAAGTGCAAATATGGCATCCGTTGTTCCCCGGCCCGGCATAAACCCGAATTGGTTCTGTGTTACCTCAGTCTCCTCTCTCATTCGTTTTGCTATCACTTTTCTCATATCTTCATGCTGTGTGATATGAGCTTTATTCCTCGATAGCTGTTGCAATCTTGTACATCACCCTTCTTTTTAAAAAGGGGACCCCTGTTGCACCATTCATTGGGGATCACCTCTTCTTGCAACAACTTATTGAAGAATAAAGTCAGCCATTTCCATCCATCTGCTTTCAGATACTTCCATGCTTCTACTGGTATACCATCTGGCCCTACTGCTTTGCTATGAAAAAGGGTTTCATACTCTGTACTACCATCCTAACTTTGTCTTCAGTCACCTCTTTAACCATGCCCATATTACTCCTAGCATCCTCTAGTACTCCATTCCACTGATTTTCCTCATTCAAAAGTTTGCTAAAATAGCTCTTCCAACGTTCTTTTATGCTCTCGTTTTCCGTCAAAATCTTCCCCATTTCGTCTTTCATACATTTCATGTGATTCACATCTCTTGCATTCCTTTCTCGCTCTCTAGATATTCTATACAGATCTTTTTGGCCTTGTGGAGTTTCCAGGAAATCGTACAGCTTATTCTGTACTTTAGCCCTTGCGATTGCAACTACTTTCTTCGCCTTCTTCTTAATAACTTGATAGGCAGACCTTTTGTTTTCTTGATCTCTCTCATTTCCCTCTTTCAAACCTTTCCATTCCTTAAAAGCATTCTTCTTTTCTTTCAAAATTTTCCGCACCTCTTCATTCCACCACCATGTGTCCTTATCAATCTTCCCTTTCCCCTTCGTTTCTCCAAAAACATCCCTTGCTACGTTCCTTACACATATCGCCATCTCATTCCAGCAATTATTCACTCTAATCTCTGCCATATCACCCATTTCTACAATCTTATCTACTACTCTTTTCCGAAACTCTTCGGCTAACTCTCTGTCACTTAGTTTGTTCCATTTCGTTCTAGGTGGGGGTTTAGAGTTCTTTTGCATACATTTTACTTTAAGACTCAAGTCTAGAATCAACAACCTATGCTGGGAAACTAGGCTCTCACTGGGAATTATTTTGCAGTCTTTGGCCGAGTTAATTTTGCTCCTTTTCATAAGAAAGTAATCTATTTGGGTAGAGTGCTGGCCACTACGGAATGAGATAAGATGTTGATCGCTCTTTTGATACCAGGTGTTTACTACGGCTAAGTCAAAGGCCAAAGCTGCTTCCAGTAGAGTTTCCCCCTGTTGGTTCCTGACTCCGTAGCTATAACCCCATTTACTCTTTCATATCCGTCACTTGTTCTTCCCACATGACCATTAAAATCCCTCCTGTATATATCTCCTCATATTCTGGTATCGCCGTAATTACAGCATCAAAATCCTCCCAAAATTTTTCTTTCAAACTATCATCACAACCGATCTGCGGTGCATACACACTCACTATATTTAAAACCAAATTTTCAATCAACAACTTAACTACAATAACTCTATCATTCACTCTCTTTACATCCATCACCTTATTCTTAAGTTCTTTATCTAACACTACACCCACTCCATTTCTTTTTCCATCACTTCCACAATAATAGAATTTATAACCCGCCCCGATTTCTCTTGCTTTCTGTCCCTTCCACTTCGTCTCCTGCAAACACGCAACGTTTTTACGCCTCCTTTCAAAAACATCCGCTAACTCTCTTCCTCTTCCAGACATCGTACCTATATTCAACTTGCCATCCTCAGTCTTACTTCCCGGACTAGCTTCTTACGCTGCCCCCGTCCTTGGTGCAGCAACCCTCGTCCATTTCTCACAGCCGCCGGGTGCTGCGCCTGCGCGTCGCCTGCGGGGTATGCCCTAGCATTGTCGCATATTCTATCTCCTGTTGTACCCATGTTGTAAAGTATTTGGCAATGTTTTCCGATCGGCCGCCTGCCTGACACCAACCCTCCTTGGGAATTCTTGGTTTGAAGAAGGATAGATTGGGTATAGGAGGGAATTGGGAGGGGATGGGTGGGATAACAGTGCCACGGAGACAGAGAGGTGTGTGACACTGGAAGCTAGAGCGGTCCGGGGTCACGTACCCGTAGTGGCTCAAACCAGTTATCGGACAGATAATCTGGTGGATCCACCCTCTGGACTATCATGTAGTATGCGGCGTAAAAATCCACCATCTCCATTATAAAGGCGACTAAGACAAAGACTTGAAAATAGCCCGAATACGAAGAAAATATCCGAAACGAAGTTATTTCTTTAAAATGTTTGGATGAATAATATGATTATTTAGACTGGAGTCATGTATGTTTATATGTATATAAAAATATTTATCTATATAAATATATATCTAAGTGAGTATATTCTATCTTTGGCTTAGACACTAAAACGATAGGCTTACAAACCTTTCACGTGGTCCTAAATAGTCTGCGAAGACAGGTGTATCGAAAAGAATGGTCTAGACCTCTGTCTATTCCAGTATTACGAGTATGTGTGAAAATATATAAACGAATAATGAAGTGCTTATGAACAATAAAGAAGCGCTTAAGGCAGGACGGTGCTCTTCTTCGAAACACGTAAAGTAGGTATGCCACTATTTACGCCACTACATACCGATTAATTCCTTATTACATTCCTTCTAGTTCTTCCTTCTTCACATGAAATATGAGAATTATTAGTTATTATAATACATATAGAAGAAGTGAACACTTAGATGAAAACCTCCGCATCTAGACGCGCTTCGTTATCATCTGGATGCGCCAACACGCGCGGCCCGGAGCCGAGCGGCGCGGCGAGCCCCGTGCACCAGTCCACGCCGCGAGACAGGATCCGCGACTTACACGTAGCCCAATCCGCATTCAGTATTATTACCCTAGTAGTTTTATTCAAATAAATAATAAACACATACATAGGGACAATATCATGTAAATTGTTCTGATCGTAATAAAGAGCGGCGTTTGTGTTACGACATCGGAAACAAAGTAGGTACCACAAACGCCCAGACACGAGAAAATGTAGAAAAAGTGGTTTTTTACATTCAGCCGTCTAGAAATCGAACCCATGCCCTCAGAGTTCAGGCCGAAATCACTCTACCGAAAGACGGCGGCATAAAACTCAATACATCGGTTATCAGTAGCAGCGTTTAAGGTGCAAGAAGGCAATTATATCTAACTTTGCGAAATCGTTATATATGTATATGTAAATTTCAGATACAAGAAGTATAGCATAATATTATTTATTTATAGAATTTTCTGATTATCATTAAATAAATAGGAAATGACAAAATCAACTAACACGAATGGGATTTAAACCGAAATTAGAATTCTGCGGAACCATGTTGACTTTTTTCCATCCGAACCACCGGTCTCAACCGCGTCAGTAGAAATTTTTCCTCTTTCGTATGTCTCTTAGGCGTTGGCGACATCTTCTTCTTCTTCTTCTCCTTCCTGCCCTTATCCCATGCTATGTGGGGTCGGCACAACATGTCTTCTTCTTCCACTCTCCTCTATTTCCCGTCATGTCAATACTCACTCCTTTCTTTTTCATGTCTTCTTTCACACAATCCATCCATCGTTTTTTTGGTCTCCCCATAGCTCTTCGTCCATCCACACTCATCTCTAACATTCTTTTGCCTATATTACATTTTTCCCTCCTCATTACATGCCCGAACCATGCTAACCTACCACTCTTCATTTTCTCTGTCACTGGTGCTACTTTCAAGCTTCCCCTTATGTAGTCATTCTTTATGCGATCTTTTCTAGTCACTCCACACATCCGACATCAGGCGTTGGCGACATCAATACGTCAAATTGATTTTAAAAGTATTTAAACAATTTTAGGCTTTTTATTATTAAATTTTACAATAAACTTTTTATTTTAAAATAAAAATATCTTCTCGCAATTCCCAATCATGGGGAAAAAAAAGAAACTCCGAAGGTATCCTCTTTTTTTTAATATTGTACAAAATGTGATGTGATATTTTCTAGAAATAGCTTGGGAGATAATTAAAGAAAGAAAAATACCGTACGATTGTTATGATAAATAAAAGTCATTTTAAAAACATACTTTGCTCATTGACAAGTAATTCTGTTAACTTCAATAAATTGAAATATATACTATTACCAAGAGAACACAACTATGATCGACTTTCACTTCGAAAGTGTAACACCGTTGATACTGAAAGCTGTATCCAAAGACAATTGTAATATACCTGCCTTACCCGTGTCCCCTAGACAGCGAGTGGTGAATCACTTTCTTAAAAATAAATTTCGACTTAGTCGTAAATAGACACTAAGATATGACCGTGATCGTTTAATACCTTTAAAAACTTATCTTCCCGCCGTCAATACAGGGATGTTTAGACAATTATGTCCTTTCGACCCACTTTCGACTGAAGACATTTTTTTGGGACTACGCCGGGCCACGACATATCATTCTAAACTAAATATTTGAACAAAAACAAGATAAACTAATATTGAATATAAGAAAGCTGGTATCAACCCAATAACTAATAATATTTTACCAAAAAAAAACTGATGAAACAAACCGATTCGGCGGCGTGGGCATTTTGTCAAACATATCGAAGTCAGCTCCGCTGCTCGGATATCCGGTGAGGACCCAACCATAGTCAATACAATCCTGAAAAAATAGACCCTCGTTCGCATTGCTGACATCAGAACTGGTGATTTTGTTATCACCGCAACAAATGACTTTAAGAATATTTCGACGGAAGAATGAAGGGGTAGTAGGTATCGTAGTGCGGTATAGGTTCAAGGTATTTAACTTCTGACATCCATGAAACATGCCTTGTGGTTACGTCGTAAGAAAATATCATCACTTTTCTTCCCGTGGGTGGCGTAAGATACGTCTAAAGGAAACGAGCCTTGAATACTATTGGCTACCGACCGACGGTAGGATAACCATCACGAAAATTACTAGAACAAAATGTAGCAGACTGGTGACAGGCAGCGAGGTATATATGCGAGTGGTCTTATACTGCGATCACCAATCTGCTTGCCAAGCGCTGCGATTTACTTCGAACTTAAGGGGGAAGGCTTTGGCCTTTTATAGTCCGTTATGTATGTATTTACGTTATGTATGTTTGAACTTTTACAGGCCATTATGTATGTATGTACGTAAGCATCCATGGAATGACTTTGTGGAGAGGGGTAGGTAATCTTCGAGAATTTGTTCGTGGTCATTCAGATCTTTCAGACTTCAGGTGAATAAGATCGCTTTTCTGGATTAATTCACTTTAATGCGATCTATTCGTCAGGCAGGCAAGCTGAACAAACAAGTGAATATAAGAAGAGATTATGGAACCATAAATTTATTTTAAATTCTGACTTGGCACGTAGGTACTAAACGATGAACATTATTACGAAATCTACATGTTCGACGTTATTGTTTTTATTCTTCAAAAGGAATAAATAACAATTTAGGGTGGTCAATTCTCGTATCAATCATTAATACAAAGTTAGCCTTCACCTTTTTAGCCAATCGCCGCCTGACGATCTCGGCCTTAAGCCTCGTGCTGCAGCCGAGTTTGCGCAGTTTCTCACCGACCTCGTCGTCTCTCTCCTTCGCTTCTTTAAATATGTCATCGAAGTTCACTAAAGCATGGGAACATTTACATACATTTACTTTGTATTCATACATAAATAGATAAATAGATACGTAGCGTCGATAGATACGTAATGTAGATACGTAAGTCACGATAGCCGAGTGGTTGGGAGGTCGGAATTTCGAGTAGCAGATGCGTTGCCGGCCTTAGAGTGCCCTCCCCCCTCAGCATTGGGGGAGGGGGGTATGTGGGCCTCCGGTTACCTGCACTCACCAGACGAAACGCAGAAGTTTGTTAGACTTCTACTTCTCGCCGGTATTCTGTGAGGTCGAGGTACTTCCCCGGTCGAGCCGGCCCATTCATGCAATAACAAAAGCTGATGCGTGGCTCTACACCTGTTACATTTCGCACCTGATGTTAGTATGTATGGACGTACAGTAGACGAAGTCGCAACGAGGTCGATGGCTTGCGTCATTCGGCCGCTGCCCCGAAAAATATCAGACCTAATTGTTTTTTTCATTCTGGAGAGACATTATCCTGCAGTGGACTATTCACAGACAGTTAATTAAGGAAGTAAAATCGTACAAAACCGGACTGGACGTCCAGTAAACGAGGCCGAAGCGCGCGACGAGTTCGATGTCGAAGCCACGCCAAACCTCCGGCTGTTGTCCCGGAAAAATGGCAAATCAAATCCTTCTGCTCATTCCGGAGAGAGATATTTCCTGCAGCGGACTATTCGCAGGCCGTTAAGTAAGTACGTAACTTAAAACGTACAATAAACAAGACCGAAGTGCGCAGCGAGGGCGGTGGCGTGGGTGCTTCGGCCGCAGGTGCTAAAAATATCAGACCTTTTGCTCATTCTGGAGACATATATCTTGCAGACTATTCGCAGACTGTTGAGTATGTAAGTAACGTAAAACAAGACGGGGTTGCACGTACAGAAGACGAGGCAGAAGTGCGTGGCGAGGACGATAGCGTGGGACCATCAGCCACTGGCGCTAAAAATATCAAACCTAATATCTTTATTAATTCTGGAGGGACATATGCAGTGTACTACTTGCAGGTCGATGAATAACTTGAAGCCTAAAACGTACAGTAGACGAGGCCGAAGTGCGCAGCGAGGGCGATGGCGTGGGACCTTCGACCGCTGGCGCTAAAAATATCAGACCTTTTGTTCATTCTGGAGACATATATCTTGCAGAATATTCGCACTGTTGAGTATGTAAGTGACATAAAACAAGACGGCGTTGCACGTACAAAAAACGAGGCAGAAATGCGTGGCGAGGACGATAGCGTGGGACCATCGGCCGCTGGCGCTAAAAATATCAAATCCAAAATTTTTGTTAATTTCGAAGGGACATATGTAGTGGACTATTTGCTGGTCGATGTATAAGTAGTAAAGTAAAACGTACAGTAGACTAGGCCGAAGTGCGCGGCGAGGGCGATGGCGTGGCTGCGGCGGCCACTGGCGCTAAAAATATCAAACAATGCAGTGGACTATTTGCCGGTCGATGTATTAGTAGTAACGTAAAACGTACAGTAGATTAGGCCCAAGTGCGCGGTGAGGGCGATGGCGTGGGTGCGGCGGCCACTGGCGCTAAAAATATCAAACAATGCAGTGGACTATTTGCTGGTCGATGAATAAGTACTAACGTACAGTAGACGAGGCCGAAGTGCGCGGCGAGGGCGATGGCGTGGGTGCGGCGGCCGCTGCCGCGCGGGCCCAGCAGCACGGCGCGGTAGGTGCCGGGCGCGCCCGCCCCCCACAGCGAGCGGCCCGCCGCCGCCGCGCCCGACGCGCACGCGCGGATCGCGTTCACGCACTTCGTCTTCACCGATTTCGTGTCGTCCTCCGGATTCACGTGCACTTCCTATGTATCGATTCGTGAAAAGGAACGATAATACAAGTTATTTGACGACCTCCGCGGAAAAGTGGCATATGTAACGGTTTGCAAGGAATCGCCAGCTCTGAGGTTCCAGGCTCGACTTCCGGGGCTTCACGTTGTTAATATAATTTGGGATCAGAGCAATTTATGTAAAGTTGTCACTACCTACATAGATACATACGATTTTTAAGTGTCGTATTATCATGAAAATAAAAATTTTATTGGCACCAATCGTTAGCGTTAAAACATTTATGGCAAACATCAGAAAATACTGCTCTAATTTGACAGTATAGCTACAACTGCATAAGTTGCTGAATTTAAAAATAGCCTGCAAATTAAGAAAAATTAAAAATATAACCGAACAGAGTCACAATAGCTGAATGGTTGGGCTATCGGAATACGTGTTCGATCCCTAAAAGGAAGACTAGTTCAAATGAGTGATTGATTTGAACATTTAAACTGCGACAAGCTCACTACCATCCACGTTATCAAAATAAAAAAAATGATGAAATGTGTGTTAAAAGGAATACTTAAATTGTTGTGAAATGTGTTGCGAAATATAGCAACGTTGAAATTGATTAAAGTCATCCAATTCAAAACATCAAAGCATCCAATTTTTAGACATCCATGATTTTATTCTTTTTAATCAAAATTATACAAACTGGTTACTTAGAATCTATATATAATGTGTGCTCGTTACTTACTAATTTCTATTGCTACTTCTTAAGTTTAAAATTAGATCGACTGCATTAGCTTTGAACTAGAGGTCAATTTGTGGAGCCAAAGTTTATGTACGTTTTAATTGTACCAGCCCTAGATTTGTACTTAACTTTTATTTATTAATTATTATTTAGGTTGGAGTTCGCATATGAAGTAGGTAAACTTAATTAATAGAAGTATATAATAGTAGGCGAATCCTGAAGTTACAATATAGTGACACTATGGGATCGTTGCCTAATATTGGTAATAAATGCTTAGTAGAATAAACTCTACTACTCTTCCGATTGCAGTAACGTGGCTACACGTTACTGCACACACGTGGCTGTCACAAATTATGAAGTATGTCGTAGTTGTGCGCATAGATAGCCGTTGAAGCAAACTTTTCTATTCGAAACGATTCTATCGAAAAGGGATTTTTAAAAGTATTCATCAATGCAATTACATACATCATTTAATCATATTCATTATGTATGAGTAATTGTTCAATATATTTTAATTATGGATGATAAAATACGCCAACAGTTTTAATTAGAAATGTCTCCTTATTTGCAGTCCTTTCTCTACAGCTATCAGTCTCACCTTTAACGTAGCCTTATAAGTTAACTTAAGTCCCTCGAAGTCTTGCTGGAAGAAATTACGAGCAGGAGTGAGAGGGTTCTCAGTCCGCGGGGCTTGGGGCGGTGGTGGCATCAGCACCAAAGTGACCGTCGGCAACACACCCAACTGCTGGAGACATCGCGCTTCCTTGATTGTGCAAGGATGGTCTAGGAAGACATGTGAGCAAGGTTGTGAGTTCCACATAGAATGAAGAAAGAACAGTTTTAAGTAAAAGTAACCAGTATTCTATGTATGTCTAGAGTAGAGCAAAGTCTTTTATATTTTTGGATATAGATTGGAGTCGAGAAAAGTTCACCACACTTTTTTTTTAATTGCCGAGATGGGGGAAATTTTATAACAATTTTTGTTTGTTGTTCAAGGGTTGGACAAAGAGACTGCGACAGTCACACTCCCCTATAGAGTACGAAGTTGTTGTAGTTCTTCTAGAATTTTATAAAGACTGTCAAATTTATGAATTCATACAGTCAAAGCTTTAGTTTAAGTTTAAATGTTATTGAATAATTTGGAACTTATTATTATTCTCCGGTTTCAGAATGTTAAACACATTACTTTTATAGACTTACTTAAAGAATCAGCATTCATAAGTAACCAATAGGAGTTACATGATGAATATATTTTATTTTTATTTCTTTAAGAGTAAGAACGATAAGTTTAATATTACGTGGTCTAGCTATTTGAATAAAATTGCCTATTAAACGCAACTCAGACGCCAATTATTTTTTCAACAAGCCGTACAAGGAGCTTGATAACAATATAAATTATACGAAAGTCGCTCTCGGATAACAGTTTCATAAATTTACCAAACATAAGCCAGCCACCGTGTGCCACTGGTCGCTTTATTGTCAGCGACTTAGTTACTTCAGCCATAAGCACCGGGGAAATGCAGCCCGGCACGTAATTATCACTCTACGGACGTGATAAATCGAGTAAGTAATGTATCAACAATCAATTTCGATGTGATTATGAATCGATTTCGTCAGTCACCTTCTCGTAGCAATCCATCACGCAGCGGCGTGTGATTACGAAGAAGCCCAGATCTTTAATCAAGTCCTTGATGATGCTTTTTGTATCTGGAATATCATGATAATAAGTATAAAAGGCTATGTAATTTATTATAAATATCTTCACGTCATTCCCATAGGGTAGACAGAGGTCTCGACAATAAAATCTTTTCGACCCATCTTCCACCGAAGATAGTTTTGGGACAACTTGACAGGTGGCGAGCCCATCGCCGTTTTTATGTCCAAGCCAACTATATGAATAGTACGTAGGTTTTTGGAAAAAATCTATTGGTACGAGCCTGCCACCTAGGGATCGAACTCGAGTCTCTCTACTCGAATTCCGAACACCCAACCACTCAGCTATCGTGACTTTATTATGTAATGTATTGATAATTACAACAGGAATACAACATTGAGTAAAAATGTGTCGTTACTTAATTTCATCTCAAATTCTTCCACCGATTAATGATTTCTCCCTCCTTTATTACTTTAAGATATTTTCACATCAGGATAGCTTACTTTACTTACGTTTGATTTACGCGTTTTCGAAAAATTTATGATCACTTCATGATCATATATTTTGCTTTATCATAGGTTCTTACATGATTTTCAAGATTTTCCAAACAGGGAGGAATGAAATAAGGTGACAAGAAATAAGCTGATTGAAGATAAATCTAAATATCTACATACCGAAATTTTTTACATATTTCATTACACACAAAAATACCGAGCTTAGTCCTATTATACATTGATAGGCAACTTAAACTAACGAATGCGGCTTGCAGAAATAATTTCCAACTACTACATACACATCGATAAGGCAAAATAAATATTTGGACGATTATATTTGGACAAAGAACAAACGATCTTCTTTCTTCTCGTCGTGCCGGAAAAGGCGGACAAAGGTGAAGGTAAAAGTATACTTGGTAGTGGTAATAGTTACGGAATAAGTGTCTCGGAAAATACAAGACAAAATATACTTTAATTAAGCATTGTCGAGCAGCAGCGTGTAAGATGCGCGAGTCTGCGGAACTGCGATTGCCAGTGTATTTGCGTGCCAGTGGATTTCTAAAGTAAGCTAAGTAGGTAAATAAATAAATAAATATCTTCACGCAATTCCCAATACTGGGGTAGACAGAGATCTAGTCTAGACATTTAAGTCCCTTCGACCCACCTTCCACCGAAGATATTTTCGGGACAACGTGACAGGTGGTGAGCCCGTCGCCGTCTTTATGCCCAAGCCAATGATATAATTCGTACATAAGTTTTTTAGAATAACCCATTGGTACGGCCACTTGGGGATCGAACTCGGGTCTCTTGACTCGAAATTCCGACCACCCAACCACTCGGTTATCGTGACTTTATTATGTAATGTATTGATAATTACAACAGCTAAGTAGGTGAGGTTCTTAATGCAGCATTGCAATAGAGACTAAGGGAATAATAATATCAATAAATAGCAACCAATGTTCAATTCAGGCGACACCAAAATGATCACTCGATCAGAATCCTTGGCGCTGTGTGTGCGATGGCTGAGAAACACTTTCATATGCTTCAAATGGTCTTTCGGTAAATTGATTACCAAATCCTGCATCATATCCTATGAATAAAATAAATAAATAAATATCTTCACGCATTTCCCAATACAGGGGTAGACAGAGGTCTAGTCTAGACAATTAAGTCCCATTGACCCAATGGATTGACCCAATGTAATATGAATACATTAAGAAGTGTTTTATTTTCTGTGAGAGGGAAATTATTTGTTTTGGCGACATATTAAATTTTTAAAGTATGGTACACTATTACTACAAAATTAAAGTAAAAGGTTTTTCCCGTAGACTGCTAAAGAAGAAAGGAATGTATATTTTTAATACGCCGTAACAACATGACATAATGTTTACTGATATGAAAATAATATGTATAAACTAAGTTTACTTACTTTAAACAGTTTATAGATCCTGTGTCTCTCTAGATATGGTACAAAATGCTCCGGCATCTGCAAAGGTTGCTTTGTCGCGTCTGTTTCGGTCATATTTAAAATAATTAAACTAATAAACTATTTTTCAAAACCTCTGATATGTATCTAAGTAATTCAGTGTATTTTAACAACAATACCAAAGAGAATATAACCATTACGTTTTACAATACTTAACAATGACAATAATTATGATTATTTTTACAGCATGTACAAAAGAGTATATAACTCGCAATTACATCGGGGTATTAGATACTCTTTGATGTATGAGCAAAATTTAGTTATTACATAAAATAAAACCCTAAAGAAAAGCAAGAGATATAAAGGAGCAGCCGGCAAATTACCACTGAACACTGACTTTCCTCAATCATAAATTGATTTCTGACCACCACGCAGTACTGAGCAACCCGCACTGGTCGGATTTCACACATTCTATATATAAAAGATGTATTTATAAATTATTCTTATGCAGCCATACAGATCCATTAAATCGAAATAAAATAAAGATACTTAAAATAAAGCGCCCAATAAGGAGTTCGATCCCCAGGTGGCAGGCTCGTATCAATGGCTTTTTTTCATAACTTATAAAAAAAAGAAAAAGAAAATATCTTCACGCAATTCCCAATACAGGGGTAGACAGAGTCTGGTCTAGACAATTAAGTCCCTTTGATTCACCTTCCACCGAAGATATTTTCGGGACAACGTGACAGGTGGTGAGCCCGTCGCCGTCTTTATGTCCAAGCCAAAGCAAAGAATAAATAAATTAAATATCTTCACGCAATTCCCAATACAGGGGTAGACAGAGGTCAAGTCTAGACAATTAAGTCCCTTTAACCCACCTTCCACCGAAGATATTTTCTGGACAACGTGACAGGTGGTGAGCCCGTCGCCGCCTTTATGTCCAAGCCAACGATGAAATTCGTACATAAGTTTTTGAAAAAGTCATTGGTACTGCCACCTGGGGATCGAACTCGGGTCTCTCGACTCGAAATTCCGACCACCCAACAACTCGGCTATCGTGGCCAAAGCAAAGCTTTTGAAAAATCTATTGGTACGAGCCTGCCACTTGGGGATCGAACTCGGTTCTCTTGACTGGATATTCCGACCACCCAACCACTCGGCTATCGTGACTCAAGAAACTTATGTACGAATTATATCGTTGGCATGGACCTAAAGACATTAAGACATTAAGACGGGCTCACCACCTGTCCCGTTGACTCAAAAATATCTTCGGAAGAAGGTGGGTCGAAACGATTGTCTAGGCCTCTGTCTACTCCCAGGCCCTAGAAAATGTTCTTTCGAGACACTTTTGATAGAAGTTTATTTGGAACAACGTGACACGTGGTGAGCCTATCGCAGCCTTAATATCCAAGCTAACGGAACAAAGCATAAATAATATTTATAAATACACGTAAACGTCAACGACTCGAGTACAGAAATTCATATTCATCACTTAAATGTTTGCCCCTGGCGGGATCCAAACCCGCAGCCCTAAGGTTTAAACGCACTATTACAAACAAAATATATAATATAATAACAAGGTAAAATATAATTAGTTAAAAAGTATGCGTAATAAGTTTTTAATTATTTAAAACAATCAATATTTTTAGTGCAACACGGTTGCGATTGCTCAGTTGTTTAGGTTGCAGCCAGGGTCCGCTGCGGTGAAATTCACGGAATTCTTGAATACTTGATAGCTCTTAAATAAAACGATTTTCGCATTATATTGCGTTTTTAATTAGTATTTAACAAACTATTTATACTTCCCGACGTTTCGTGGTCACGAGGGGACTGAGGTCATGAACGTCTCGCTGTCATTGCTACCTTTGGCTACCGTCAACTTTAAAGTACGTAAAAGAACACAGCTGCATTAAAACATAGACGCTCTAGGAAGTCTGTAGTCTGTGATCACATTCTTGATGAGCTCAACCATTATATCACATTTGATAAGCCACATGTCCTCGCGAAAGAACACCAATTCCTACGGATCATCCTACCCAGGATGATCCGTGAGGCTAGACAGACGCAGATGCACATACAGATAGACAGATTCAGTTACACTACGTAATTGGCGTAAGACGTACCAAGTGCGTAAAAGTAATAAATAAATAATTATTATATTGTAAAGTAAGTGTAGAAATTTGTACTATAAACGGCTCAGTACTGAATTTGAAAATAGTTTAATACTTAATTTAAAAATAATTAGTATAAATTAAATATTTGTAATAATAATAATATACTTATTTATTGTACACCAATGAAGGAACAATACAAAAGAAAAACAAAAATATATAAATTAAATATTGGATAACAAAAGGCGACCTTATTGCTACATAACAATTTCTTCCAATTTCTTAATGACGGGTAGGATGTACACGAAAAATCAACAGAAAAATTAAAACAGAGAAAATATATATATAAATATAAAAAATACATAAGTAAAACATACCTTCTGTGAGTGATCATTAAGATCTGAGGGAAAGGGGAATAGAGATAGAGGGGAGCTAGAGAGATAATAATATTCTTTGACCTGTTTTTTAAAAGAATGTAGGTTCTGAGTAACTTTAATAGATAGAGGTAAAGAGTTCCAAAGCTTAACAGCAACAGCAGGAAAAGATTTATGATAAAAATTAGAGGATCGAATAGGTTGTTTAAGGAAGAGGGTTTCATTAGAACGTAGAGGAAGGTTATGAGAGTAACAGAGATATTGAAAACGTTCGAAATAGGGTGGACTTGAGACATTAAATAGGACACAGTAAAGAGCAGAATGAATATGAGTATTCCGGCGAAGACGAATTGGTAACCACTTGAGCTTAATGCGATATTCGGCAGTCCAAATATGAACCTTATACATAGATTTTGGAGTCGCTCAAGTCGTTCCTTGGATGATGTCGAGATATCATATGTCAGCATAATCGAGGGCAGGGAGCAGCAGAGAATGTGCGAGCGTAATTTTGGTTAATTAATTGTATTTTAATGATGGATTTAAAAAGGGATGGATATTAATATCATTTCAGATGTTTGGCGCCAATATAATTTGTATTGCTAGTACACAAATCTAATATTTCCTGACTATGATGACTTCATAAAGTTTCTGATCTTAGTAAATTAGATAATAATACTTTACAATACTTGTTGCATAAAATAGCAAAAAAAATATTGTTAATGATTTTATAAATAATGACTTTCTGTAAACTTTGAAGACACATGTCGTCAAAGTCTCGTCCGTCCCGAAACTAGGTAATAAATAAATGTAAATGTAAATGCTACCCGTTTAGGAAGTCTACACAAGTAAAACAAGAATTGATATGGGTAAAAATTTTTTTATTACTGTGGCAAAGCTCTTATCTCCGAGCCGAACGTGTCACAGAAGCAGAAGTCACGGATTCGAATCCCGACTGCGTAATTTTTTTAATTTCATAAAAAAATGTCCTGTATGATTTGCATGCTTCAAAAATTCTAAAATAAAATTGTACTATTAATAAAAAGAAAACGATACGAACGAAGAAGTCACGATAGCCGAGTTGTTGGGTGGTCGGAATTTCGAGTCGAGAGACCCGAGTTCGATCCCCAGGTGGCAGTACCAATGAGTTTTTCAAAAACTTATGTACGAATTGCGTGTAGATTTTTTTTTAAAGAAAAAAAATGCATTTATTTGGAACATTAAACATATGGTTACAATTTATAGTGTACGATAATTACAACCTTAGTAAAAACTGTGTCGTTGCTATTTACGCCCATCCTTCTAGTGTAAGCGTTCCAACTATACAAAATTTTTACTTTAAAAAATAAGAAAAAATGAATGCGTGTAGTGCGTGACATATTTGTGTATACGTGTGCGCACGCAATTGAGCGCGCGCGCGTGTGTGTGTCTGTGCGTGCGTGTGTGTGCGTGCGTGTGTGTGTGTGTGCATGTGTGTGTGTGTGTGTGTGTGTGTGTGTGTGTGTGTGTGTGTGTGTGTGTGTGTGTGTGTGTGTGTGTGTGTGTGTGCGTGTGTGTGAGTGTGTGTGTGTGCGTGCATGTGAGTGTGAGTACATATTTGTGTTAAGTGAATAGGTTTTCAGTTTCCTCATAATTAAGACCCAAAAGCCATTCCGTGATTTTAACCTTACATTCTCTCGAAGTAAGTGGGTAAATATAAGTAAATTTATTAAAAATAATGTCGATTTGCGACAGATAGGCTAGAATTTACTGGTAGACATTCACGATCGCATCTACGCTTTTTTTATCCAATTCGGAGTAATAAAAGAGCTGTGTATGTTTGCGTAAAATGACCCTCAGTATAAACAATTGTCTGACACTTAAAATTTTGCACAAAGCATAAAGATCTACTGTAGGGAATCGCAATGGTTTAAAAGTCATAACCTTTAGTACTGCTTTCGGAGCTCTTTCCAATCTAAGAAACTGGGTCTTACCGGAACCACCCCATGCAATTATACAATAATTTTAAATGGATTGTTCTAATGCGTAATACACTGTTTTCAGGGTTGTAAAGTCTGCAGATGATCTTAGATTTTTAAATACGTATATTAGTTTTCTTACTTTATATATTAACGAGTCAATTTGTTCCTTCCAAGATAAAGTACTGTTGATGATTACTCCGAGATATTTAAATTTATTTGAACAGGCAACAGTAAAACAATCACAATTCGGGTCTGTGGGGTTATTACAGGAGTGAGCTTTTACAATAAGGGAAAAGTTAGGTAAGGATGATGATTTTAAAGCAAAGGGTAAACATGTCGTTTTATCTAAGTTCAAAGACAGAAGATTTAAAGAAAACCATCTCATTACTGCCATCAATGCCGTTTCTGCATACATGCGAGTGTCCAACCAGTTTTTACCTTGAATAAGTAAAGCTGTATCATCGGCATAAGTTATAATTTTACAATTTTTTAGATTCAGGTTGCAAAGATCATTTAAGTATATAAGGAACAATGTTGGGCCAAGAACACTGCCTTGCGGAACTCCGTATGTTAGTGGTTCATCCTGGCTTCGGCAATTTGCAATACTGACACTTTGAGATCTGTTATAAAGATAACTTTTAAAAATATTTTTAGCGACACCTCTTATACCTATACGTTCTAATTTTTCCAATAAAGTCGTGATACAAACCGTGTCGAAGGCTTTTGATATATCTAAAAATATACCGATAGTCTTAAGTTTGGCAGTTAAGTTTTTATTAATCGTGTCTGTAAGTTCCAGTACTGCATCCTCAGTAGACTCAGAATAAGACCATTAGTTTTAAAAAAATACATAAGTAAAGGAACGATTATATCAAATTTCATTATTTTATCAATAAGTATTGCATTCTCATGTTATTTGAATATGTACGATACCATTTCGACAAACGGATCCCAAGTACGATAATTTCCCCTGATACGATCAACGCCTTCTTCCAAGTTTGCCAACACCGGCAATTAGTACAGTACAGCTGACTGTCAGTGTCATTTATTATTTTGTTTTATAGGTTATGTTTTGGTTTCAAAGTTTGAAAGATTTCGAATGTTCTTATCCTAATACTATTGTAAGCATTTATAACTAGATATATTCAGTTTATTGGTACAGCATTTATGGATCAGAGGTCATATTTGGTGTGATAAGCGATGTTGTGACCATCAATTTAACGTGATTTTGATTTGATTCGTCGTGAACAGGCTCATGCCAAGGTCATTTTTTGCTATTATTGCAATACAGTACGATTTGTTCAACAGAAAATTTAATCTGCGAGTAGTGAACCGATGACTAGCATCGGTTTCAGTCGTAGTTTAGTGTTGTTTAGCATATTTAAAAGGATGTCATCAAGTAACTTTAGTTATGAGGTTAGTGTTATATTATTAGAAGTTTTATTTAATTATTGTGTTTATTGAATAATGTAACATTAATGATGTAATGAGGCTCATTATTTTATTTATAGTTTTAGTCATAGTTTAATTAACATTTTTAATTCTGTGTCATTAAATTGTTATTATAAAATAGGTATGTATTTACTTGCATTTAATACGTTTTTTATTCTTTATCTGTTCTTGTGAATAATAGCAAAATTTAGATATTCAATAGTGCCTATAAAATTATACAAATACAACACATTTTAAATACTCCTATTAGATATTAACAAAGTTACTTATAAAGTATATCTTAAGTAAGTAATGTAGTATTGAACTATAAAGTTGCTAAAAATAACTGAAAAAATTAACTTGTTTTAGGAAGCAGTGAAGAAGTTAAATTTATTACAATCAAATAAATCTACCATAGAACAGATAAGAAGGGATATAAAACACGGCCAAGTAAGTATCATCTTATTATTATAAAACTATTGATTAAATGGAAATTAAGAGTAGAGAGGGAAGAAAAGAGAATCTATTTCATAAATAAAACATGGTTAAAGAGATTAGAGAATACAGAAATTGTTGTATTTTGCTCAATATTCAAACTATTCTATGATAGGAATATTTGACTTGTTCTTGAAAAGAATCAGGATCAGCTATTGGGCCAGTAGCTTTGTGGGTATACAAATATACTGCAAACTAATACTAGACAATATAATATATGACAAAATAGAAATTGAAGCAAAACTTCATAAGGAATACAGTGTCTCTGAGAAATAATAATAAAAAAAGTAATAAATGTAATGTATTCTTAAACTAGTCTACTATGATTATTTTTCTTTTAAGTTTATCATGTCATATAAACATTACATAGAATTATGTGATACAGAAAATAAGTAGTTTGGTATCAATGACTTTATAATATATTATACATGTTGTGGGTAAGAATATTTATTGCTATGTTATAGACAATTAAGTCCTTAAGTTCTTGTTTTGAGGAATATAAATAAAAAATACTTTAAGGTGTTACTTATTGTTCAATATGGCCATACAAAACTCAATATGGCCATATATAAAGAAAATACAATTCTCAAGTAAGTGAATACTGCAGCCAACACTCGCAGCACAAACAATTTTAATTGAACATGTCTAAGGATTTATTATTGCCATTGAGAACTAAAACGAAATGCCTTCTAAAAGACCATAAAATAACTAATTGTGCAGCTGATAGATGGCAGAAGTGTGTAGTCAGTGTATGTTACTAATCTACAACAACAAATTTTTCAGAAATGCACAAACATAGAGGACATGGAGAATTATCTGTCCAGGACTGGGGTGTCTCTGGCAGCATTAGATCAGCTCTCTGTAATACATGTGGCTGGCACCAAGGGCAAGGTAGATATATTGACATGTTCATATTTTCACAACCTGATAACCAGTATTTTATATAGTCCTGCTGTCAAACCTAAAAGTTGCAGCCCAGAATACCAGGAATACTAAGGCAAACATTTGTGTAATGAAAATAAATGTTTGTACGCATGTTATGTTGCTAATTTACATAAATGACTCAGCAAATTGTCTTTGCAGAGAAAATTTGCTGAGTCATTCAATTAATTATACAAATATCGGTGCTAATTGTTTGAATTATTTTCCGCCTTGTAGTGACATTTACATAAATATCTTGTAAAAGAAACCATTCCAAGGCCTATGCCTCTTGCAGAATTCCACCAATAAACCAAACTCGAAAGTATATTGCCTATTGTAGTACCATACAAATACGACTAACGACGATTTAATCTAGGGCTAACTTTTCATGATTCTTGCCTCATAATCTGTCAATAATACAATTTTAGATTATTTGGCTATAGCAATGACTAAGTGAAGAATATGATGGAATATTACGTCTATTGCGATTTGAGTTGTGATGGCTGACTAATGAATTTTGACTCTGCTATATCGACTGGGATTAAGTAGTGCAATTTGGGAATAATATCCCGATTTTACTCATAGTCTCTGATAACCATAAACATACTTAAAATAAGTAAATAAATATAAATATCTTCACGCAATTCCCAATACAGGGGTAGACAGAGGTCGAGTCTAGACAATTAAGTCCCTTCGACCCACCTTTCACCGAAGATATTTTCGGGACAACGTGACAGGTGGTGAGCCCATCGCCGCCTTTATGTCCAAGCCAACGATATTCGTACATAAGTTTTTGAAAAACTCATTGGTACGAGCCTACCAACTGGGGATCGAACTCGGGTCTATTGACTCGAAATTCCGACCACCCAACCACTCGGCTATCGTGACTTAAACATACTTCGTTAATTTTAAAGGCTACCAAACACGCAAGCTTGGTGCGCTTGGTTGTAAATGTGGCACGTGCATATCTTTCATGACTAAATGGGATTGTAAGGAGGGGAGGGGAATTCGGCTTCGCTTACGTCAGTCATTGAACGAAATACAACACAGGATAGCTTGCGTTACTGCGTTTCGATCTTTTCGCGCCTTTATTCCACGTGACTGTGGTGTGAACTCGTCGCTTGGCTCAACCACGTATGTATCATATGAAACTCCATCGCATACGCAAATTCTGGGATCATTAATACTAAACTGCTCTGAAGTCCCGGTTTTGGTTCCCGGGCGTATCAATGTAAAAAAAAAAAAACATTTTTTCTTCAAAGTGTCAAAAATATTTTATCCAGTGATACGAAGATTTGTTTGCATATTTTTTTTTTAACAAAAAATCGCGTTCATAGGTCCTTGTCACCATAAATAATATAATATACCACGATAGCCGAATGGTTGGGTGGTCGGAATTTCGAGTCAATAGACACGAGTTCGATCCCCAGTTGGTTGGCTCGTACCAATGGGTTTTTCAAAAACTTGGCTTGGACATAAAGACGGCGACGGGCTCACCACCTGTCACGTTGTCCCGAAAATACCTTCGGTGGAAGGTGGGTCGAAGGGACTTAATTGTCTAGACTCGATCTCCGTCTACCCCTGTATCGGGAGTTTCGTGAAAATATTTATATACCAATATTGTTTCAACCAGGGTTCGACGAGTGCGATGTGCGAATCGGTGCTCCGTCACCACGGCCACAGGACCGGCTTCTATTCCTCCCCACACCTGGTGGCGGTGCGCGAAAGGATCCGGCTTCACGGGAGGATCATCGACAAGGACACCTTCGCGAAGCACTTCCACGAGGTCTACGACCGGTTGTACGCTACTCAGGTATTAATGTACTTTTTTTTTATCTTCACGCACATTCCCTTATTCTTTGCCTACCCCAGTTGGCAAAGACTAGACATTGAAGACCTTTCGACCCACTTTACTACCTAAGCTTATATAAGACAACGTGGCAGGTGGTCCGCCTTAGTATTAAGGCTAAAGGTACAATATATTTACACGTACATGCCCATTTAAATAAATTCAAACCAAAATTACAGTATAATTTTCACATTGCTTTTTGGCGACAGAAATAAATAAGAACCTTTAACGTAACAGCAATAGACATTTCATTTACGTACAGCTGGAGTAACAGACATAAATAAGATGACGAACTTTTAACAACTCTGTAAGTAAACCTTACCATTCACTTATCATCACGTGAGCCACGGGCTCCTTTGCCTCCCTTTTCTATATAAAAAAATTCACGTCTAAATCGATCCGTTCAGGAATCGAACCCGGGACCTCAGAGTTGGCGACACACTCGTCCACGGCGGTCCTCGATAGGCCTACTATCTGTCACGATGTTCCAAATATGCTTCGGTCGAAGGTTAATCGAAAGTACTGTTGTGGTAAACATCAGGCAATGGAAAAACACGTAAAAATATATGAAATTTTCTGCAATTTTTTATGATATCAGCCTAAAATAAAATTTATTGATTTTGTTTTAAGAAATTAGCCTATTACAGTGACTTATTATTTTCTGTATCGTGTATTTCATTTGATTTATACTTATTTTATATGTATGTATATACTTATATTTGTATGTATCATGGTATAGATATGAGTATGGTTGTGTATGTAATCTTTGTTATTATATATACATGTGTATGTTATTTATAATATTATGTATGGTATAATTTTATAGTCTCCTTAATATCTTTTTTTTAAATGCACCTGCTACTTAATTTTTTCCCCATCAAGTAAGGTTGACTGGTAGAGAATGCCATATGGCATTAATTCCGCCTATTGTTACATATTTTTACTTACTTACTTATCTTCACGCACAATCCCTGACGGGGTAGCCAGAGAGAACAGATCGCCAAGTGTCACGATCCCTACATACCTCTTTCGCTTCTTTCAGATTCAGCATCTTCTTCATACATGCACGTCTAGGTATCCGAGTACTCTTGACCCTCCCCTCTTCGAGCAATTTGCTCACATGGTCTTCGAAAGTTAGTCTCGGTCTACCTCGACCCCTTTTAATGTTAACTTTCGCGCTATATATTTTCTTCACCATTCGGTCTTCACTCATTCGCTCAACGTGCCCAAACCATCGAAGCACGCCCTTATCAGTTTTTGTGATACGGTCATCTTTCAAACCTGCCATATTGCGAACCTCTTCGTTTTGCTTTCGGTCGGCCATGGTAAGGCCGCACATTTTACGAAGAGATCGCATCTCCACTGCATTCAACCTGCTTTTATGCTTCTTCTGGCATACCCAGGTTTCGCTGCCATATAACAAAGTCGGTACCAACACTGCGTTATGTATTGCAAGGCGTGCACTTTTCACAACGCCTTGCCTTTTGATTAACGCATTCAGGGCACCATTGACTTTGTTCCCGGCAGCGACACGCCTGTCCACATCTAAATCACATCTTCCATCCCGGCTAAACGCACTCCCCAAGTATACAATTTCATTCACCTGTTCTAGACATTCCTGATTTACCCAAATTTCGCACTTCGTTCTTTCTTCGTCCCTTTCAAATACCAGAACCTTAGTTTTATTAGCATTCAAACGGAGACCATTAATTTCACATTCTTCTTTCATACACGTGACTAATGCCTGCAGTTCTGCCTCTGATGGTGCTATAAGCACTGCATCATCAGCATAACGCAGACAATTTACTTTTATGTCACCCAATTTCACACCCAAACAGCTATCTTTCAGCTTCTGTAAACAGCTGTCGAGATACAGTATGAATAGCCAGGAAGACATGACACAACCCTGTTTTACGCCCGTTTGGACGCTAAACATGGGTGACAGGTCATGCCCTACCCGCACACAGGCTTTACAGTCAAAGTAAAGTGACTGTACAGCCCTTAGCAGTCGACCATCCACACTACGCAACAGTTCCCACATTTTCTTCCTTACAACCTTATCAAATTCTTTCTCAAGATCCACAAAAGCACAGAATCTTCTGGTTAGCAGCCAGAAGTTTCTCCGTGATCATGCGGAGAGAAAACATTTGATCCGTGCATCCTCTTCCAGGTCTAAATTCGCATTGTGCCTCCCATAGAAATTTTTCCGATTTCTCTTGCATCCTACGTGTCAAAACCTTCGAGTAAACTTTACTTGCTAAACTGGTCAAGCTGATCGCCCGATAGCACCCGCAGTCATAATGTGAACCTTTACCTTTATATAAAGGCACAATGACCGCGGATCGCCAATCATCCGGAACAGCCCCCGATCGCCAGCACAAATTGCACAGCAGATGAAAGCTGTCCCAGACGCGTGGCCCACCATACTTGACCATTTCAGCAGTAACTCTGTCTAGTCCCGCAGCCTTACCACATTTCAAACTACGAATCGTACATTCAATCTCTTTCATACTGATGACCTCAGTGTCATCGAGGTCCGAGTCTGGCGTACCAGTCACGGCGTCACCCCCGGATCCCACACTAAAAATAATTCATATTTTTAAATAAGGTGTAAACAATAAAGCATAAATAAATAAATATAAAATAAATTTATTGTTTGCAGAGCTTTGATGGCGACATGCCCAAGTACTTCGCTTTCCTCACGGTGCTCGCGTACAGCGTGTTCCTGAAGGAGAAGGTGGACGTGGCGGTGGTGGAGGTGGGCATCGGCGGCGTGGTCGACTACACGAACGTTCTCAGGTTATATGAAAAAAAAATCTTCACGCAATTACCAATACAGTCTCTATAGTCTCTACCAATATAGTCTCTTTGATCCACCTTCCACCGAAGATATTTTCGGGACAACGTGACAGGTGGTGAGCCCGTCGCCGTCTTTATGTCCAAGCCAACGATGAAATTCGTACATAAGTTTTTGAAAAACTCATTGGTTCTGCCACCTGGGGATCGAACTCGGGTCTCTCGACTCGAAATTCCGACCGCCCAACAACTCGGCTATCGTGACTTATACTTACTTATACAGTTTATATGGATTTTTTTTTCTAATCGCAACGTTCAATTACGATCAACGAGTGGTTGGGTGATCGGAATTCGTGTTAAGAGACACGAGTTCCATCCCCAGGTATTGGGTACTTACTGAGGGTTTGTTTTAAAAATTTACGTAAGATTTATGTCGTTGGACATAAATACGGAGACGACATCAACAACTTGTCACGTTTTCCTTAAACATGTCTTTGGTGTAAGTTCGGTCGAAAGGACTCAATTGTTTAGACCTGTGTCTACCCCAGTATCGGGATTGGCGTGAAGACCTTAATTCAGAGCAATAAAATATTATTGTTATTCCGTAATTATGTACATATCTATTTATAAAGTTGTTATTGAATAATTAATTACCTCTATTATCTATTTACCTATCTTTTTTTTATAGAAAAGAGAGACAAACGAGCAGGTGGCGCACGTGATGGTAAGTGATTACCGCCGCCCATGAACACCCGCAATACCCGAGGAATAGCAGATGCGTTGCCGGCCTTAGAGTGTTAACGCAGAAGTTTGTTAGACTTCTACTTTACGCCGGTATTCTGTGAGGTCGTGGTACTTCTCCGGTCGAGCCGGCCCATTCATGCAACAACAAAAGCTGATGCGTGGCTCTACCACTGTTATGATCTATATATCTAATTACCTCTCTTCTCAATTGAGTGTATCTATTTATTTAGTTTGTTAAAAACTTAAATCTGCAATAGGAGAGTGCCGGTGGTCGGTATAACGCCATTAGGGCTTGACCACACCTCGATACTGGGCGACAGCCTACCCCAGATCGCGGAAGCGAAGGCGGGCATCATGAAGCGAGGCTGCGCGGCCTACACCGTACCGCAGCCGCCGGCCGCCATGGCGGTACTGGAGAGAGTTGCTCGGAACCTTGAGGTATGTATACCATTTTCAGCAGAAAGGGATAAGTCACGATAGCCGTGTGGTTGGGTGATCGGATTTGGAGTCAGGAGGCCCGAGTTCGATCTCCATTGGGTTTTTTCAAAAACTTATCTACGATTATATCGTTAGCTTGGGCATAAACGGCGACGGACTCTCCACCAGTCACGTTGTCCCGAAAAATGTCTTCGGTGGAGAAGCGTCGAAGGGACTCAATTGTCTAAACTAAACCTCTGTCTACCCCTGTATTGGAAATGGTGTGAAGATTTTTTTAGCAGAAAGGAGACGGGCTGCAGTATCTAGAGTTCGAGGTATCTGGTTCGGCAATCGACACTTCATTGACTCGTTATATAGATAACGTGATAAAAGTTTAAATAAATAAAAGCCTACGTAGACAGGGACAACATCACATATATTGCTCCGATCCCGTAGTAAGTAGTTGAAGCACGCGTGTAAAGGAATCGGAAACAACGAAGTTTTCACAAACACACAGACCTGAATGTAGAAAAAGGGGGGAGGGCACTCTAAGGGAGGCAACGCATCTGCTATGGCTTCTGGTATTGCGGATGTTCCTGGGCGGCGGTAATCACTTACCATCGCGTGAGCCGCCAGTTCGTTTGCCTTCCTTTTCTATAAAAAAAAAGCTCTGAGGTCCCGGTTTCGATTACCGGAAGTATTTATGTTGAAAACTACTTTTCTTCATTTTCTCAAGTTTTGTGGTATATGGACATAATAGGACAAAAGTCTTCTTTCAAATATTTATGAGTGATTGCTACCGAATTTTCGTCATTCTGTTGGCAAACTTCACACCACGAAAAAGTATTTTTTTCTTACTTCTCAGACAGGCAGGTTTTTCCGTACAGTATTGTCCCCCTTCGCCGAGCTCGTGGTAAATTCATTTAGAATTGCTATTAATAATACTTTTAGTATTGCCTATAATTTCAGTACAGTGATGGGCTGTACTGAAATTACCATCACCAAAACCTTTATCCTATATTCTTTTTAGGGATAATATGACCACCTGTCACATTATTCCTAAAAAGCTTCGGTGATATGTTGACCGTCGGGAGTCTAGTCTGGAGTCTATCTACCCCCGTATTAGAGAATTGTGTGAAGATATTCTGCCCGAGGATCAAAGCTTGGTCACTCGCGTGTTGTTATTATGCACTTTAAACTGAATCCTTGTTTCAGTGCCCTTTAAATATAGTCCCTGATTACAAATCCTACACATTTCAAAACGGTCTGAAGCTACAACTTCAGGTCGATATAGAATCGTATCGCTCGAACGCCTCCCTAGCGATACAACTGGCGCACGCGTGGATGCGGACAAACAAACAGCAAAACTATATACATAAAAGCATAGCAAATGGAATATCAGAGGGGGAGGAATATAAACGGAGCGTACCTGTTAATGGTGTGGTTGGGAATTTAATAACAAAACTCCCCAACGAAACGATCAAAGGTTTGTCGGGGTTCAAATGGCCGGGGCGCTACCAAGTTGTGGAGACGGACCGTTGCAGTTTCTATTTGGACGGCGCGCACACGAAGGAGTCGATGGAAATATGCGCCAAGTGGTTCATACAAAACAATCGGTAAGGGCTTCAAAGCTTTCTTTTTTTATTTCTGTTAATGTCATCATCATCAGTCAAGTCTCATGGTGTAAACTTTTTTTTTAATAGTTGTTGTTGTGGTAAGAAATTAGCTCGCTCCTGTGTTACCGCTCTTACCGCAGCGTCTTGGGTGGCGAGGTTTCTGATACGGTGATCGTCAATGACGTCCCCCCACAAGATGGAATGACGTCCTGAACAACATTGCGGGAAGTCGGTAGATGCAGGTGGCTCGGGTTATTTCTTTGTGGAAATCTTTGGGGGAAGCCTATGTTCAACAGTGGACTTTTGATAGGCTGTAAAGAAAAAAAGAAAAGATCGGCAATCCGTATGCCAAGTGCGTCGGTTATGGCAAGTCTTCCTTAAAGGAATAATAAGTCACGATAGCCGAGTGTTTGGGTGGTCGGAATTTCGAACCAATTGGTTTTTCAAAAAACTTATGTACTAATTATATCGTTGGCTTGGACATAAAGAGGGCGACGGGCTCTCTACCTGTCACGTTGTCCCGAAAATATCTTCGGTGGAAGGTGAGGTCGAAGGGACTCAATTGTCTAGACTAGACCTCTGTCTACCCCTGTATTGGGAATGGCGTGAAGATATTTATTTATTTATTCTTTAAAGGAAGCTTCCTTTACCTACACAGAACTAACCTGGCTAGGGTTTGGTTGGAGGGAATGGGTTGGCTGAATAATCTTAGACATTCCTGCCAACACACAAAATACGCGCTTAGTCGTAGATTTGTGGCAACCAGCCCCTCTCGTCAAGTCTGTGATGCAGTTCCCGCCATTTTCAAGACTTACTTTAGTTCAGTTAGTATATAGGTTCAGTTACTCATTCAAGCCCAACTCCCTATATTCTTACGCTAATGCCGCACGATGGGGGACAAATCTAACTTTTTTCTAATAGTATCCATATTGTATGGGCGTTAGAATTCGGAAAAGGAAGATTTTAAAATTTCCACCGCCTTTCTTCATGTTGCTGTTGTAACAGATAACTGAGGTACAAGCCTTGAAAATAACAAGGGATATCTACTGATGGCAGAATATCTTGAAACCTATCAGACCAAAATCAAGCAGAGTCTACCTGATACTGAGATTTCTTTTATAGGATACGTTGGGTATTGTGGTTTCTAATACAGTTAAGTAATTGAGTAGAGAATTTTATCTTAATTTGTATCTTTAATAAATAAATGCATACATTGATAAGGGATGACATCACATACAGTTCTCTGATGGCGAATTAAGTAGCTAAAGCGCTTGTGTTAATGAATGGGAAACTTCGAAGGTACCACAAATACCCTGAGTCGATAAAATGTAGAGAAAATGTCTTTTAATATTGACTCTGGGAAGCTCGGAGCTGGCGACACCGTGAAAACCGGTGGGTAATCATTCAGAGATCGTTATTAAAAAAAAATAAAAAAGGTTTTACGTGTAATCTCTAACCTTGAAAGTAGACTGCTTCTCAAACTAGGAGTCGCCTAGTTCATTAATAATAATAATAATAAAGTCTTTATTTATCTTCTCACACAACGAAGTGAACCAATTTAATTTTTTAATACATATACAGAAGACTATTAGTTGAAAAGCTGGTGCCTGAAGTAGGCATATACGAGTATAAGCCTGTAGTACAAGTCACCAGGTTCTCACGCCGAATGCTACGTCATTGTATGAAGTTATTCTAGGAAAACAATAGATAAACAAAGTAATTTTTATATTGTATATGTCGGCGTAGGGTAGTCCACGTGAGGGGGTCCACGTAAATGGGTGAAAACTCAATAAATTCGATACAGCCAGCTGACCGTTCACACTGCCGTCCGTTTTGTAAGTGCCCCGAGAATATTCTGAAGGCACTTTTTACCAGAAGTCAAATGACATTGACAACACATAGTAGTCAAATCCGCTCTGTCACTTCCTGTGTCGACCCCACTCAAGCGCACTACTTGACGTTTCCGAAGACTTTTAATAGATGGCGTTATAACCAAAATTGTTGCCTTATCTTGATTCTGCGACATATATAAGTAGTTATTACCACACTCTTATCTAATGTTGCCTCTTAAGAGCATTGTAACGACTGTCGTGTTCCGGTGCGAAGGGTGTAGAGAGCCAGTGCGATCACAGGCGATAAGCTTGGTATGTTGCAAGTGTCCTTGAGCTGCAGGAATCATTGACATTAGCTGGACTGTTGTAGTATCGGACACCTCGCACCGTAGACGCCACTTTTGACGAAAATACGACCGACGACGGTCGGTCTGAATAATTTTGGTCTGGTATTGTTTGATGGTTATACCGCAATCTTTTTTTTTATTGGGAAGGGAGGCAAACAAGCAGGTGGCTCGCGTGATGGTAAGTAATTACCGCCGCCCATGAACATCCGCAACACCAGAGGCATAGCAGGTGCGTTGCCGGCCTTTGAGAGAAAGGTATAGACTCTTTTCTTGAAGCCCTAAGTCGTATCGGTTCGGAAAAACCGCTGACGGCAACTCATTCTACAAAGTGCAAGTGCGTGGCAGAAAATTCCGCGTAAATTCTATCGGTAACTACTACATAAATACCGACTTCGATAGGGAAAACATCGCATACATTGCTTTTATCCCAAAGTAAGTAGCTTAAGCAGCTTTCCATGAAACAAGGGACCGGAAACAACGAAGGTACCAAAAACACCCAGGCCTGAGATAATGTATAAAAGGTGGTTATATAGACCGGGAATCGAACCTGGGATCTGAGAGCTGGTGACACCATGATAACGGATGTGTTTGCCGCTCGTCCACGGAGGTCATCACATTACATTTACCATGTTTTTCCCTCGGTGAAGTCTTACAGAAAGAGTGGGGGTGGTATTTTTCTTTTACGCCAACACCTCACCGCCGTTTAGCTTACTACAATTTCAAAATACGTTATAGTGACTTTCACAATTTTTTTTAAAGAATACTAGTTATGTCGAATAACATTAGTACTAGTATTCCTGTAAACCACTCCAATTAAGCTGCAATGCATGTATCAGGAGTTGATTTACGTCAATAGTCGAATGGCGGGGCCCGAACCTGCGATGTCATGTTTCGCAGTCCGCACCCTAAACCATTAGGCTATTGCCGCTATCAATTAAATGAATATTAACATTACACATCGAATAATTTTATCAAATTTCATAAATCTAAGTCTTATTCGGAATTTTAGATTATTTTAGCCTAAATATTATGGAGTTGCTAGAGTTTTTTTTTATAGAAAAGGATGTTTTTTATAGCAAGATGGTATGTGATTACCGCCGCCCATGAACACCCGCAATACCAGAGGCATAGCAGATGCGTTGCCGGCCTTAGAGTGCCCCCCCCCCCCCCTCCAGAATTGGGGGAACGGGGTGTGTGGGCCTCCGGTTACCTGCACTCACCAGACGAAACGCAGAAGTTTGTTAGACTTCTACTTCACGCCGGTATTCTGTGAGGTCGTGGTACTTCTCCGATCGAGCCGGCCCATTCATGCAGCAACAACAGCTGATGCGTGGCTCTACCACTGTTAAAATTTAATTAGATTGTAAAATATTTACACAGCTCTTTTGTTAATTGCTTTTTCATTGTGATGAGTATTTTCCTGAAGTTAGCGGTGAACTCGTGAACTAGCGGCCTGCAAAGACTAGCGGTCTGCATACCGCTAGGCCAACTTTTAGGCATTTTTTCAGCTTTTGATTTTTTTTAATCTAAAGTATCGATATAAAATATCCTTTTATCGTAAACGTCTATTTGAATGTTCGTGACTCAATCACGCAGAACGGTTGCAGGAGTGGCTGAATAAAAAAAAATCGTCATGCTATTCCCAATACTGGCGTAGACAGAGGTCCACACTATTAAGTCTTTTTTTTAACCTCTTAATTCAGATCATCCAACTCGGTTATCGTAACTGGATTTGAATAAAAACTAGGACGATCCCTATTATATACATCTGGGATGAGAGTGTCGGCGTTGGTGAAATAAGAGAGGCTGATTATTCAGAAAACATATATATATATATATATATATATATATATATATATATATATATATATATATATATATATATATATATATATATATATATATATATATATATATATATATTTTTTTTTTTTTTTTTTTTTTCAAATACGTATTTTCTCAAAGATTATCTTGACAAACTTGGAATATAAAAGCGGTTCTATTATTAAGCTTGTGTATAGTAATCACTTTACGTAAGTAATAACAACACCATTACAGAGACAGTACTCTCTGTTGGGAATATGAATAAAGGTTTTTTTTTTAAATCTTTATATAAATTATCTCTATAAAACAAATACAATTAACACATTTTATGAATAAAACAGTAATTCAATTACGAAGCTCTTTGTATTAATAAATTATGTGAATATGTAATGCTTACTATGATTCCACAGTAAGTTGGGTATCATTCACATTTAACAGTCTATCTACATCAGTGAGCCAGGATATTAAACGGTCCAAATACCCGCCATCTTGCTTATAACTGAGCAATAGAAGCTGCATATGTTGGAAAGCAGTTGGCTGTTCAAGCAGACTATGCAGTCTCGGGTCTCTAAGTGATAATACTTTTATGAATACAATTGCAATAAGCATCCACTGAATAGGCTTGAACATGATGTTATTTGCTTTCAATTTGAAAGTGTTAACTAGTAATCGAACATCTGAGCTGATGGATGCGATGGATAAATTAAGAGATCTAAGCAAATCAGGAAGTACTTTGTTCAAATGTTGGCACACAATCCTTCTTCGTAATGCATTTTGAGCATTTTTGTCTACTAGAGGTAGTTGAGTTGTATCATTCTCCTCTTCCATCAACTCTGACTTGGAACTGTCATTATCATCAGAAACGTGTATTTCTGTATCACCAGAAAAGAAAGCTTTCACTTTTAATTGCATTCTTTTACTTTCCTCCTGCAATATTGTATAGTCAGGTAATGGTTTAGTTTCTCGCTGCAAGGTTTGAGCGTCATACTTCCTATCTTCTAGTTCCAACATATTTAATTTACGACAAAGAGCTTGATATTGGTCATAAGAGTTTGAGTTGTAGAATATGCTCTGAGAATAATTATTTAAGTACTCTTTTATAATTTCTCCTTTATCAGCTACCATCTCTTTAACTCTTTCTTCTCCAAATATGAATATCATGGTGTCAAGAGTAAACCATTCTGCTAGACATTTTTCTACTTCAATTGAAATTGCAGCGACTGATGGTTCCTTCCTCTTCAAAGATCTCTTAATAGATGTAGAGCCTGTTTTCTTTTCAATATTTTCTGGTGCTTTTAAAAGAATTGGATCAATTTGCCTCTCAGGCTTTTCAATTATTTCACCGACTATATTCAGAGGATTTGGTATTTTATTCTGTTTTGAATTTGTTTCACAATCATGTTTCGCTTCATTAATTAATTGATTTTTCTGTGCACTGGGTTTATTAGAGTAATTTTCTTCAGTACTTATATCTGGCATATCTTTATTGTTTCTTTTACATTCACTCATTAAATCCTTTTTACTATTTTTAACACTCTCCATGACAGTATCATGAACATCCAGCTTTAATATATCCCTTGCTAGATTATTAATATTTTTATCTTCATCAGTATTTCCTATCTCATTTAGACTTGCACTAGTAAATTCATTTATAGATGTAAACAAAGTATTTTCAGATTTTACTTTTACTCGTTCTATTAAAGAAAGATCTACTTCTTGACCTAAACTACCAACAGTATCGAGAGGCAATAAATAAAATTGTGGAATGTCCTCATATTCCCTAAACCATAATGGACTAGTCAACATTTGTTTTTTAATATGCATTGCAGATTTATAACAGGTATTACTGCAAAAACTTTTTCTTGCTGTTATATCATATACTTTGTTTGTTTTCATGGATATTCGGTACTTTTGTTTTGGTATATCCCTTTCAAGTAAGGTCTTTTGGCACAAAGGGTAGCCACAGAGATGAATTATACATCGTTCTTCTATCACATCCTCAAAATGACATTGATTAATTTCCGGTAAACACTGCAAAAAATAAGTTTCTGTTACAGTTTTTTCAAGTAAACTTTCTACTATTTTTTGGGCTTTTGCATTACATTCCCGTTTCTTTATTATGGCTTGACGAATTTGTTCTTTAGTCATTTCTTCGATTTTTTTCGGCATTTTCTTTTGTTTTTTTATGATTTGCTCCATTTTTTTACTTAATTTTAAGTGTGTAACCCCAATACAATTTTGATTAAATCAATCGTCCTCAAATAACCGCAGGAAAAATCTATTTAAAATTTTTCAAAGACAATATAATCGCAGAGTTGATAGCTTTATTATAATATACTAATTTTATTATAAGTTTCTTAAAACCAAGTTTTACTTCAAGTTTTAAAGAAAATAATCATGTTGTGTTGATAATTAAGAATGACATTTAGGTTGTTGTTTTCATTATTCGCTCGGGAGAGCAGGCAAGGGAACTAAGCAATACAGCCTAAATGGCATTTAGGATATTGACAGTTGACGTTGTTTTTTTTATTTTATTTTTATGTACTGGCAAAGATTATATGAACATACTATTTTTTATGCTTTATTTACAGCAACAAAATTATATTAATATTTACAATTCATATTAACTAAAAACTACATTAATCTTAGAGCCTTACTCCTTGTGGCATGGTATCAAGAACGTTGGCTGCATTAGAAATGTTGAATGGCTAGACTTAATCGTTGAGCTATGAAAGAATCCCTCGTTACTAGCGACTACGTGCTGTTTCTTTTTTACTCGAAAAACGGGATAGGTATTGCAACTTAGGTAATAATAATCATAGACTATTATAAATGCGAATGTTTATTACTCAATCAGGCCTGAACAGTTTAAGGCATCTGGGTGAAACTTGTCACATAGAGCTGAATGTCGGTATAAGCATCTAATAATACCTGGCTAAATTCAGTAAGAATGGATTTTTATTATGTGATTAAATTACACTTATACATTATTGATTAATTCAGCAAACAAATTACCTTTAAAAATCTATAAAATTGCGTAGTATTTTTATTATGTTTCAGAGAGATAATAGTTTAAAAACTACATTTTATAGTATCTTGACCGATTTTCATTTAGCTGTCCATATGACCAATATTAAAAGAGTTTTAAATATTAATGAAATAAATTTTTAATTTTCTTACTTTGTTTCAGATACAACGATAAAAGCTTAATATTTAGTTCCACTGGCGATAGAGATGCTGAGGTTTTGTTAAAGCCTTTAATAGACTTAGATTTTAAGACAGTGTACTTCGTAATTCCAACTGCATATAAAGAAATTAGTCAAAAGAGCGACAATTATTCTAATATAGAACATAGAGACTTAATTACGCGATGTCAAAATAATGCGCAAATTTGGAAAAAACTTTTATGTAATTCTAAAAATTGTAACGTTATGGTATTAGAATGTGTTTCAGATGCATTAATTAAAATTAAAGAGACTGGGAGCAGATCAGTTTTGATTACGGGCTCTTTACATTTAGTTGGAGCATCGCTTTCAATTATTGATCCTAATTTAGGTCAAGATTAGTTATTGGTTAAATCAAATTTGTGAATGTGATAAATATATTTTTATAGTTATTTGTTTTTTTATTAATATTTCTTCTTGTGCTTTAGTGATAAACGAGACACCACGCAAACGTGCATTTAATTCAGTGTTACATCTCAGTGCAACAAATGTGACAAGTTTTGTAGTTAGTTTTACGTTAGTTTTACTTTATAAGTGTAATTTCTGATTGATAATACGTTAATTTGCTTAAATTCAACACATCAAATATATTATAGAGATGTTAATAACGTCTTTAGTATAATTTATTTCGTGCATACAAAAAATACCATCGTTTTGTGTTTCATATAGACAAAGTTTCGAAGCGCTTGCTTTAAAGTTAGTACTTAAATTTCCTAGGTTCACTACCTAGAAATGTTGTCAATTACTATTAAATCAAAAATCAGATAAACAATTTTATTTATTTAGTTACTTGAATTCATAGGAAATGCAAAACTTGAATATGACAACATAATCTGTACTAATTCAAACTTCCACTTTGAATGTTATTATATTCAAAATTTTAATATAACTGTATCTTTGTATGTTTTACTTTCATAGATAAACTGCTAAACTTTGTTATGAAGGTAACTTGTACACCGGAGATGGTAAGTTTAAAGATTGAAGGCCAGAAATTTATAAAAAAAATTGGCCGTCCCCTGTTTTCTATTTTTGTCATTATCACGTCTTTTCCTGTAGAATATCGTACAGGTCATCGCTCAATTTTGTAGGAGTCGTCCTCTATTATGCTTGCCAGAACGAGGCTGCCACGTGAGAACCCTTCTTACCAAGTGTTGTTAGTTCTACGAGCTACTTGGTCGACCGCTTGCCACTTCAGTGTGCTGATTTTTATGGGTACGTCAAAAATCCCTTAGGAAAGATTGCATGTGGAAAAACGATTATAGCGGCCCTATGTGAAACAAGGTGAAAATACATAGTAGAGATCGGTAGCTATTAAGATATTCAAGACTTAAGATCTTAGTAATCATTTAGATATTAAGATCTTAGTAATCATTTCCGACGTTCACGGGAAAAAAGTGGTTGGTATCTTCTTACGCCAACACCACAAACTTAAAAAATCACACAATTAAAATTATGTACCTTCCTTCAATGTTAGAAAAAGTAAGCACAAAAGGGTTTGATATAGTATTACAAATAAAAGTCTAAAAAGATGTTACAATATTTTTTTATGTCGCCGTATTACATGGAATGATCATAAATTAGTACTCGTAAGAATTGTACATATTATATTACTATACAATAAATGTCTTTTAAATCAAAATTATTGTTATTTTATATAATTCTATTTTTTTTTTTGCTATATCTATGATTAAATGCATACTAAAATTTGGTAACTATTTAATAATATTTACCAAATTTTACCGTTACAGTGCATAATAAATAGTATAGCATTTTAAATAAAAGAAAAAATGTTTTATAATTCGCTAGAAAAATGAGGCTCACTATTAGCTGTCATTAATGTGATTGGCAGCTGACACTGGCACTGACAGACACAGTATAGATATCTAGCTGATATGGTTCATTTCTTGTGTTTTTCTTTGGTTGATTGATAAGCTCATACGTAAAATGAGTTCGTGATATACGAATATATTTGTTAATTTAATTTATTCTTTTATTATACGTTAGTTTTTGACCTCGTGCTTCAATTACTTTTTAAACAATAGGTTTAGCTTTTTATAACAATTTAATTGATATTTTGTAATTAGATAAATTAGAATAAACTTTCTCTTTATATTCGGTGAAGTGATTTTTGACTGCCTATATTTCTTTTTGTACATGTTATCAAATTTTATCTATACGTAGGCCTAGTATTAACACGTAAATAATATTGACATTATTTGTATTTATCTTTATGATAACGATGCCAGTATCAAGAAGAAACTGTTTATTATAAACTGATTTATAACTTCCATTTAAGGATGGGCTTGACGGTTGAGAACATCTGTATAATATAAGGTAAACCAATAATTTTAATAAATTAAAAAAAATGTATTTAATAGTGCAATGTATGACCTTGGTTGCATTTAAATTTTAATGTATTATTTAATACATTTAATCAAAATTAACTTTTAAGTACCTTTTTACGTACATAAAATTGTATATTATGAAAATTTACCTAGATAACCAAGATCTTTTATTCAGCAAAAAAATTGTGTGCTCCAAATTTACCAAAAAAATCTTAAATCTTTAGTATTGACACATGTAAACTAAGAGCCTATAAAGGGACTTCTTTAAAAGTTAACTCTTGTTATGTTGGTAATTATGTATATATGGGGAAGATAAAAAAATATCTATAATATTTGTGATAATTTAATAATTGAGCATGCAATTGAGGGCTGGGCAAGCTTCTAATAATTAAGAAATTTTTTCTGAATGGAACATCTTGCAATCATGCATTATTTTCAAAAACATATGTACGATATATATTGTTGGCCTGGACATAAAGGTGGTGATGAGCTCAGCACCTATCACATTGTCCCAAAAATGACTTCAGTGGAAGGTGGGTTGAAAGGAATTAATTGTCCAAACCCCTGTATACCTTTATTGGGAATGGTGTGAAGATATTATTTTTTAATAACTCAAGAGTGTTGCTTGTGGAGTCTTTTTTTCTATGAAAGGAGGAAAAATTTAAGAAATTGCCACTCATGTCATACACTATCATGTCTGATTGCAGATGTATCATATAATACTGCATCAAATCATTCTTTATTATATGGCCAATATTTCTTAAACCTTGTTTAATTAATTGTTACTATCATATAAAAAGAAAGATCAAAATACTTGCCATTCATTATAACATTTTTTTATTGTTTATTTGGTCAGTAATGCATAATCCTTAAAATTTTCACTTTGTGAAAATATTTTATATATGTCAACAGACTTATCAGATATTTCTGTGAAATGTTTCACTTCTGGTAAAGCTGTGGGGCATAGAAAGGAGTTATTTTACACATACTACATCTACTGTTTATTCCCCCCTTTTTACCCACTTTTATTCTCACAGTTAATAGGTATGTATGTTAAAAATTCTAAAAATCTAGTTAATGAAATGCTGGTGTTTGAAACATAAATTTCAGGTCAGAACAAGGATAATCAAACAATTTATCATTTCTAAAATTTTTATTTTCTTCAAACTTGTGTTATCACACTTTTATATCATTTTACCACTGCTTCCTGTCAGAGTATGCACACCACAAACTCGTTAATGTTGTGGCTTAATATTTTAATATTGTGGTATTGCAGATATACTGGAACTTTTAATACTAACAATGGCAATATTTTTGTATGATTACATAAATAGCAAATTATTTCTACATGGTAGAATACAAATATTACAAATTTTTGTATATTCACACTGATATTTAAGCAGCTGGAAAAGACCACAAAAATTTTTCATTATTGAATTAGATGCATAGCATTTTGCCTTGTAGATAGGGAATCAGAGGCTCTATCTGCACTCCACATCCACTTCACGTCCCTACATTCCTATTATTAAGGCTTTCATGCACTGGGGTGATGATTATCATTTACTTGTATATCAGTTAAGATGCTGTTCATCATTTCCAGTACCTTAAATTACATTTATTAAGCCTTTGTTGCTGCTCACTGTGCATGTGTGAGACCTAGAAAGTAGTTGATAACTTTTAATGAGATTATTATTTACGCATTTTATTGCGTTTTATTTAGTTTGTTACTTCCCGACGTAACAGTAGAAGTACAGCGTCAATATATGCCTCTCATTTTCTTTTCCTTCGTCGAATAAGCCCTTGAATACCGTAATGGCAACTGATCGACGGCGAGATAACCATCTCGAAAAATACCAGAGGCAGTTAAGTAGACCGGTGACAAGCAGCAGCGTCTAAGATGCAAGATGTCAGGTACTGCAAGCGCTAATTCGGATAAGCAGTGGATACATGTTACATATACCCTAGATCTGTTTATGCTTAGTCGTGTTTTTACGACGCCCACAGGAAGAAAGAGGGAAATAAATTACGCGGTCCTCGTTCTCTCGTAGAGATTAGAATCATTTGGAGAATAACGTATATTAAAAGTCACGATAGCCAAGTGGTTGGGTGGTCGGCATTTCGAGTCAAGAGACCCGAGTTCGATCCCCAAGTAACAGGCTCATACCAATGGGTTTTCAAAAACTTATGTACGAACAACATAGTTGGCTTGAACGTAAAGACGGCGACGGGCTCACCACCTGTCATCTTGTCCCGAAAATATCTTCGGTGGAACGTGGGTCGAAGGGACTAGATTGTCTAGCCTAGACCTCTGTCTACCCCTAGATTGGGAATTGCGTGAAGATATTTATTATATTTTTACGCGTATTCGTAACTATGTAAGGAAGGATCCTTTACCGTTATGCTACTAGGAATTCGTATAATGTTATATACTACGATTCACAGGAACTTCCCTAGCGCGATTTTGTGATGTATTTGTTGGGAATATGTCCTAAATGTCGTCACATGTTTATGTTTAATGATATATATAATAGAGAAATAGATGTCGTCACGTTATTAATATCAAGTATGTAATAAAAATTAAAACACGAATTGCAACGCCTTTGTTACAATTACAATTCCATAACAAAGTTTTGGACGAGTTGAAATTACAATTGACTTCTGCCATTAGGATAGAGCTAAGTTTATTGGTATATAATATATAACATTTGTTCAGGCACGCATGATTCATTATAATCGCACTTACAGTTCTATCTTAAACAATAACTCAACTATTGTTTCGCTTTTGTTTACAATAATATGTGTATATGACCGAGTGGGAAGATTTGATTTAGGCAGGGCTATGCGCACAGTTTTTTTTTTAATTTCGATTAGATAAACGTTTGACAGTAATTCCGTAGTTTGTAAAGTGCTAAAGAGGTAATATATCTATTTAATTCTGTACCAATAAGGCCATAGTTGCATTAATAGAATAGTTTTTTTTTTATTGAATTTCGTATTTACTATGTATTTATTTGAGTTCGTGTTAAATAGTTACCTCGGAATAGGAAACAAGTACATACATTTCACTTTAATATTTATGTACCGGTGGCTATTGCTTTTGTTCCTAGTTAACCACAGGGTGGTTGGTCTTTGTGCTCAAGACTATTGTGTATTGATAATCACAATACAGGCTGAGTGAGTAAGCTTAAAGTTGCCTAGCGTACTGTAGAAAGGGATGTACTCGGTGTTTTTCTACGTGATAGAATCCGTAACGAAGACATCTACAGTAGAACCAGCGTGTCAGACATAATCCTAAGGATTAGCCGCCTTAAGTGGCTACGGGCCAGCCACATAGCTCGTTGAACTAAAAGCAGTTGGGGAAGAAAGTTTCAAAGTGGCAACCACGCACAAGCAATCACAGTGATCGTCCTTCCGCACAAGATGGAGTGACGACTTGCACAATATTGCGAAAGGTACAGGAGCATTTCATCTAGCAATCTTTGGGGAAAGCCTATATGCAGCAGCTTTTATATAGGCTGTAAGAATGGCTTATTGATTGGTGTGTAGCGATTATGCAATTAAATTGTTAAAGAAAAGGAATCAAAGAGTTGAGATCAAAATGATTTTATCACTTATGTTATCCAAGCAGTAAGCTGGCTGCACTTTCTGAGAATAAGATGGTTCTGTACATAAAAAAATATTATAATTTTTTCTGTATTAACCCGATGTTGATGAACTTCGTACAAAGTAATTTTTATTAATCGAGTTTCCAGTAATCCTACAATGTAATGATTTTCCTATATAGTAATTGTTTTTTATTTACTTTAGCAAATAATTGAAACATATTTCCATGAACACCTGAGAAGAGGAATAAACTAACGACAATTAATTGAACAGTAATTTAAACGTGGTGCAATGGAGGTGATGTTCCAAATCCTTTTGACGTGTATTTTTTTGTCTAAACAGGGTGTCGCTCGATGATCCCGCTTCATCATGATGATGCACATGTGGATGTGGTTCGGCTACGATCTGGGGGAGTTCCTCTTCCCCGGTCTCGAGGTGAGCTCGCGATGGGCCTTCGCTCTGACCTGGATTGTGCTGTTCTTCGTCGCCTTTCTATTCGAGGGTTCCAAGGTAGGTCATGTTATCTATATAAAATACATACATATGTAGTTTTTTTTTTGTTACGGAATATCTTATTTTCTCTTTATTATTTTTTTTAATAATTAATATTAATATAATTTAGGATCTTAAAATTATATTTTTACTCCTGGTTCGCACCTGCCTACTTTTTAAAGTTAACTGGTATGGAATGCCACCAAGCATTACGAGTATGTTCGCCCATTGTAGCGTTTAGTCTAAGGTTCAGACAATAAAGAATAAATAAATGTTTATACATACTTAGACACACATTGGTCTGATGCCGAAGTAAGTAGCTTAAGAATTTGTGTTATCGTAAACAACGAACATACCACGTACCAAGGTAATCATTGTATTAAAGTGATTTTAGCAAGCAATAAAAGCAATAAAAGTCAAGTTAACCGAGAGGTTGGGTGATCGGTTTTTGATACAGGAGACTCAAGTTCGATCTTCAGGAGGGAGGCTCACCAATGAGTTTTCGAAATTAGTATTGTTAAATTCACCACCTGTCGCGTTGGCCAAAACGTGGAACTTGGAACTAAAATTATCTTGAATTCTGTTTACCCCATGATTGGAAAATGCGCGTGGATAAAATATAATAATTCTGAAACTAATAATTTAAACCGTCCCGTTCTCCCAAAAATAAGGACTTGTGAGATGTTCGTCAAAAGTACTAACTCGTCTAGACCTGTGACTAACCCAATATAAGATGATGCGCAATTACTGATGCCCATGTATTTATGGATAGGGACAACATCACATACGTTGCTCCGATCCCAATGTAAGATGCTAAAGCACTTGTGATATGGTAATCGGAAACAATAACACCAATCGGGAATAAACACCAAGACTCGAGAAAATGTACAAAAAGTGGTTTTTCTACATTGAACCGACCGAGACCTCGAACTCGGGACCTCGAGATGGTGACACCTTGAAAACCACATGAAGGTCATCTTATCGGTTCGGAAGAGGGAAGACGAAAATAGTGGAAGGTAGGAATGCCAAGGGAGCATTAAGCTATCAGTTTATAGTAGTTTATTAAGAACGAGCCTTTATAAAAACGCAATATGCTATGGAGAAATTTCGTCGTCTAAAGTCAATCTTACCCCAAATGGGCATCAATTATTAAACTCAGCATGGCAATTTAAAAAAGATTTATAAATACAAATATATAATAGGCTCCGTGTGTTTTACGCAGTCATTTATTGCAATAATACCATCACCTTTGGCTTTTTTTTACGACGTTAGTAAATTATTTAAAACTTTGACTATTTTAGGATTGGGAAATGCGCGTAGATAAAAAAAATTCTGAAACTAAAGCAACTAGACAGGCACAAAACTAGACAGATCGACTTAAATTACAGAATCGCAACTTTAGAAAAAAATTTCTTCTCTGTCAAGTCTGTCCGAAAGCGGTAAACTCGTAAACTGAAAAATGTATTTTTTTTTTACTATTTTCACAAATGGTTGGAATGAATAAGATTTTGTTGTATAATTCATTAAAGTTTTTTTTAAAATCGCTTTTTTAAGGAAGTAGGGTAAAGAACAAGCTAACATTCCACCTAATGGTAAGTTGCTATTGAAATGAAGAAGCTTTCCTTGCCTTGTCACCCCGAAGAATAAGGCCCTTCGGAACACAAGATTTTTTTACACTGCTATTGTTGCAACCAGATGTTATACAATTGCTTGACAGATTTAAAAGAGAATGAAAGTGGGTTGAGAATTAATGAGTTACTCGTCAAATGTTTTCTCTATGCTGATGATCAAGTATTACTTGCGTCTCCAGCCGAGGAGTTGCAGGAGATGGTAACTGCTATGAGTGGAGCTTTTGTTAGAAAGGGGATTTACATGAAAGTAAAGAAGAAGACGAATAGTGTTTGAAAGAGATGAGGCCATGACATACTGCAATATAATGATTGGAGATGAACAAATTGAACAGGTGAATGAGTTTGTGTATCTGGGTTCAAAGTTCACAAGAGATGGAAAGTGTGAGAGTGATATTGAAAGAAAATTAAATGCAGGAAACATGGTGAATGAAGCTTTGCACTCCTTTATGTGCAGACGGATGGTGTCTAACAAGGCTCATTTGGCTGTGCATAGGGGAGTTTTGGTTCCGACACTCATGTACGGAAGTGAAAGTTGGGTATGGTAGAAGAAACATGAAAGCAGAGTAAATGCAGTTGAGATGAGAGCATTAAGAAGTATGTTAGGAGTTAAACTGAGTGACAGGATAAGGAATAGTGAAATAAGGAAAAGTTGTGGTCTGAATGAAGATATAGTGACTAAAATTGAGAAAGGTATGCTGAGATGGTTTGGCCACGTCGAGAGAATGAATGAAGAACGATTGACGAAAAAAGCATATAAGGCGAGTGTGAATGGAAGTGTAGGAAGAGGAAGACCTAGGCGGACGTTTCGAGACCAAATCAGGGACGTCCTGAAAAAAGGCCAGGTCAAGAGTACCCTGAATCGAAGAGAATGTATGAAGGGAATAATGAAAGTGGACGAAGCGAAGCAAGTATGTAAGGATCGTAGCAAGTGGAGAGAAGTGGTCTCTGCCTACCCCTACGGGAAAGAGGCGTGATTATATGTATGTATGTATGTATGTTACACTGTTATTTCGCGGTAGATATGTGGAAGAGTTTAGTGATGACCCAGACCACTTCCATGCAGATAAGAAGTTTATTTAATTTATACCCTGATATGAACATGTATGAAACGTCATGATAGCCGAGTGGTTGGGTGTTCAGAATTTCGAGTCGAGAGACCCGAGTTCGATCCCCAGGTGGCAGGCTCGTACCAATGGGTTTTTCAAAAACTTATGTACGAATTACATCGTTAGCTTGGACATAAAGACGGCGACGGGCTCACCACCTGTCACGTTGTCCTAAAAATATCTTCGGTGGAAGGTGGGTCGAAGGGATGTAATTGTCTAGACTAGACCTATGTCTACCACTGAATTAGGAATTGCGTGAAGATATTTATTTTATTTATTTTATTTTATTTATAAGAATTATATAAGAATATTGCCACTCCCTTTCTAAAAATATCTTCGGTGGAAGGTGGGTCGAAGGGATGTAATTGTCTAGACTAGACCTATGTCTACCACTGAATTAGGAATTGCGTGAAGATATTTATTTTATTTATTTATTAACATGTTTGTATTCCAAGTAGGATGAACGCATTCGAGTATCGCGAAGTCGTTAGGAAAATAGCATGGAATCTAAATAACTTTGCAGTGACCCTTACAACTGGCATTATTATTATTTAAATAGATACAGTACGAACGTGAGAAGTTGCAACTGTGAACTTCGTGCAAATGTTTGCGCAAAGAACATTTTTAGAAACCGAGACGCGGGTGCAACTTTGTTAAATACTATGTAAAGATTTTGTTATCGCTTCACTGTCTGAAAGTGTTTTGGTGTTCGTTTTATTAGTACCCGCTTACTGTATTAACTTTTGTGCATTTATTTGTATTATCTACTGGGCAATAACTGTTTTCTTCGCATATTTACATGCGGGAAATCCCGGGGAGCCTATGTTCAGAGTGGCTTCAAATCACTCAACGGTTATAGTATTTTTATTTAAATTTTAATTTGCATCGTTGAATTAGAACAACTTCTTCGATTGACTTTAGTCGAAGGAATCTCCCATGTAGCATAATGCATTTGTATAAAACATGTTGATTTTAATCACGGTTGTCATAAACCTTCTGTCTCACCCTTCACCGTTCTTGCCTTCTCTCTCGCCATCCATTCTCTCTTTCCACTTCCGAACCTATTTTAAAGCCAAGTAACACAGTGATGAAGAAGTACATGAACAATCCCGAACCTTCATGTTTTATCATGTCTTTTATTGACTTTTTTATCTTGACGCATTTTACCCAATACTTGGTTAGTCATAAGTCTAGACAATTTAGTACTTTTGACGAACATTATTAGAGCTTATTTTTGGGACAGCGTGACCGGTTGTGAACCTGTTTTTGGCTACAATAAAATTTTAAGTTCTTTTTTTCCTACATCAATATTAGATTTTGCAAGCTAATTAATTTTTAAAACCTGTTCAATGGAAATAAAAACTTTGACTTGACTTTGCGCTATTTTAGTGCCCAAGCGATACAATACTTTCATAAGTTTCAATAAAAATTTATTGATACGGGTACCGAACCCGGGTCTTTTGAGGTGCATCTCGATCATACAATCACTCGGCTATCGGCTATCGAGGATTCTTTGTCGCCTTGTCTCATAAAAAAAATGCTTTCAGGTATACCTGGCGAGGGTGCAACGGGAAGCACATAAGAGGCTTTACCCTTTCAGATCAGACGAAAGGAGGAACTTGCTATGTGACCGGTGAGTTACAAAAATTCTTCTTGCCTATCCCTATTATTGACTCTTACTCTTTAAATTTGATTTTATTGTACGTGGAGGAAAATTATTTTTGCTCGACGTATTACTGTCTCTACTTGGGAAAACGGGTGACTTACGGGTTAAACCTTCGTCGAAGGAACTTGCGAGAGCTTTAGGCCCGCAAGTATAAAAGATGGTAGAAAAAAGTCTTCCGACAATCGGGAAGCGAGGAGGAGTGTGACCACGCTGGGCAATATCTTTACCGTGGTAAATAGGATTAATGGCTATTTTGAAGTGGCGTATAAATGTGGTGTATAAATTTAGCAGTAGTGTTAACTCACAAAACAAACTCATTGTTTGATATTTATTATATTTTTGTGTGTGTAAATAAATATATAAAGAAATCGCACAGCCCGCCATTGAAATAGGTTCGTTTATCATTGTACTGACATTATCTCTCGACACGATATTTTATATTACGAGTCGTTGTATTGGCATCTGTCTGATCTGGTGATTACGTAATTAAGGAACTTTGTTTATATTTCTAGGTATTTACATATTTGTCGTACAGCACCGGCGTAGAAATGTCCCACCACCATTCCTCCCGTGGTCGTGGAAAGAGGCGATTGAAAGACTATAATCGTATTGAGATACATGTCATCTTATATGGTATATAGTTTGCTGCTTGCGGTATTCGAACCCGGAAGCCGGGCCTCGAAAGATAGGGTCACTAATTCGGTTAATAAACAGAAGCTGTCGTTCAATAAATATATATAGTCTTATTCATATATAGTTATATATGTATTGGTCATGTAGTTATATATTTATAGTTATATATTCATGTTAATTGTGTAATAATTGTACTGTAGAAGCTGTATTTGAATAATTTGACCATCAGTGTCGGTACTGTAATTGTAGTAAGATTTATTTATATTTAAGAATTATGTAGTCACGATAGCCGAGTGGTTGGGTGGTCGGAGTTTAGAGTCAAGAGACCCGAGTTCGATCCCCAGGTGGCAGGCTCGTACCAATGGGTTTTTCAAAAACTTATGTACGAATTATGTCGTTGGCTTGGACATAAAGACGCCGACGGGCTCAGCACCTATCGTTGACCCGAAAATATCTTCGGTGGAAGGTGGGTCGAAGGGACTTAATTATCTAGACTCGACCTCTGTCTACTCCTGTATTGGGAATTGCATATTTATTTATTTATTTATAAGAATTATATAAGGATATTGCCACTCCCTTTCTTTCTGTGGGTATTGTAAGAGGCGACAAAGGGAAACAGCCCAGAATATCATTTTGCACCCGATAGATGACGCGTTAGCCATCTCTAAATATGACAGGAAAATTGTATGTTTGTGAGATGATTCAAATGATACGAGTATATTATGTTTCGAAGGCATCTAATAACTGAAGGCAATTAAAACTAAATCATTATGTACTAAATATACGATAATTAGAATAAAATAATTTGAGGTTTTCATATAACTCAACAGAGTAGATATACTCAACAGAGTAGTGAAACATGGAATAACCATTTAGTATTTTTGTTAAAAAAATCTAAAGTCCTACTCATTTGTTATGTTGTCGTAACATAATTGATGAATGGCAATACTTTTGCATGTAAGTTAATGTTACTACCGCCCACAAAAAATGGAAATGTTAAATATAACAATCGATCACTAAAAGCGAGTGTAGGAATTTACTGTTGAAGGTTAAATTATATAAAATAACTTAAAGTACAGTGAACGTAGAGCGTGGTATTGTACAATCGCGTAAAGGGAACGAATGTCTTTGAGAATATACTAATATTATACGTACGTAATATTATAAAATTGTCAATGTATGAGAATTAGATAATAATATTCGACGGCCTCCGTTGCGAATGGAGTATATACATAAGGGTATATACATGATGTCGCAAGCTCGGAGGGCCGCGTTAATTTCGAAATATTTTTTTGTACATTTTCTCGGGTCTGGGTGTTTTTGTAGCACCTTCATTGTTTCTGATTTCAAACTACAAGTGCTTAAGCGCTTACTTTGGGAGAGATCAATGTATTTGATGTTGTTCTTATCTATGTATGTATATATTATGACGAGGACGAGCGGGGTATACACCGGTAACTTCGGTATTTCCGATTCCATGATACAAGTACTTAAGCTGCTTACTTTGTGATCCGAGCAATGTGTGTTATGTTGTCACAATTTGTATTTATTTATTATTCACTTGTAATCAGTTACGAAAACATTAAAAACTTGAAGCAGCAGCTAGTGCTCGCGACTGTATCTGTAACATTGACATAGTTTCGGCGACGGTGGCCCAGTGAAGGAATTTCTTTTACGCACGATAATTATGTACAGATAGATCTAATCATAGTGAATGCATTATAGTTAAACTAAGTAATTCGTACTATGTTGGGAAAATACGTGTAGATAGTGATATATAATATTATATATAATATAAAACCGTGTTGACCGTGTGGTAACGGCGTTAGAATATTGCCACTCCCTTTCTTTCCGTGCATTTCCTAAGAGACGACTAAAGGAAACTGCCTTGAATAGGGTTATTGCAACCGAAAGATGGCGGGATAACCGTCTCTAAAAATATCAGACCAAAATAATTAGAAAGAAGATGGGCAGCAGCGACTGAGGTGTGAGTGGTCTGGTACTGCGATCGCCAATCCGCTTGCCAAGCGTGGCGATTGTGGCAAATCCTCCCTTTGGGAGAGGCCTATGCCCTGCAACGGACTTTAACAGGCCGTTATATATGTAGTATATAATATAAAATATCTCTCCTTTTTTATTAAAGAAAAACGCAGCCCAAACGCTCTCTATTGCTGAAAGAATTTGTAAAATCTGTTTGTGTTTTTGAGTTTACAAACCAACATATAAAAACAAATTATTCTATTTAAGAATATTATAGTTTAGATATGACATAACGATTTGTAAAAATTCACCAGCAGAACAAGGGTTCCTCCAATAGAGAGGATTTTATTTAACTGCACTACGCAATACTAGATTTCTCGTGTCTCAGACGCTACTATTTCCCCGATCTGCTTAACTTTGGTATTTTTAAATATGTATTTTGCCAAGTGTTCGTAGCCATTGCCATTTTAAAGGATTTGTTAGTTTCCTCTTATAAGAAAAGATTCTGTCGCTAATACTACGCGGGAAATCAAACTTTTAACGTATTTTATTAATTAACTAAAGAACAGGAACAATTTTATATCCCGTTTCAGATAACTATGGTGTTAGAAAGTGTCTAACGCCACAGTTATCTGTAATAGTACATAAAATTAATTACCACCGTTATGGAAATTAGCGCTTTAATCCTATCCTGACAATGTTCTAATTAAATTGTAACTAGTATTTTATGAGTAGGAGTGAAGTGGTTTTCTTATCTGAAATGGTCTGATATAGATTGCTTTATTTCCTCATTAGATAGAAATAGAATAAAATAAATATAAATAAATAAATATCTTCACGCAATTGCCAATACAGAGGTCTAGTCTAGACAATTCCCTTTGGGGGTGGAATGTGGGTCCCCTTCAACCGAGGATATTTTCGGGACAACGTGACAGGTGGTGAGCCCGTCGCCGTCTTTTGTGTCCAAGCCAACGATATAATTCTTACATAATCATTGGTACGAGCCTGGCACCTGGGATTCGAACTCGGGTCTCTTGACTCGTAATTCCGATCACACAACCACTGGGCTATCGTGACTTGCAATAATATTCGTATCCTTTATCTCTTTCTATAATAGTGTAAGATAAATTTAAAACTATTGATTTCCTGGAACTCCGGCCGTAACGCAACTTGTCTATGGCCCTATTTTTTTTTAATTCGTTTGAATCGCAGGGAACAAGGCGGCGCTATGGAGCCCACGACGAGCCGCAACGCAAGCAGCGGCCAGGTCAGCCGCTGGGCGTCGCTCAGGGTCCGGTGAGTGAACTATATTATTGTTTATGACTGTGTATATATATAATAAAATACGCTCTCTATGTTCACAAATTTTTGTTTTTTTACCATTTCTGTCATTGAATGCTTTTAGTAACGTTTTTGCTCGCCCCATGTATCAGGTTAACACCATTCAATAGTTTATTGTTACGCAATTTCTTATTGAAAAAGCATTTAAGTTATGCGGAAGTTTATGTTATTAAATTAAAGAGAAAAAATGTTTTTAAAATTTCAACTGACACGGGCCCGCGACCTCTACCGAACGGTAGCAACGCTTTTTTTTCTCTTAATTTTTTTCTCATTAATTTAATACTATTCAATAGTATTAACTTACATATTTGTCATGAATTTTAAAGTTTTATTTCCCAAATTACTGTATATTCGTATGTCCCAAATAACAACACAAATAACAACATAATATTTTAAATGTTTTAAAACATTTAAAATATTGTGTATATCAAATTATATGCGATGTTTTTTTTTAAATTTTTACGCTGTATTTGTTCAACGAAATGGGGTGAAATACGTAGTGGAGCTTAGACATAGTCTGTATTAAAAATGTTACTCTTCTTTTAAAGAAATTGGCTTTGGCATTTAGCCTTGCATAATGTTGAAAAGCGAGTATTCTCTTAAATATTAATTGAAAGAATTTAAAGTAAATAGAATTAGAAAGTAATACATTCACTTTTAATTTTTATCCGCCATTTCTCGTTTAATCCGATTTGTTTTTATTTGAAAATCGTTAAACAATGTATAGTATCGAATGTATTCATCGATATTCTTTTATCGATATAATCAGTTTGTGATTTGAAATTGCGAACCGGCTGCGAATGATATAAAGGCTGGTGTTGCCAGAATGGCGGTGACGACGCACCAGTCGCTGGTGTTCTTGCTGCACAACGTGGTTGGCTACCTGCTGATGTTGGCCGTGATGGTGTACAACGTGCACCTTCTGCTCGCCGTCGTGTTCGGCATGATGCTCGGTGAGCCCCGCCAGCAGAGCTACACTACGCCTACATTATTGATAGTTAATTGACTCAGGCGTTACTTTGCGGAAATTCATTGTAAAGTTGTTATTGAAAAATTTATTTCGCAACCCTCCGCATGCAAATATAAAAACGTATATGTTACCTGGTCCGAAGAGAAGAAGAGCACCACCCTACAGTGGAATTAGTTCACGCATCTGTGGGAGGGAGGGTGGTGCTCTTCTTCTCTTCGGACCAGGTTACATATACGTTTTTATATTTGCATGCGGAGGGTTGCGAAGTAATTTTTTCTATAACAACAGCCTACATTATTGTTGACCTGCGTATATAAAAAAGAGGACGAAAACGGGAGTTTCATTCGCCGATTTGTTCTACGTCGGAGGAAAATCACTACGAATCGGGGGTAGATAAAAAAAATAATGACACTTTACAAGCGAAATTTACGTCGTTAAAAAAAGATTTTGATTTCGTGTGCTATATATATATATATATATATATATATATATATATATATATATATATATATATATATATATATATATATAATTCGTCGACGAAACCGGGCTTTGGTTACTTCTCTCATCCAAGACATGGTTTCTTTTTTTCCGGCAACTTTACTTCATAGATCCTTTATCCGTCTATTTCTTTGAATTTAATTATTGTTTTAATCAATTCCTTTATATCTTGAAAAAGGAACGATATAAAGCAATGAAAAAAAGCTGATTTACGTGTGTTTAAAAATAAACATATACACCCTACAACGAATCCCATAAACATCTTACATGTAGAGATCCGTCAAACAAGCTGTATCATTGTCTGAGTGTGCCAAAGAAATTCATTTTATATACATAAGTAAATGAATCCGACTGGAGGCAAACATTTGTGCGATGAATATGAATATTTATCTATGTAACTGTATTGTACTGTTAGCTTGGAAATTAAGACTGCGATAAGCTCGCCACCTGTCATGTTAAGCTACTGTGACAAGTGTATCGAAAGGACTTCAAAGTCTCGACCTCTGTCTATCCCATTAAGGGAAAGTGCGTGAAGATAAAATAATAGTTATTTGTATTCAGTTCGGATGAATTGTGTTTGTGACTGATACTTCGTTGGTTTCGTTCTCCAGCCTTATCGCTTTATTATGTGAATAATTAGTTAGTGTTCCAAGAGGGAGTAAACACCAACGCTTTTACAAACATCTGTTACGCTCACACAGTGATATTTCAATTAATTATGGACTGGTTAGTGATTAATGGCACATGTTTTATATAAATATACGTATCGGCTTGGAAAAGTCATAGCCCTCTCCCTTTTGGAATATTATGCGCAGAATAATTCCATATTCATTACATATTAATATAATAAATATCTTCACGCCATTCATAATACAGGGGTCGATAGAGGTCTAGATAATTAAGTCGCTTCGTCCCACCTTCCACCGAAGATATTTTCGGACAACGTCACAGGTGGTGAGCCCGTTGCTGTCTTCATGTCCAACGGTATAAATCGTACATATGTTTTTGAAAAGAGCGATTGATACGAGCCTTCCACCAGAGTATCGCACTCGGATCTCTGGTCTAGAATTCCGATTATCCAACAACTAGGCTATTGTCACTATGAAATTATTCCCTTACCACCCCGTTAATAAAGGTCGGTCGGGAGCGTGTTATCGATAACTATTTTTTTTTAACTTCACGCATTTTCTCACTACTAGGGTAGGCAAGGCAGAGGTCTAAACTATTAAATTCTCTAAAGTGACATTTCATGGAATTTTATTTAGAACAAGGCCAACCGCTTGGCTTCGGAGGCTGATCAACTGGGCTATCGGAAAACAAACACGTCTCTTCACAGTCTGACACATAACACAAATAAAGTATTCTTTTAGAATTGAAATCTAAGTTTAACACAGAAAAAAGCCATTACCTAAAACGGCACTGCAGAATAAGACCACAAAACCTTGCTTGACTACTGAACAAGAGGCTAGGCCTTTGGTCCTACGCCTACTAGTAAAAATACACTGGATATAATATACTTATTTAGTGTACAAGCCGAAATGAGAGACCTACGTCTGCATGAGTTATTTTTTTTAAATAAAAGCTTTACATTTATGGGGAATAATTGGTAGTTTATTGGCTTAGCTTAGTCTTATTAGCATTAAGAAATGAATATTATATAAGAAATAAGATATTACATTTAGGCCTCACCACCACCTCACGACAGCCGCGTAGTTGGGTGATAGGGCTTCATGTCAAGAGAATCGAGTTCAATCCTCAAGGCTCGTACCAATAGGTTTTATCAAAAACTTTGTACGGTCTATATTGTTGTCTTGGACATAAAGACGGCGTCGGACTCCGTTGTCCCATAAATATCTTCGGTGGATGGTGGGTCGAAATGTCTTTATTGTCTAGACCTATGTCTCCAGCAATATTGGGTAAGGCCTGAAGATATTTTTTTTTTTCATAGTAACGTTGGGGCATTTTGTAATAATTTTTTTTCGTGCTTAGAATATCGTATATATTAATTGTCTATTAAACGAATTTGCACCTATCCTCGTTAATTGAGCAAATGTTTTAGTTTTAATTTTAAGTGGTTTTAGTTTTAAGTTCTCTGAAATTATAGCAAGTAACTCTGTAATATTACGTGCAATGAAGAATTATCTTATCTATCTATCTATCTATAGTGATGTTCCGTGTGCCACCGCAGGCTACTTCCTGTTCGGCACCAAGCTGACGCGGCTGCAGATGCAGTGCTTCAGGACCAAGCGTGTCGTCATCTGCACGCCGGAATGCGACGACACCGGTGAGCGACCGGCTGTCGATTTACTGTTCAATAAATACAAACATAGATAGGTACAACATCACGTACATTGCTCTGTTCTCAAAGTAAGCGGTTAAAGCACGCGTGTAATGGAATCGGAAACAACGGAGGTAACACAAAACACTCACGACATGAGACTATGTAGAAAAAGTGGTTTCTCTACATTTACTCGTCCGGGAATTGAACCTGAGAGCTCAGAGAAGGTGACACCTTGACGACCGGTGTGTACCACGTGCACGGAGGTCGTCAATTGTTAGTTTTAATTTTTTAGTGCAATTTTTATTGATTTTATAGCATATAAGTCATGTTGAACTTTTTGTTATTAAATTAAAGAGATTTTTTTTAAAATTTTAACTGACACGTACGGGAGTCGAACTTGCGTCCTTTGCCGTACAGTGGCAACGCTCTTACCTCTGAGCCACCGTGTCCTAAATTTAAGACTTTCTTTATGTCTGTTGTTGTTGCTTTTTTTTTTTGTTTTGTTTTCATTCTGACAAATTAATTTTTCCCTACTTTAATTTTCAGTCTCTTTCCATCTGATCTTAGAGATTATGGAACGCACGCTATATTTCACTCGTTTGCGTACAGTATACGTTATAATATGTGGCTCTGGCTTAATAACTTACTGTGTTTCTTTATAGGTAACAATGTTTGCATAGTGTTGTTTGCGCATACTCGATTGGTTAAGGGGAGATCGTACGACTCGGTCTTACCGTTTTACTCGAAAACGGCATCTTTTAACTGATATTAATATCCTAGTCTACGACACAAGTTTGATGAAGGATTACTTGAAAGTTAAACGTTCAATTTCAATTAACAACCGTGCAATAGTCGTGTTTTTTCAAAAAGTGGTCTATGAGGACGAGACTTTCACACCGTTTTTACGTTGCTCTCTCTACTCAGCGGTTTTATGAGCTCTGAAGTCCCAGGTTATATAGTCCCGAATGGATCAATGTAGAAAACACTTGCTACGTTTTCTCGGGTCTGAGTATTTCTGGTAGCTTCGTTGTTTCTGGTTCCACGACACGCGTGCTTTAGCCACTGACTTTAGGATCAGAGCGATGCGTATGATGTTGTATATGTTTATTATTGAAAATTTTATTATAAAACCTATTGGTAACTGTAAACAAAATGATCTAGTAAACAAAACGTTTTAGTTCTCTATCTTTATAAATAAATTAATAAATAAATAAATACATATATAGATAAGGACAACATCACATACATTGCTCCGATCACAATGTAAGATGCTAAAGCACTTGTGGTATGGAAATCGGAAACAACGGAGGTAACACAAAACACTCACGACATGAGACTATGTAGAAAAAGTGGTTTCTCTACATTTACTCGTCCGGGAATTGAACCTGAGAGCTCAGAGAAGGTGACACCTTGACGACCGGTGTGTACCACGTATACGGAGGTCGTCAATTGTTAGTTTTAATTTTTTAGTGCAATTTTTATTGATTTTATAGCATATAAGTCATGTTGAACTTTTTGTTATTAAATTTTTTAAAATTTTAAAATTTTAACTGACACGGACGGGAGTCGAACTTGCGTCCTTTGCCGTACCGTGGCAACGCTCTTACCTTTGAGCCACCGTGTCCTAAATTTAAGACTTTCTTTATGTCTGTTGTTGTTGCTTTTTTTTTTTGTTTTGTTTTCATTCTGACAAATTAATTTTTCCTTACTTTAATTTTCAGTCTCTTTCCATCTGATCTTAGAGATTATGGAACGCACGCTATATTTCACTCGTTTGCGTACAGTATACGTTATAATATGTGGCTCTGGCTTAATAACTTACTGTGTTTCTTTATAGGTAACAATGTTTGCATTGTGTTGTTTGCGCATACTCGTTTGGTTAAGGGGAGATCGTACGACTCGGTCTTACCGTTTTACTCGAAAACGGCATCTTTTAACTGATATTAATATCCAAGTCTACGACACAAGTTTGATGAAGGATTACTTGAAAGTTAAACGTTCAATTTCAATTAACAACCGTGCAATAGTCGTGTTTTTTCAAAAAGTGGTCTATGAGGACGAGACTTTCACACCGTTTTTACGTTGCTCTCTCTACTCAGCGGTTTTATGAGCTCTGAAGTCCCAGGTTATATAGTCCCGAATGGATCAATGTAGAAAACACTTGCTACGTTTTCTCGGGTCTGAGTATTTCTGGTAGCTTCGTTGTTTCTGGTTCCACGACACGCGTGCTTTAGCCACTGACTTTAGGATCAGAGCGATGCGTATGATGTTGTATATGTTTATTATTGAAAATTTTATTATAAAACCTATTGGTAACTGTAAACAAAATGATCTAGTAAACAAAACGTTTTAGTTCTCTATCTTTATAAATAAATTAATAAATAAATAAATACATATATAGATAAGGACAACATACATTGCTCCGATCACAATGTAAGATGCTAAAGCACTTGTGGTATGGAAATCGGAAACAACGTAGGCACCACAAACACACAGACCTATATAGACCCGACCGGGAATGGAACCCGGGGACCTCGTGATGACGACACCTTGACAACTGGTGTTCAAGCCACACACGTCCACGGAGTTCGTTTAAATGTAAAGCATATTTGTGCTTGTCTGTAACTCACCAATCCCTAACCTACGGTCGCGCCGCCACTAACCTCTCCCCTCCCTCTCGCCGCGCCAGACCGCTGCAACCGCGAGAAGTGCAGCTGGGAGATGTGCGAGGGCAAGCTCTGCAAGGAGCTGGACGCGCTCGAGCTGCAGCACACGTACGCTGCCGTGGCGGTGGAGCCGCGCCCGCACAAGTACCGCGCCACCAGCTCTCGCGTCTCGTAGATGTATAGCGCGCGCGTTCCCAATCATTCCTTGTTTCATTCCTTCCTTTCACAGTCATTAATCATTTATTCCTATATATGTGGTACGCTCATGTTATTCTCACTAGCTTATAGTAATAGCTTATAGTATTTAATTTCAGGGATCAAAGTGAACACTAAGTTTAATAACCGACTCGCGCATACATAAAACAATTACAAGTATTACACTCTGAGTACATACCAGTTCACGTTAGATATTTCAATGAAAGTAGTCTCAGTTCACAAATTGTTTACCAGTAGTAGCGTAAGAGAATTACATTAATTTTTTTTAATTATCGTTATAAATAATGTAAAAATTTAATTAACTCGCTAACAAAACAAAATTGCTACCCATCTAAATTTGTAATTGTAATCATAATTATTTTAATTTAGTTTTTTTATTATATTATATCGTAAGACAATACACGAGAAAGTTAAAAATCATTATTAGGTTTAATTTAAAAATTAATTAACTCGCTAACAAAACAAAATTGCTACCCATCTAAATTTGTAATTGTAATCATAATTATTTTAATTTAGTTTTTTTATTATATTATATCGTAAGACAATACACGAGAAAGTTAAAAATCATTATTAGGTTTAATTTAAAAATTAATTTATGTCATAATAACGTTTGATCGACAGCCAAGTGTTAGTCTTTTATTGCCGTTCCTTTGTTAATTTCTATGTCTTTCCGGTATACGATAGTACAGTTTGTATAGTTAGTAACTAACTGTACTAACTCTTTTCATACGTGTTTTACGATTCATTTTTCATACGTGTGCTTTGTAGTTATTGTTTAATGTCGTTCGATATATATATTTAAAATATATAACCTGTCCGTAATGTTAGGACAAACATTGGCTTTTTTTATTGAGATGTGAATCGAGCATTCATTAAGCAACTCATAATTATTTTGTAGAATATATTATTCTCTTTAGTAAGATAGTATTCTCCTTTTTCCGTTTTCTTTGAATAACTTATTTTCATCGAATCAAAACTTTTATTTGCATGCCAGGAACAAGTCACTCTTTTTTTTTTTAATTTGTCATAATCGTTATTATTTTATTTTGTTTGCAGCAGCTTTGTTTGTAGAACAACAATACGGCGGACAAATAAATTCTTTACTGTCGGAAGAACCATGCAAGCAGTTTAGATGACGGTCTTCAATTTTCTCCTATTATTTATTTTGAATTATGTAGGCACTTACTGTATATATGTATAGAAATGTAGACATAGATTAAATATATGTAGATAGACCAAAACTGTAAAAGTGAAATTCTCCTTCAAATTTTGCACTTTTTGTTTCAGCTGACACCACCACACCGCCGCTGCTAAACTCATCGACGGATTCTGACGATTTCTTCGTATGCCGCACGCGCACTTGCATACAACCGTCCCATTATTTTCCGGCGAGCACCTCAAACGACTCGTCTAACGATTTAGCAAACGCCACCTGTTATTATGGCGCCAAAAAGTGTCCGTCAAAAGTTGCCAGAGCGAAAAAAATCCAAGCTGTCGCGGAAAACCACTGCCATCACACAGAAACTGAAAAAGAGGACAGTCCGAGCGTAGAAGATGTCCAGCTTCTTCGAACGGAAAGGCAAGGCTGCTGTAAGAAGAAACAGGAGCCGCCGCCCGCCGACGATAAGAAATGTTGCAAATCTAGTCATAAAGAACCCGCCGTTGTTCACGAACCAGCTTCCTGTTGCAGAAAGGAGGAGATTCGCGAGAGAGTCGAAACTAAAGCAAGGGAGGACAGCCCTCAGATCACGTGCTGCCATAATACCATGACCACGGCCACGGACAGTCAGGAACAAATAATACACCAGTGAATTTAATTGCGTGCGACTGATTAAAGTTTTTAGAATTTTTCGAGGCTCATAATTAGATTTTTATAGTAATTGAAGAGCTTCCATAGTTTTTGTATCCTTAGTAAAGTACTTTATGATAATGTCGAGTATTTTATTTGAATGTAATTCGTTTAGTCAAAATGCTTCCAGATAGGTTTTGCTTTCTTTTAGTTAATGAATTGTGATTGTGTGTTGTCAGGATATTAAGTTCTTTTAGAAATAGACATATCGTTAAATATTATTTTTAAATGTATGTGATATTTGAAGATATTTTTATATAACTTGTACGTAATATGATTATTTTTTTCGACGGTACATGAAGCGTATGTACTCATTAAAGTAGAAACGTCTTTATTTTTTAACATTACAATTTTTTTACACCGTTTAAAACGAATTATTTAGATGTCATCACAAATTTGCCTAGTGTTGCCAAGGGTCAGAAATTTAATGAACTTTATTTTTTCATTATAGTATTAGAAGAATTGTTATTGCAATAAAGAGTTGAGACTTGTTTTAATTATTTAGCACGTATTGTTTTTTTTACTATATCAAACCCCTACAAATGAATACTTTCATCTAATGACGCTCTAATTACTCTAATAGTCACGATTCCGACTACCCGGTCGGAATCGTGACTATTCGAGTAAAGAGACCCAAGTTCGATCCTAGTGTGTTTAAAAAAACTTAAGTACGATTTATTTCGTTGGCTTGGACATAAAGACGGCAACGGGCACACCACCTGTCACGTTGTTCCAACAATTTCTTCGGTAGAAGGTCGCCTCTGTCCCTGTCACCTGTGTATAAAAGGGGTTAAGATATTTTTTTAACGCCGCTCTCCAAAGATAAGTAATCGCCGTGTAGGACGGAATTCTGGTGGAACATTGGTGGTGGAATTCTTGTAATGCATTCGTATAACTTTACGTGGAGATAGACATTGGCAGTATCATAAAACTCATAAGCTTGCTGGTCATGGCATATTGTTGGTCTTATATCTATTTGATATATTAACACTGTAAAGAAAATGCACTTAAATGTCATGGCTATGTAGGGCGAGATCATGAAAAATATTATACCGAAATTCAAAAGACCGTGAATTCGTCTGCCAAACGTAGCGTTATAGGGAGTGGCCTATCCTATATTCACTATACGATATAAAATCTCACCTGCTATACACTAAGAATATAAAAACAAAATTATTGTTGAATAAATATTAGTAATGTGTATTAGTAGTATATACTCTTATCCACAGCAAGCGTGGTAAGGGGTACCACGCTTGCTGTGGATCCCCAATATCAGGGGACTACACTCCAATCTAAATGCCGTCCACTACCATCTGGAGACGGCAAAGCCGGCCTTGCTTTTTCTTACCGAGACGCAGATATCCTCTCCGGCGGATACCTCTAATCTATCCTACCCGGGGTACAAGCTTGAACATTCTTTTGTGCCACTGGCCGGGGTTTGTGTATACGTCAGAGAGGATATATGTTCTCAGCGCCTCGGCAGTCTTGAAGGTAGGTACCTGTCCACCCTTTGGCTACGCATAGACAGCCACGACCACCCTCGCGTCTATGGGTGCCTCTACAGGTCCCACAGCGGTAATGCCGAAACTGACCGACTCATCAACCACATCCAAATGGCTGCAGATTCCGTGCTACAGCAGATCACATCCGCAGAGATCGTGGTACTCGGCGACTTCAACGCCCACCACGCCGAATGGCTACGATCTCGAACCACTGATCATGCGGGGAGATCTGTTTTTTCCTTTGCCTTAGCATATGATCTGACACAACTGGTTACTTCGCCAACGCGGGTTCCGGATGTCGAAGATCATACACCTTCCCTGCTGGATCTTCTGCTGACCTGTCCTCCGGACGGCTATGTGGTCTCCGTTGATGCCCCTTTGGGTTCATCGGACCACTGCCTCATTCGGAGTAAAGTGCCTATCATGTGCCCATTGCGGTCGCGATATGCAGGCCACCGCCGTGTGTGGCACTACAGGTCGGCAGATTGGGAAGGGATACGATGTTTCTTTGCATCCTACCCATGGGGGCAAGTTTGCTTCTCGCTGGATAGTCCCGACGCCGTTGCAGATTCCGTCGCTGATGTGGTGCTTCAGGGAATGGAACTTTTCGTTCCTTCCTCTGTCGTGCCCATCGGTGGTAGATCTAGTAGCCTTGGTTTGGTAGCGCATGTAGAATGGCATCTCATCAAAAGCAGCAGTGCTACCGGGCCTGGGTTAATGCATTGGCGTCCCGGGATTCAAATACTAGCGTTTTTAAGAAGACGTATAACTCTGCCGCCAGTTCCTTCAAAAGAGTAGTTGCTGCGGCAAAGTCCGAGCACATTGGCAGAATTGGCGAGAAACTGGTTCGTCTTCCTTCGGGAACTCGTGCGTTCTGTTCCCTCGCCAAGGCTGTCCAAGGGAATTTCAGTCAGCCATCATTACCATCTCTGCACAGGGAGGACAACTCGCAAGCCCATGACGCAAAAGAGAAAGCCGATCTTCTAGGTTCTCTTTTTGCCTCCAACTCGACTCTCGATGACAGGGAGAACTCACCGCCGACCATCCCGTGCAGTGAGTGCTCTATGCCGGACATCCGGTTCTTTCAGAGCTTAGTGCGAAAAGCACTCCTCTCCCTGGACATCCAGAAGTTGAGTGGGCCCGATGGTGTCCCCCCTATTGTGCTGAGGATGTGTGCTCCAGAGTTGGCACCGGTTCTAAGGCGTCTTTTTCGGTACTCCTACTCTGAAGGCGTCGTCCCGATGACATGGAAGACAGCTTTCGTGCACCCGACCCCTAAGAAAGGCGACCGCTCAGATCCGGGCAACTACAGACCGATCGCTATCACCTCCTTGTTCTCCAAAATAATGGAGTCCATTATAAACTGCCAGCTCTTGTCCGCTGGTGTCCCACAAGGCTGTGTGCTTTCGCACACCCTTCTGCATATTTTTCTTTTGCATATCAATGATTTGTTACAAATTAGTAATATTCATTGCTATGCAGACGACAGTACTGGTGATGCCCTATACACCGGCCGTGCCAATATTTCTCGGGAACACGTCGACGAGTACCGGAACAAACTTGTGTCTGAAGTCGAGATTTTGTTAGACAAAGTCTCGGATTGGGGCCGACTAAATTTAGTCCAGTTCAACCCTAAAAAGACACAAGACATAGGCACAAGTTTGCGCGTTTATCGCAAAAAAGAAACCCTTCGTCGTGTCACCTCATTTTGAGAGCACTCCCCTAGTTGCCTCAGCCAGTATTGGAATCCTTGGCGTCGACATATCGAGCGACGTTCAGTTTCGCGGTCACTTGGAAGGGAAGGCCAAATTGGCCTCTAAGAAGCTTTGCGTGCTCAATAGAGCACGACAGTACTTCATGCCGGCCCACCGCCTGCAACTTTATAAGGCGCAGGTTCGGCCGCACATGGTGTACTGTTTGCATCTCTGGGCGGGGGCACTTGACTCCATTTGACCGTATCCAACGAAGAGCGGCTCGAATCGTCGACGACTATGTTCTATCTGATAGGCTAGATCCCCTGGCATTGCGAAGAGATGTTGCATCTCTTTGCATATTTTACAAGATTTACTACGGGGAGTGCTCTGAGGAATTGTTCGGATTAATCCCAGCCGCTGAATTTCACCATCGAACCTTACGTCATTGTCAAAAATTCCATCAACACCATCTTGATGCTTGGCATTCCACCACAGTGCGTTTTTCGCGGAATTTTCTGCCACGCCAGGTTTGCCACTCGGAGAAGTTTTTTTCCCCCAACGTTTCAGTTCTACGAGCTATGTGGCCGGCGCATTGCAACTTCAGCGCGCTGATCCTTACGGTTACTTCAGTTACCTTAGTTCTGCTGCGTATTATCACGACATAATGTAAATAAGTGTAATTAACTTTATAACGATAAACTTATTTTGTTTAATTACACGATTATATTTTAATCAATAAAAATGTCATTGTGTCGATTTTACATAGGAAATGTAAAATTTTCTTAGATTTTTTATAGAGTAAGCGTGACGATACAATGTTGTAAATACACTTGTCAGAGTTCTTACAACCGGTATTTAGGTACTAAGGAACCGATATTAAATACCGAACTGTAGGTATTTCCTTACTTTACAAAGAAAACATCAAATTTATTAATAGTCTTTATTAATAATAGAACGTTTAGACGTATAATATTAAAATAATACCTTAACACTATCTTACAGCTAATTGTTTTGTTTCAAATAATCACATGTGGCGGCGGGCGCGGTCTCGACCTCACTCCAATACGTTCTATGCACTATTGCTAGCATGAGACAGAAAATAAAGAAATGTGAACAACACTGCTCTGATCCCAAAGAAAATAGCTAAAGCACTTGTGTTATAGAATCTGAAACAAAGGTACCACAAACACACAGGCAATGTATAGAAAAATAAGTTTCCTACATTCACCTGTCCGGTAATTAAACCTGGGACTTTGGAGCTGGTGACTTAAAAATCGGTGTGTACACCACTGGACCATGAAGACAGTCTATGTGTAACAAAATACATAAGAACATTAAAACATTTTTGTATCATGGAAATTAATTCTATCACGTGTCTCCAAATATCTTAAACAAATATGCATGTCAAATTTATATATCCTGAGATTCTAAATAACAAATTTATAATAATCATTTAAAAAAAAACATAAATTAACATTATATAAACAAAATTCAACTCTGAAAACAATGTAGTTGTTAAATTTTTTCAGCTATATTCCCCTGTTAGAAAATTAATGCTTTAAATTTTTCATAAATTAATAATTTGTCTTTTATAGATAAATAATGGGATGCAATTTATTTAGATGTTGATTAATGTTAGACGATAATTCCCATGTCAGTTCATGTTTTTTTTTAATAATTTTATTTATTTATTTGGTTACACTTTGTTAACATCATCCAGTTTGCACAAATAAAAGTGTTCCAATCTAACAATTTGACAGAGAATAAAAAACAAACATTTATTACATGATTATATATAAATTTCCAAAAACAAACACATCGGTATGTTAATTACTACCTTATACTCTTCTACATGAGGGTCATAATTGTCTCGCACCGCACCCTCGGTTGCGAGGCTCCAATAAAACAATAACAATAATGTTAATAATAATAATAAATATGGCCGTTTCTGTCACAGAACCCAATTTATGATTCCCGTCTTCGTGAAAGTATATATAATCTGTACAAAATAAATTCTTACATCAAACCTTATATATAGGTTAAGGACAGTTATCCGATCGGAATGAAACAAAGAAAGTGTTAAAAACAAATAATGTTTAAATAAAAAAATCGATCATAGAAAGGAAGGACTTTAATCAGCAGCTTAATGTTAAGGCTTTCAAAATTTCATTCCATTTTTTCACAAAGTCAAAGCAGCACTCGGATGTTATCATATAAATACATCCCGCTAATATTATTAAAAAAAAGGCAAGTTTAGATGTTTCATTAAGGTTTTTGTTCCACTTCAGATCCAATCCCAAGATCTATTGGAGATATTGGGATTGGATCTGAAAAGGGATATAGTATAACCCTTAAGGTTTCAGTTTAAAAAAAATATTACCTACAAAACTTCAAAAGCAATTTATACTTTTACTTTAATACATTTTTAAAAATAATATTAAAAAAAAGGTATTTTGAACTAGAATAGAATACAATCAATGTTCAAACCATTCTTAAAATTATAAACACAACCATGTCAGTGTTGGCAGAATATATCGACTAGTGCTGCACCAACATTTGTGAGAAACTCTTGTCCTTAGATCACAGACTCGTAAACTGGTTTAGTAAAAAAATAAAATTAACCAAAATGACAACATTAATTATTACCTATATTTTTAAACATTTAATATTAGAGTGCAAAACGTATTCAATTTTATACTTAACACTAATATTATAAATTAGATTTTTTTTATTCCGTCAAAGTGTTGCCAATACTTATGTATATACAATAAAGATAACATACAAAAATGTCAATGAGGTGATTGCTGTTGTGGCAAAATGAGAGATTGTCGCCTAGCAATTAGCTATTACAATAATATTACTGTTTAGACATCAGTCATAGAAAACTTTCACGGTGCTTCCCAATATAATAAACAGATAAAACAATTTTTATTAATAATGGCGGTAAACACTTCAAAATTAAATGATCAATAATTTTAAATGTCGATCATGTAATTTTGCGAGCATTCTCTATGGCCGTTTGTTTCGTTCAATTATTTTATTTTAATTAGCTCTCTCTGAAATGTACAGAAGAAACATAATTATTAAAACGGAGTTATCTTTCAACATGAATTTGTCTTTACAATCCTTCAACAAATTCAACCAAGGTGCAAACTAACAAAATGCTAAATAATTTTTTAAACATGGCAATTTAAAAAAAAAAAACATTACAACAAAAATTTTGATAAATAACTCTTAAAAAAGAGATGAATAATACCTATGTAATTTAAAACTGGTGCAACTGAAATTTCATTGCGTCTGCGATCAGGTTCAGGCCATCAGCTCCCAGTACTGCAGCAGCCGCTCGCCGGAGGGCAGCGCCATGCCCTGCGGTCGTATGAAGTTCATTTCTATCGTTTTGAATCGCCTCTTCAGTTCAGAGTCGAACATCTGTTGGAACATTTCGCACTGTTAAGTTACTCATTAAAACTGATAACAAAAAACTTACATTACTAGTGTCCCCTAGAACATAGACTTTTTCTTAAGAAATTCTAAGAGGAGGATTCACAAGCGGATTGACCGCGGCGTCAAATAAATTCTGTACTGTGCAGGTCACTGACCTCGGCATCAGACTAAATGTGTACTGTGAAGATCACTGACCGCGGCATCAGACTAAATGTGTACTTTGAAGATCACTGACCTCGGCATCAGACTAAATGTGTACTGTGAAGATCACTGACCTCGGCATCAGACTAAATGTGTACTGTGAAGATCACTGACCGCGGCATCAGACTAAATGTGTACTTTGAAGATCACTGACCGCGGCATCAGACTAAATGTGTACTGTGCGGGTGACTGACCGCGGCATCAGACTAAATGTGTACTGTGCGGGTGACTGACCGCGGCATCAGACTAAATGTGTACATACACATGTACACACTTTGAAGGTCATTGACCGCGACGTTAGACTACATGTGTACTGTGCGGGTGACTGACCGAGAGGCATCAGACTAACTGTGTACATATGTACTGTGCGGGTGACTGACCGCGGCGTCGGACTAACTGTGTACATGTGTACAGTGAAGGTCATTGACCGCGGCGTCAGACTGTGTACACGTGTACTGTGCGGGCGACTGACCGCGGCGTCGGACTAACTGTGTACATGTGTACAGTGAAGGTCATTGACCGCGGCGTCAGACTGTGTACACGTGTACAGTGCGGGCGACTGACCGCGGCGTCGGGCGGCGCGAGCGGCAGCGGCGCGGCGCGCGCGGCGGCGGCGGCGAGCGCGCGCGCGGCGGCGGCGGCGACGGCGGGCGCGGCGTGCCGGCGCAGCGCGCTCACCTCCCACAGCGACGAGCCCAGCGCGCGCGCCGCCGCCGCGTTCGTCTCCTCCATCACGTACGGGTCCGCGGACACTGCGCGACGCGAAGCAACAACATGAACAAAATATCAATCTCAATCTTATTTTCAGGTTTGTTTCTTTTCATTGCACCCTCCTCCTACTTGTGTATCTCTTGTTTAGCCTAATGGTTGACTGGGAGAGAATGCCTTCAGGCATTAAGTCCGCCTTCATGTACTTTGTGCATAAAAGTTTAAATAAATAAATATGAAGAACCTGCCACATTATTCCAAATAGACTTTGGCAAAACCTGTGTCTAATCTAACATTAGGAAGAATATAAAACAAAACATCGTTTCGTAATAGCCGACATAGGGTTGTCACAGTTGGTCATATTTAACATTACAGTCACAGAATTAAGAGAAATGTGGGTTACTAAATTAAAAAAAAATCTATAATGGAACATGTACAAATTTTGCAAAATATATAAATAATAGTAATCACTACTTTTTTGTTCCTCGGTTTACAAAGTGACGCAGATAAATATAGGACATAAACTTTGGACCATGTGGTACCAAATCAAGATAACTGATGTGCCATTTTTGAAAAACACAATTGTGTACATTAAAAAATCGTCACGATTTTATTTTTAAACATAAAACTACTTTTTGACAATGTACATCTTTTATACAAAATTTTTTTAAACCTTAAATTTTTTATTTGAGCACCAGCTCAAACTTTTACTATCCAAACTGTATTACTGTGTGGCAATGTTATAAATAATAAATTTCGACTCACTGATAGCAGGTGTGTCCTCGTAACAGATCATGCGCTTGAGAGCTGGATGTCGCAGCAGCAGGTTGGAGACCAGCTGCAGAAGTAATATAGCATCCTCCGGTGAAGCTACCAGTGCCAACCGAGACAAGCGCTTGGCGAACGCCGCTACAAGACCCTCAGGCAAATGACTGGAAATAACAATAATATTATGAACAACTCACTGCCAATAAATTTATACATTGTGAGTCAGTAGATAAAAGTTATACTACAATAGCCATTAATGAGATGGACTCAAAGGGGGTATTGTGTAAAGATTGTGTACACAGTATACTATTCTCTCTGCCCACATTTTGAAAATATGTATGTGCTGATAATTTGGTTGCGTTAAATAATTATGTACATATTTATTTAATGATTTCTATCAATGTATTTATGAAGGCACTTACGTGGAACTGAGGAATATGTCGGCGAGGTGCACGAGGCGACGTTTGTAGCGCGTGGCGAACATTTCCGGCTCAAACATTGCGTACAGCCGGTCGTACATGTCTGGGTAGTCGATGTTGTGTCTTCGGACCAGCTCCAGGACGCCTTGAAGAGCCAGCATGCTGATAGGACCACCTATTTAAAAAAAAATTAATTTACGTATACTAGCAGAAGTCTATTTTTAAAACTATGGCGTGTTCTTTATGATTTTATATAAAAAAAGTGATATTTCTATATAGCAAAATGTATAATTTTTTGGTGACAGGAGGGCAGACAGGAGTGTTTGAGGATAATATTGAGTACTTATCCCAAATACGCTCCCGTGAAAAGGAGGTCGAAAGGACTCAATTGTACCTATAATATCCCAGTATTGAGAAATGTCAAGACGCGTCTAACAGAGAGCATGTCGGTGGCGAGGTGCGGGCGGCTGAGCAGCGGCAGCAGGCGCTCCACCGGCGGCGGCAGCGCGGGCAGACGTACCGACGTCGAGGCTGTCGCAGAGCATGTCGGTGGCGAGGTGCGGGCGGCTGAGCAGCGGCAGCAGGCGCTCCACCGGCGGCGGCAGCGCGGGCAGACGTACCGACGTCGAGGCTGTCGCAGAGCATGTCGGTGGCGAGGTGCGGGCGGCTGAGCAGCGGCAGCAGGCGCTCCACCGGCGGCGGCAGCGCGGGCAGACGTACCGACGTCGAGGCTGTCGCAGAGCATGTCGGTGGCGAGGTGCGGGCGGCTGAGCAGCGGCAGCAGGCGCTCCACCGGCGGCGGCAGCGCGGGCAGACGTACCGACGTCGAGGCTGTCGCAGAGCATGTCGGTGGCGAGGTGCGGGCGGCTGAGCAGCGGCAGCAGGCGCCCACCGGCGGCGGCGGCAGGCGCTCCACCGGCGGCGGCAGCGCGGGCAGACGTACCGACGTCGAGGCTGTCGCAGAGCATGTCGGTGGCGAGGTGCGGGCGGCTGAGCAGCGGCAGCAGGCGCTCCACCGGCGGCGGCAGCGCGGGCAGACGTACCGACGTCGAGGCTGTCGCAGAGCATGTCGGTGGCGAGGTGCGGGCGGCTGAGCAGCGGCAGCAGGCGCTCCACCGGCGGCGGCAGCGCGGGCAGACGTACCGACGTCGAGGCTGTCGCAGAGCATGTCGGTGGCGAGGTGCGGGCGGCTGAGCAGCGGCAGCAGGCGCTCCACCAGCAGCAGCAGCGCGCGGCGGTGCGCGCGCGGCTCGTCGCACAGCGCCCACTGGCACGCGAAGCCCCAGCAGCGGTTCGCGTGCCGCCGGCACACGCCCGGGTGGTACGCGAACTGACCCTTGCCTATGAAAACCGTATCTGTTAAAAACTAATCCAATATTAACAACAACAATCTACAATCTGAAAGCTTTTTTTTAATTGAGTAATACTGAGGTAAATTTACATCACCTACAGGACATAGATCTCTACCATGAGGAGGACTGAACACTCGAGTCGAGTTCGACATTACGAACGCAATATAGTAACATAAGGACATCTTGCACTTAATCAGTCTATTCTAATTGTAGTAAACTCACAATGCGTCCTGTCATAGTCCACTGCAATAAATAGGCCTCTCCTGTATGTGACGATTTGCGGTAATCGCCACACATGGTATGTAGATTGCCGAAAGCTTAACCAGACACACCACAATGTAGATGCTGCTGACCATTACCTATCTGCATTATTTTGGGCAGGTATTTTTTGAGATGGTTTTCCCACTATCTGCCGGATCCATAGCATAGCCATGGCTTCTCCCTTAGTCGCCTCTTACGACGACATCACAAGAAAAGTAACAAATAAAGTGACATAATGAAATTAAATAATAAAATATGTTACCTTCAGTTGCACAAAGCACCTTTTCTTCCTTTTCATCATCCCTATCCTTAGACTTGTTTTTAACTTCCGTCGGAATTTCAACTGTGAGCAGTTTGTCTAATAGCTCCAAGTAGTTTTGCATGTAAATGGAAGATGGTGATCTAAAACAAATTATTTAGTAAGGGCTGAGTCAGACAAAATCTTAATTATACAAAATATTCCATAAAAAGGTATTCCATATTAAATATGACTTCAGGATATCATACACTTCAGTCTAAAGGTCATGACAAAATAAAGTGAGTGATTAGTATAAGTTTCATTGGTACCCTATAATATTCAATACCAAATAATTCAAATCTGCTTATCACATGTAAACAATATTGTCATGGAGAATAAATGGATGTTTTGAATTGCTGCTTACAGGATAAAGTGCACTATAACCATATATAATTGTTGCTTACAATTTGTTATTTCTTTGTACGAGGATAATCTCCACAAGTAATGGCGAGATTCTAAAAAAATATATGAGTCATACTATGCTCATATCATATGGACATGCATCAGGCTGTAATAGTCCACTGTAGAGCATAGACCTCTCGTATGAAGAAGGAATTGCCATAGTCGCCATGCTTGTCAAGGGGATTGGCGATCAAAGTACTGGACAATGCAACATAATTGCTGCTGAATTTTGGTCTGGTAGTCTTCAATATATTTTATTCCATCAAATATTGGAAGTCAAGGTCATTTTCTAGGTTTTTCTCTTAGTCGCCTCTTGTAACACCCATGGTCAGAAGGGAGGTGGGGTATTTTAACGCCACAACCACGTGGTATTTAAAGGATCTAATGTCACCGCAATGGATGATGGCTATAATTATACCACATATCTAAAATCAAATTCAATTATAAATTCTACACTAAAGAAAAACTCTCTTTTAATATCTTTAATAGAAATTCAGGTTTGAATTTTTGAAGGAATATGGTTTCCATTTCTTTTTGCTTTCTTTTTTTTGTTTTTGTTTTGTATTTACTTACTTTTTGTAACCAATTGATGAAAGAACTTTAAGGCCAAATTGCTGCACATCCTTGTACTCAACAAATTCTTGAAATCGCGCAATGGGTGCAGACATTGATATTTCTGAGTCCAGTAATGCATTAAATATGTTCTGAAATTAAATATAATATGTTTTAACTTCTTAAAGCAACAAGGTGAAGTAATTCTCATAGACAAATTTTTAAATTTATTTAGAATAGTATAATTTTTGGGAGATGGCTGTGGAACATGACATTGCAGGTTTGAGACTACCATACAATTATTGCCACCCCAGAAATAAGCATTGTAGCTTAGTTTACAGTACTAACAAGGTGTCAGAAGTGAAAGAATTCTAGTAATAGTATTGATGATTGCTGAAAAAAGGAGTAATGAACTAAGTTTACATTTATATTATATAGTATTTCTTGAAATAGTGTGTGACATCACAATTGTAATATTTATTAAGGATTTTATATCACGCTTGATTTTTAAGTCACGATAGCCGAGTCAATTTATAACCTATTATTACAAAAAAATTCGCGACAGCCGAGTGGTTGGGCGGTCGGAATTTCGAGTCGAGAGACCCGAGTTCGATCCCCAGGTGGCAGGCACGTACAAATGGGTTTTTCAAAAACTTATGACGAATATTGTTGGCTTGGACATACGACGGATATGGCGACGGGCTCACCACCTGGCACGTTGTCCCGACAATATCTTCGGTGGAAGGTGGGTTACCCCTGTATTGGGAATTGCGTGAAGATATTTATTATATTTATTTTATTTATTAATTTTATCTCACCTTCAAACGAACTGATGGGAAATAATATCCATTTGTTGCTTCCAAAGGGTGTTGACCCTCAGCTTGCAACAGCTTGCAAGCGGTAACTAGTGCCTGAAGACGTGAGCTGAGGCGGCCGCGACGTATGCACTCCAAACATCTTGCCAAGGCTGTTTCATAGCACTCAAGCAGCCATCTTGTGTATTCAGCTTCTGGGCTCTGGTCTAAATAGTAATAAAAACTTGATCATGTATGCCTTTTTTTGTAATAAATAAATATCTTCACGCAATTCCCAAAACAGGGGTAGACAGAGGTCTAGTCTAGACATTTAAGTCCCTTTGAACCACCTTCCACCTAAGATATTTTCGGGAAAACGTGACAGGTGGTGAGCCCGTCGCCGTCTTTATGTCCAAGCCAACGATATAGTACATACCTAAGTTTTTGAAAAACCCATTGGTACGAGCCTGCTACCTGGGGATCAAACTCAGGTCACTTGACTCGAAATTCCGACCACCCAACCATATGGCTGTCGCGAATTTTTTTGTAATAATAGGTTATAAATTGACGTAAGCCCAAAACAATGAGTATAACAAAAAAATAAAGCTTTTAAGTACCTTTTCATAAATTTTAAAAAATAATAACAAATAATTACATGACAGAATAAATATAATTAAAATATCCTAACTTTCTTAATGTTTCAGTGAAATAAATGTAGTTATTATGAAGGAGTAAATCTTTAATTCTTCTTTAACAAGAGTCTTCTTTAACAAAACCATAATTTTACATATATTGAGATACCAGTTAGAATCATAACTTTGTTTTCATTCAGAGAGAACAGCTAAATGTATATATCTTTTTTAACATCCATTTAGTATTGACAATACTAGAAAGACAAAGTTACTTTAGCACTTATAACAATTAAATACTAATGGCCTACTACATCAACCTATTTTTCATTAGCCTAATAAAGAATACTGCTTTGATAGGCTAAAAAGCAATTGTTTCTATATCTAATGAATCAATTAAAGAAAAACTGTATTTGTATTCAAATTAAATTCTTTATTTTTTGGCATAGGACATTTCACTTGCCAAAAGTCACTATTTTCGAATCTACCAATTTTTCATAATGAGGTTTTTCTGACGGAGAAAAAACCAACAATAGAAACTCAAGAGATTCTCTTTTTTATCATATTTTAAAGGTACAAAAAAAGTTAAAAATAGCAATAAATAGTCTTACAGACAATCAAAGCATATTCTAAGAAAGTAATAAGGGAAAGGAATAAAATAAATAAGGATTGTAGACCCAGGATGACCAGGCCCCCCAAACCTGTACTGAACTATATGACATGTTGTTGCTGCGAGCATAAGATAGTCAAGTCCACCACTTAAAAAACTAAATACTAAACAAAATGTGTAAAATGTTAAAAGTACTTAAATATTAATATCTACGAGACCATTTATAATTTCAACAGTGTTTTAAAATCATAAAATCAGTAAGGCCAGGCCAGACCAGGTCAAGAGTACCTTAAATCGAAGGGACTGTATGAAGGGAATAATGAAAGTGAACGAAGCAAAACAAGTATGTAAAGATTGTAGCAAGTGGAAAGAAGTGGTCTCTGCTTACTCCTCTGGGAACGAGGCATGATTGTATGTACAATCAGTAAGAACATTAAAAAGTAGACATCTTAAGTTAACTGATTTACTTAACCCTCTTTATGTCTAAGCCAACAATATAATTTCTTACATAAGTTTTAAAATGCAGGCTGACTTTTAGGATGCTGTAAAAACTAATTAGTTTAGTTTGTTAAAAACTAATAAAAAAACACCATAAAATGGATAAACATGATTGCATGGATAAGCAATTCTAAAAAAAAAATATGGAAATTGCACAGGAGTGATTTTTTCTTTCCCATGTTAATGACAAGATTCAATGATTTATTCATTATAAGGAGTCTAGTAACAGGTATTACTAGCTTGTGTTTGTAATTATTTATATGTATATATATGAATATACTCAAACATTAATAAATAGATAAATATGCATATGTTTATTACATAAATCTATATTGTATTGGTTATCTGGTTGATTTAGTACATTATAATTCCATATCTAGGTGTTAAAGGGCCAAATATGTTTTAGTGTAATTATGAGAATTATTTGAGCTAAAGGGTGTGTATCAGTGTGTGTCAAAATATCATAAAACATCTATAATCATTGGTTCATTATGCTAATGCTTATTCACTGACACTATGGACTATTAAAATTGGCCCTTGCTATGATCCCAAAGAAAGTGGCTTAAGCACTTGTGGTATGGAATCAGAAACAATGAAGGTGTAAATTTATAAAAACTGATTTCTACATTGAGCCTAACTGGAATTGAATCAGGGACCTCAGAGCTGATGACACCATGAAAACCAATTATGACATATATTTTCTCTAGTTTCATTCAATAAAGAGTATTCTCTCTATACTGCAATCTCTGTGTAATTTTGTACTTTGTTTTCATATAGGTATTAAATTTGAGTCTACTGATTTAGTTTTATTTACTACACAAACTATAATTGCATCACATATATTTATTTCTTAAAACTTACTAAAATTACTATAATATATAATTTGTTTTAAAAAGAGCCAGTCATTGAGGACAGAAATAAAAAATTATTCCGGTCACAGTGGTTTTGAGGGTTTAGTATATTCATATCTGTAAATAACATGTTTGTAAAAAGCATTGGTCACACATATTAGCAACAATAATATACATTTTCACTAACTTTAAATTTACGGCTTTATGTTCGCTCGCATGTATGTTTGTTTAAAAGGTGCAAGCCTACTTCAAAATATGAATACAACTTAATTGACAGCAACAGTTATTACAGCTACAACACATATACATAGACAACATAAGTAAAAAAACATCGCCTAACGCGTCCGTAGATGTTTTTACAATTCCGTTCTGCAGAATTTATTATGACATTCCAAAGGGCACATTTTTACATAAAGCAATTTACCATCATACCAGTCAATATGATCTTTATCAAATATTGGATTGTGATCACGTAGAGAAAATTATACTTACTATGTACTTTTAGTAGATATTCTTAGTATGTATTTTTACCACAAATTATATTATGTAAAGGCAGCGAAAAATCAATACAATTATTATAGAATGATCGCACATACCTATAGGTTTTAATGGGATGATTTTTTGCACCAAGTCGCCCCTTTTTAATAGCTCTGTGAATATTACTTCAATCGTGAGCAAAAGTACCGTGTGATTATCTGAATCAGCCTGAAACACCAACAAATATATATCAGTAATCCAAAAAAGTAACCTGAGATGTATTCTTACAAATCATACAGTGGCATAAGACTTTGTTTATACTAACATTAAACATTTGAAGGATATCGGCAAGATTGTTTGCATGTTTTCTAGAATTTAAAAATTCATTTGCTTTATTACGTAGCTGTGCCGATATCATTTTCGATAAATTGTGTTGAACAGCAGCCATTTTTGTATTGAAAATTGAAATGAAAGAGTGATTTGTCTATGGAAAGATATTTTTTTTTGGAGAAAGATATTAATTATGTCTACATCACAGAGTATAGTAAGGATTTATTTCTCTTCACTCATACGTCTATGGAACGTAGGATTTATTTATTCAATTTATTATAATGAACCATGATCGAACGTTAAAAATGTCTTTGTTTGCTCTCTTAAATGGAACAACAGAACTTAAAGATAAACACATTATCTTAGTACAGGCAATTAGTATCTAAATCAAAAAAAGCCCTAAAAGTGTAGTGGTTCTGTGATCGAAATTCGAGTCAGTAGCTCGGGTTACGTTCTCCAAGAGGACGGTTCGTATCAAAGTGTATTTCAAAACTTGTGCACGATTTGTATCTTTGGCATGGAAACTAAGACAGCGACAGGCTCACTACTTATCGCGGTGTCTCAAATAAACTACAGTAAAATGTGGGTAGGATGGACTTAATAGTGAAAGAGTGAGGATTTAGAAATGCGTGAAGATGAGAAATGGAATATTAAATTTTTCCCAATACTATAGTAGACAAAAGTTTAAATTACTAAGACTTTTCAACCTACATTTCACTGAAGGCATTTTTCGGACAACTCATCTGGTGGTGAGCCTGTCGCCGTATTTATGTATGTCCCAGCCAACGAAAGTATAAATCGTCCGTAATTTTGAAAAAACCCATTGGTACGAGCCTTTTACCCGGGGATCGAACTCGGGTCTCTTGACTCGAGTTCCAATCTCTCACAACGGCCACCGTGACTACTGAAAAATTAAAATATATATTTTATCAAATCTTATTAGCAATATAATCGATTATAAACAATTGATTTAAATCAGAATCGATATTTTTTTCGCACCACTACAGTATACAACACAAACAATAATTTAGATAACCTCAAAATTTTGGGGGTTATTAATTGGTTAAATGTTAACTTTTGCCGTTAAGACCTAAAGAAACTTCTAGCGATAGTATCGCTTGGTTCGAAACAGGGAATTTTAGTCAGAGCTAGTGTAAGAAGTTTCCTATCTATACAAAAATGGACGGAGATCTCTACGATGAATTTGGTAATTACATTGGTCCGGACTTGGAGTCCGATTCTGACGACGAACAGAGTGTTTATGGACAGGATAACCGTGATGCTGACGAAGATGCCATGGAAGAAGACGAGGATGCAGACGTGGAGCCTGAGGCAGCGCCGATGTCCGTTGTCTTGCATGAAGATAAAAGGTACCACCTTGATTTCTAAAAACCGCTTAAAAACTGTGTTATTTAAATTTTAAAATTTTGTAAATCCATCTCTGAGCTTTGGCGCGTCGTATCATCCTACATAAATTATTATCCTATGTTCATCAGTTGTACAAACAGCATCACAGTATAAAATAATATATATCCATTCGGCAGCTTTGCGCCTAGCACTAAAAACTCTCGTGTAACATTTATAGAAATAATATAAATATGTATGCATTTAAATCTATAAAAATATCCTATTTCATTTGGCGATAGATACTATCCACAGGCAGTTGAAGTCTATGGACCGGATGTAGAGACTGTAGTCCAAGAAGAGGACACTCAAGCTTTGGACAAACCTCTAGTTGAGCCAGTGAAGCATAAAAAGTTTCAATTGCAAGAGCAGCAGTTGCCTGAAACCACTTATGACATGGAGTACTTAGCTGATATGTTAGATAATACCGATTTAATGAGAAATGTTACTCTAATGGGTCATTTGCATAATGGTATGTAGTTATTTTTATCAATCAAATAATATTTGTTCATTTTAAACTAAATTTATTACATTTATATAATATATTTATATTGTATTATTCATGTACAGTTACTACACTTTTATTTAAATGATCAAAATTAAATTAACATAACTTTAACATCTTGACTTTTAAGTTCAGTTTTCCTAATGGATTAACCTTATATACATAAATGTTATGTTGGGTATTGCCCGGAAAAGGTAATATAGGGCATGGCCACTCTTTGATAACACTATGCATGTAAATAAAAGTATAGAAAATGCATAGATTTTTGGTAAACTTTTATAAATTTTAACCGATTGTAATAAGTGTACTTATATAAATATTTTTGTCTATTTGTATTGGATAATATTTGATTTTATTATTTTAGGAAAAACATCATTTGTTGACTGCTTGATTAGACAGACACATCCTGGCACAATAAACAATGAGACCACAATACCTATGAGGTACACTGACACATTGTTCGTGGAGCAAGAGAGAGGGGTATCCATCAAGTCTATGCCTGTAACACTCTTGCTTAAAAATATAAAGGGAAAGTCACACCTGCTCAATATAATGGATACACCAGGGCATGTTAACTTTAGTGACGAAGTCACTGCTGCTTTGAGAATTTCAGATGGTAAGTTCATTCCAACTTAATGTCAGAAATATATTTTATTTTCAGATGAAATTAAAAAAAAAGAGAAACTTGCTGCAATAAATTGTTATGTGGTGTAATTTTGAGCTCATAGTAATCTAAGATTTGTCACTGATACAAATATTGTTCTTGTTTGTTTGCAGTGCCTAAATTAAATTAAAACCCATAACCTTTATCCTTAAGTTATACTGAAAATAAACTAGAATCTATCAATACCTAATATATTGAAATCTATGCAACCATTTTACAGCACACTTCAATCATCATCATCATAATGGCTTGTTAAGCTCTACTACAGAACATTGATCTCTCCCATAAGTGTGGTGACTGCTGGATATTGGCTTGATATTTTTCGATATAGTTATCTCATCTGTTGGTAGCCAATTGTATTTTTAAGGCTTTTCTCTTAGTTTGTTTCTTACAACACCTGTTGAAAGAAAGGGTGTAATATGTTTTTTAGCCATAACCATGTGGCATACCCAAGTAGTCACTCAACAATCGTTATCCTCCTAAATCAGCATTTCTTGAAAAATGGTCTACTTTGCCTTACAACTTCAATCTATTAAAATGTTTCTCTGTACAGGTGCCGTGCTGTTTGTGGATGCAGCCGAAGGCATAATGCTGAACACAGAGCGTCTCCTTCGCCATGCCATACAAGAAAGGGTCCCTCTCACCATCTGCATTAATAAAATTGACCGACTCATATTAGAACTGAAGCTACCGCCTGCGGATGCATACTACAAATTAAGGCATATAATAGATGAGTTGAATTCATTGGTAGAGACAAATCAGCCGCAGGATAACCCTGATGAGCCTGCTACTATATTCTCACCATTGTTAGGTATGTATTGAATTTTGTTCAAAATCAAATTCATTTTTTTTACATAGAAACATGATTGTTTTTTTTTTTTTATTAAAAGTATTGTTAAAGTCAGCAAAGAATAGTCCCAATGTAACTTTTATATTTAATAGAAGTAAGCAATTGAGCAATTTCAAAAACATAGCCAACATAGAAAATCACGTTTTCTAAATTTTCTCTGGCTTGAGTGTTGGTTGTACCTTTGTTGTCTCCTATTCCATTATACTATGATAAGAGCCGTGATTGGGTGGTCGGAAAGCCACGATAGCCGAGTGGTTGGGTGGTCGGAATTTCGAGTCAAGAGACCCGAGTTCGATCTCCAGGTGGCAGGCTCGTTCCAATGGGTTTTAAAAAAAAAAAAAACTTATATATTATATCGTTGACTTGAACATGAAGACAGTGACGGGATCACCGCCTGTCACGTTGTCCCGATAATATCTTCGGTGGAATGTGGGTCAAAGGGACTTAACTGTCTAGACTAGACCTCTGTCTACCCCTGTATTGGGAATTGCGTGAAGGTATTTATGTACGTGATGCTATCCCTATCTGTGAATGTATCTATCTATGTATTTATTCGTTACGTGTTATTTCGCAGGAAACGTATGCTTTGCGTCGTCGCTATACGACGTGTGCTTCACTTTGGAGTCGTTCGCCGCAATGTACGCGTCAGCGCACCCGAACAGCGGGCTGCGCGCGCGCGACATGGCCGCCTGGCTGTGGGGCGACGTGTACTTCAACGCGAAGACCCGACGCTTCACCAAGAAGTCTCCCCACGCGTCAGCTCAGCGGAGCTTCGTTGAGTTCATATTGGAGCCGCTGTATAAGATATTCGCTCAGGTGCGTTGTTTTTATTTGAATGAATTGTAATTTTAATGTAATGATTTAAATGAATATTAGTAAAATAATATTTAATTAAATTTCATTTTTGAACAATTGTACACAATTCACTTTATTTATATATAATAATATCTTCACGCAATTCCCAATACAGGGGTAGACAGAGGTCAAGTCTAGACAATTAAGTCCCTTTATTATTTGATTACTCATTAATCTACCGACCGGTTTTGCAGGGTATTAAATATCCAAACAAAAAAAGTACCGAAGAAAAATATTTATTTAAAAATATACAAATGTCTCATTGAAGTGTATACTTTTAACTCTGAAAAGTTTTAAGTGAATTATTTTGCAGTAACAGGCAGCATATAAAACTAAAAAAAAAATAATACTATTATGTAAAATTTGATTTACTCTACTTCATAATAAATATAGCCTCACTCTTTAAAAGTCCACTGCTGAACATAGCCTACCATAAACATAGCCATGCCTCCCATAGAATATGACACATTGAATGGTCCTCCTGCATCCATCGACTCCTCGAAACATTGTGCTCCTACACTGCGTTTGCCTAAATTATTAATTTTTACCTTGGTCTATGTCAATTTAGAAAAAAAGACTTTCTATGCCGTAAAATGTTTTTATCACTTTATATTGGTGGCTTCGACGCTTGTTGGAGAAATAATAATCAGTGGACTGTATAAATATTGTATTCGACTGAAGCGTACAAATGATCACAAGTCGGACACACGAGACGAGAAGGAAAGGTATGTAAATAAGCACGCGTTAGTACGTCGGAGCTCGTGGCAGCTGACTGGTCGCGAGGCGGCCGCACGAAACTGGCCGCGCCCCTGCTGCTCTTGCCCCGGACTCAGCTGTGCAGTTGAGTTGCATGACTCAACAATATGTATATTCATTTCGTAATTTTCCAGGTGGTGGGTGATGTAGACGACACGCTGCCCGCAGTTCTCGCCGAGCTGGGCATCAAGCTGACTAAACAAGAATCCAAGCTTAATATAAGGCCACTGTTGAGGCTTGTATGCAGCAGATTCTTCGGAGACTTTTGGTAAATAATATAAATAAATAAATATCTTCACGCAATTCCCAATACAGGGGTAGACATAGGTTAAGTCTAGACAATTAAGTCCCTTTGAACCACCTTCCACCGAAGATATTTTCGGGACAACGTGACAGGTGGTGAGCCCGTCGCCGCCTTTATGTCCAAGCCAACGATGAAATTCGTACATAAGTTTTTGAAAAACTCATTGGTACTGCCACCTGGGGATCGACTCGGGTCTCTCGACTCGAAATTCCGACCACCCAACAACTCGGCTACCGAGACTTTTGGTAAGTTGCATTTTATGAATTGTTACAGTCTCCATATGATTTATAATTAAAATCTTTTCGAACCACCTTCCATCGAAGATATCTTTCTAACATTAATTATTCTGTATTAATTACTTTGTAATAATTAAGGGAAAAAAATCAAATTCACTTTTATTATTTGCACTATTTATTTCTAAAAATACCTGACGACTTTCAACCTTCTATTTGTTATCAAATTTTACCTTTTAAATGACTTTAACAAGAGGGACCTGTGTCCTGCTGTGTACTTTTACTGGCTATGATTGTGTATGTATGTTACGTAAGTATAAGTGAAAGGGTAAAATTTCACAGCGGAACAGAGCCTCTCCTTTAAGGTGGATTTTCAAAACTCGCGTATTTGGCATTCCGCAAAATCTCCTCTCTCCTCTATGGGAGAGGCCTATGTCCTGCAGAGGCCGTTATATATCTGTGTACCATATTGCTATTGCGTCACAATCAGTTTATGCTGTTAGGTCAGTTTTCAAAAAAAAAAAAAAAACAAAAACGATAGCCGAGTGGTTGGGTTGATCGAGTATTCGAGTCGAGAGATCCGAGTTCGATACCCAAGAGGTAAGGCACAGGCTAAGGTGTTTTGTTTTTTCAAAACTTATGTACGATTTATATCGTTTGCTTGGACGTGAAGATGGAGATAGGCTCGAAAACTGTCACGTTGTCCCATCAATACTAACCTACTCTATCGCCTACACCTCTATCTACCCCGGTATTGGGAGTATTCTTGAAGATATCTATTTATTAATTGTTTGTGTAGCGGTTTCGTGGAGATGGTGTGCCGGCACGTGCCGTCGCCGGCGGCGGGCGCGCGGCGCAAGGTGGCGCACTGCTACCGCGGCGCGGCGGGCGCGCTGCGCGACGGCATGCTCGCCTGCGACCCGGACGGGCCGCTCGTCGCGCACACCACCAAGATGTACCCCACCGACGACTGCACCTTCTTCTTGGTGAGTCAACATGTGTATATATATATATATATATATATATATATATATATATATATATATATATATATATATATACATATATATATATATATATATATATATATATATATATATATATATATATATATATATATATATATATATATACATATGTATCTTCGGAAACGCATCTGCTATTCCTCCGGTATTACAGATGTTCATGGGCGGCGGTAATCACCATCACGTGTGCCACCAGCTCGTTTGCCTCCCTTTTCTATAAAAAAAAATATGCTACTTACACTGTACATGCTTGTGTGTTTATTTATATTGGGTCACCGACAGGGATTGCATCACAGGAGTGGAAACAGTATTTAAGTATTAAAAATAAGGGAGGTAGGTAAATGTATCCTGAGGTCTTGTGCATTCGACTGCGGAAGAACATCTTATTTTTCATATGTATGGTGTACATATTTCATATGTATGTATTTTTTTCTATTTATTAGAAACAACAAAGAATTACACTTCATTATTAGGTACAAATTATTAAATAAAGACATTGTTCTAGTTAGTGTAACCAGCCCCGTTGTACACAGATTGCTAAAAACAAACATTGACATGGGAGATAAAAACGATGTGTCGAGTTTTACAAAGTGCGAGTTATATTATATTTACCATCAAAATAATTTTACAACGATATAATATTTATTATTTTACTGTCTGTACTGTGACTTTATGTCCAACCACTCGGCTATCGTGACTTTTTAAATAATTCCATTCTACTATTAAAAAGGCGCACGCACACCTGCATTTGTCTTTCATTTTGTAATGGCAAGCAATACATATTTATGTATATATAAATACATTTAATATTCTACTGAAGGTTATAGGCCACTGCAGAAGGGTTGGTTTTGCCAGTAGTGGGTTTAGCGATCACAGTACCAGGTACCTTAATTTACGAGTTGAGTACAAACAAACACTTGTATTCTTCACACAGTTCAAACATCTGTGTGATGAATAACCAACACGGCTATCGGCTCGACTAAATAAATATTCACGTAAATATATTCTAGCTTTAGCTAAGACATTAAGACGGCGATAGGCTCACCACCTATCCTGACCACCTTGTCCTAAATAGGCGTCCATGGGTTGAAAGAACTAAATTGTACAGCTCTCTGTCTACCCCCAGTATTGGTAAAATGCCTACCTTCACCAATTTACCACATATCACGTTGGCCCAAATGGGCATCGATGGGTTGAAAGGACAAAATCTACCCCCCACCACATTGGTATATCTACCCCAGTATTGGTAAAACGCCTATCTTCACCAATTTACCACCTATCACACAAATGGGCTTCGATGGGTTGAAAGGACAAAATTGTCCAGCCCTCTGTCTACCCCCAGTGCGTACCATCACCAATTCCCCCCAACACTTAACCCGGCAGGTGCTGGCGCGCGTGATGTCGGGCACGCTGCACGCGGGGCAGGCGGTGCGCGCGCTGGGCGAGAACTACAGCGCGCAGGACGAGGAGGACTCGCGGCTCATGGACGTCGGCCGCCTCTGGCTCTACGAGGCGCGCTACAAGGTTCGAATCGGCTTTACTCAAATGTAATTTTTTTTTTCAATAATAAAAAAATGTGTATTTTGGGTGCGTTGTTTGAATGGTGTAGAAATTAACATTGAAAGTTGACATTGAAAAGGGTCGTGGTAAGCCACTTCTCACTTTCGAAGACCATGTGAGAAAATTACCTAGAAGTGCGTGTATGTAGAAAAAGAGGTATGGATATCAATGGAGGCAGATGGCAAGGGACCTTTTTATGTGGCTATATTCGGGTGAGGCATATGTGAAGCAGTGGACTTTTGATAGGCTGTTATGATGATGATGACAAAAGAGGTATGCAGGGACCTAAAACACTTTGCGATCTGTTTTTTTCTGAGTACTGTGTCAGGAACTATGCGTGAAGGTATTTCTTTATTGAATTTTCATATATAAATTTGGAAAACATTCACATAGAACGCATGTACACATTCACGTATGGCGGTGTGTGTATTCACGTGTTGCGGTGCGGTGTGGCGGGGAATACCTGTGTGTGTATATGTGAGTGTGTGCGTGCGTGCGTGTGCGATTCACGTATGGCTGTGTGGTATGTTCACGTGTTGCGGTGCGGCGTGGCGGGGAATACCTGTGTGTGTATATGTGAGTGTGCGCGTGCGTGCGTGCGTGTACGATTCACGTATGGCTGTCTGTATGTTCACGTGTTGCGGTGCGGCGTGGCGGGGGACAGCTGTGCGCGTGTGTTCACGTGTTGCGGTGCGGTGGCGGGGAATACCTGTGTGTATATGTGAGTGTGTGCGTGCGTGCGTGTGCGATTCACGTATGGCTGTATGGTATGTTCGTGTTGCGGTGCGGCGTGGCGGGGAATACCTGTGTGTGTATATGTGAGTGTGCGCGTGCGTGCGTGTGCGATTCACGTATGGCTGTCTGTATGTTCACGTGTTGCGGTGCGGTGTGGCGGGGAATACCTGTGTGTGTATATGTGAGTGTGTGCGTGCGTGCGTGTGCGATTCACGTATGGCTGTATGGTATGTTCACGTGTTGCGGTGCGGTGTGGCGGGGAATACCTGTGTGTGTATATGTGAGTGTGTGCGTGCGTGCGTGTGCGATTCACGTATGGCTGTATGGTATGTTCACGTGTTGCGGTGCGGTGTGGCGGGGAATACCTGTGCGTGTGCGTATGTGTGTGCGCGTGTGTGCGTGTGTTCACGTGTTGCGATGCGGCGTGGCGGGGGGACAGCTGTGCGCGTGTGTGCGTGTGTTCACGTGTTGCGATGCGGCGTGGCGGGGGGACAGCTGTGCGCGTGTGCGCGTGTGTTCACGTGCTGAGGTGCGCAGGTGGAGCTGAACCGCGTGCCGGCCGGGTGCTGGGCGCTGCTGGAGGGCGTGGACCGGCCGGTGGTGAAGACCTGCACGCTGGTGGACGCGCGCGAGCGCCGCGAGCTGCACACCTTCCGGCCGCTGCGCTTCAACACGCACGCGGTCGTCAAGATCGCCGTGGAGCCGGTCAACCCCTCCGAGCTGCCCAAGATGCTGGACGGGCTGCGCAAGGTGACCCGCACTAATACCAAAAAAATTAATTCACTTATTTAAAAAAAAAAAACTAATTCTGAAATGTAGAAATCATCGAATAAAATTAATTAAAGGCGTGCTTCGATGCTTTGGGGTATGTTCATCGAATAAGCAGTGACCGAACGGCGAAGAAAATGTACAGCATGATAGCTAACGGACCCATAGATAAGATAATTTGACGTTTGTTCAAATGTTTGAAGAGAGTTCCTCGTCATATTTGTCATTTCGTTTCATTTGCGGTCGTCGACTTTATTTTTTTAATTTAATATATTCACGCCGTTCTCAAGACTGGGGTAGACAGAGTTTTAGACAGTTAAATCCTTCCGACCAACTGTTCAACGAAGGCATTTATTGAGACAACGTGACAAGATAGCCCGTCGCCGTCTTTAAGTCCAAGCCAACGATATGATTCGTACATAAATTAAAAAAAAACCCATTGGTACGAGCCTGCTACCTGGGGAATGAAATCGAGTTTCTCGAATCGAAAATTCCTACCACCCAAACACTCAGCTATCGTGACTTTTTTACTTACCGCTTGGACACAATAACGACCCAAAGAAGCTTGGGTGTTACCCAAGCTAGCTAGCTACCCTCTGTATTTTGAATGGTGTGAAGATATATATCTCAATGGGTGTTCGGTCTAATTGGAGTCCATTATCTACCCTCTGTATTTTAAATGGCTTGAAGATATATATCTCAATGGATGTTTGGTCTAATTGGAGTCCATTGTCTACCCTCTGTATTTTAAACGGCGTGAAGACATATATCTCAATGGGTGTTTGGTCTAATTGGAGTCCATTGTCTACCCTCTATATTTTAAACGGCGTGAAGATATATCTCAATGGATGTTTGGTCTAATTGGAGTCCATTATCTACCCTCTGTATTTTAAACGGCTTGAAGATATATATTTCAATTGGTGTTTGGTCTAACTGGAGTCCATTGTCTACCCTCTGTATTTTAAACGGCTTGAAGATATATATATCTCAATGAGTGTTTGGTCTAATTGGGTCCATTGTCTACCCTCTATATTTTTAAACAGCGTGAAGATATATCTCAATGGATGTTTGGTCTAATTGGAGTCCATTGTCTACCCTCTGTATTTTAAACGGCTTGAAGATATATATTTCAATTGGTGTTTGGTCTAACTGGAGTCCATTGTCTACCCTCTGTATTTTAAACGGCGTGAAGACATATATCTCAATGGGCGTTTGGTCAAATTGGAGTCCATTGTCTACCCTCTATATTTTAAACGGCGTGAAGATATATCTCAATGGATGTTTGGTCTAATTGGAGTCCATTGTCTACCCTCTGTATTTTAAACGGCGTGAAGACATATATCTCAATGGGTGTTTGGTCTAATTGGAGTCCATTGTCTACCCTCTGTATTTTAAACGGCGTGAAGACATATATCTCAATGGGCGTTTGGTCAAATTGGAGTCCATTGTCTAGCCTCTGTATTTTAAATGACTAAGATATATATCTCAATGGGTGTTTGGTCAAATTGGAGTCCATTGTCTACCCTCTGTATTTTAAACGGCGTGAATATATATATATATATATATATATATATATATATATATATATATATATATATATGTATGTATATATATATATATATATATATATATATATATATATATATATATATATATATGTATATGTATATATATATATATATATATATATATATATATATATATATATATATATATATATATATATATATATATATATACATATGTCAATACGTGTGCGGTGGGGTCTGGCGGGCAGGTGAACAAGTCGTACCCGCTGCTGTCGACGCGCGTGGAGGAGAGCGGCGAGCACGTGGTGCTCGGCACCGGCGAGCTGTACCTGGACTGCGTCATGCACGACCTGCGCAACATGTACTCGGAGATCGACATCAAAGGTACATAGTGACTGTTCCTCTGCCTGTTTCTGTGATTACTTTGTAAAAAATAAAACGTAGTGTCGTTGGACACGGTATAGGACCGGGGTTCCTTGTTATTAATATATTTGTCGGCGTAGGGTAGGCCACTCGGCAACTCGTTGTTAAATCCGTCTGGGGCCGTATCAGAAAACTGTTATAAATGGGTGGAAACGCAGTAAGTTCGATACAGGAAGATGACCGTTCACACTGCCGTCCGTTTCGTAACTGAAGACCCGAGAATATTCTTGAAGACACTTTACATCAGAAGTCAAATGACATTGACAACACATAGTAGTCAAATCCGCTCTGTCACTTCCTGTGTCAACCCCACTCAAGCGCACTACTTGCACGTTTCCGAAGACTTAGTAGATGGCATTGTAACCAAAATTGTTGGCTTATCTTGATTCTGCGACATATTAATTTTAAGTTTTATTCGAGGTATAAAGAAAGAAATTATTCGGATATACATTTTTTATTATGATTTTTTATTGATAATAAAAAAAAATACAAAGTTATCAACTTTATTTAATTTACAATTATTTAAAAATTATAATAACGGTCATCACGTAGACTATACATTAGACACTGTTTAACCATCATAAAAAGACTACACATAGATAATTAAAATCTTACGCTACGGACGTTTTTTCCCGGTTAGGGTACCCCTCCGCATCGTCCCATAAGGAACTCCGTTCCAAAAAATACATAATTTTACGAGAAATTCCTAACGGAGTAGCCAGAGACAGCAGTTAGCCAAGTGTCAAGAATTCATTCATTCATTCAATTCTTTCGAATTCATCATTTTCTTTATACATGCACGTATAGGTTTCCGAGTATTCTAGTCTCTGCCTTCTTCGAGAAATTACCTTACATGGTCTTAGTTTTTCTATTATATCTATCCTATCTCGATTACTTTAACTTTCGCGCAGTATATTATCTCCACCATTCGGTTTTCACTCATTCCCTCAACCTGCACAAACCATCGAAGCACGAACTTCAACCGTTTTTTAATTTACACCGAATTTTTTAACCGAATTTTAATTTATACGTAATATATATATATATATATTATATTATACCTTTGATGAGGCCTGTCTGCGCCACAGACAGAAATTTATGAATATCTTTTACAAGACAATTCATAGAGGTAGTAATTCATTGCAAGCCCAGTTTTTAATGTTAACGGAAAATTCGTATTCGCCAAAGATTGGTTGAACCATTAACATTCAAATATAATAAGACACGATTTAGCTATCAACGGGCACGCATGCAAATTAAAGTTATTGTAATTAAGTAATAAATATTTAATACGAAAAGAAGAATAATTTTTTTACCGTGTTCTATTCTGAACGTGCCTTTATAGACGAAACCGAGTTGGTTTAGTTACAAATAACAATAAGTAAATGGGAAATTATAAGTGTTTGTGTTATTTTAAATCAAATATGGAATTCCACCAAGCGACTTTAATCGTGGGTGTAAAGTACATCAAAGTTAGCACTAATTATTTAAGTGTAAACCCTGGCTGTTAACTGTTATAATAATAATTAACATAATAATAATATAGATAGATAGTAGTATAGTGATATGGCAATAATAATGTAGTAATATAGATAGGGACATTATCACATACTTTTCTTTGATCCCAAAGTTAGCATCACTTGTGTTATGAAGTCAGAATCAACATAGTTACAACAATTACCAGTGTCTTCATTCTTGCAACCGCCCGGACCGAGTGTCCGGGTGTTTTTGGTACCTTCGTTGTTTCCGATTTAATTTTGAATTTAACACTTTAGTGCTTTAGCTATGGCTTTTCGCATTGGGATCAGAGCAATGTTTGTGATGTTGTCCTTGTCTGTCTGTGTGTGTGTGTGTGTGTGTGTGTGTGTGTGTGTGTGTGTGTGTGTGTGTGTGTGTGTGTGTGTGTGTGTGTGTGTGTGTGTGTGTGTGTGTGTGTACTGTGTGTGTGTGTGTGTGTGTGTGTGTGCGTGTGCTTGTGCGTGTGCGTGTGTGTGTGTGTGTGTGTGTGTTTATTTACTCGTGTGCGTCGGCACGGCAGTGGCGGACCCGGTGGTGTCGTTCTGCGAGACGGTGGTGGAGACGTCGTCGCTGAAGTGCTTCGCGGAGACGCCCAACAAGCGCAACAAGCTGACGATGATCGCCGAGCCGCTGGAGCGCGGCCTGGCCGAGGACATCGAGGCGGGCGCCGTCTGCGTCTCCTGGGACCGCAAGCGCCTCGGCGAGTTCTTCCAGAACAAGTGAGTGCGCACGTGCGTACTGCAGCGACGAGCCGAGCATGCTCGCCGAGCCGCTAGTGCGCGGACTGGCCGAGGACGTCGAGGCGCCTCGGCGAGTTCTTCCAGAACAAGTGAGCGCGAGTTTTGTTGCAAGGCATCTCCTTTTAGCAGGCTTTTTTTAGCAGAGGACGAACAAGCGAGATCACTGCTGATGAAGAAAAGAGGTGCAAATGACACCGCACGTGTAACACCTTTTTCTTTTCATCTTCTTTGTATCTGGTACACATGTAAAAAGGTATATCTCCATATTCGGATTCCAGTATTTCCTAATAGATTTTTTATATATTTTTGCCTTACTCCTTGATTTATGGTTACATATTACAAAATGTTTAAAGGAGTCTTCAAGCATTTCTCAATTCTGGTAAAGACAGAGGTTATATTTTTTTTTAATGAAAAGGGAGGCAAACGAGCAAGTGGCTCACGTGATGGTAAGTGATTACCTCCGCCCATGAACACCCGCGATAATGAACCAGAGGCATAGCAGATGCGTTGCCGGCCTTAAAGTGCCCTCCCCATAATGGGGGAGGGGGTGTGTGGGCCTCCGGTTACCTGCACTCACCAGACGAAACGCAGAAGTTTATTAGACTTTTACTTCACGCCGGTATTCTGTGAGGTCGCGGTACTTCCCCAGTCGAGCCGGCCCATTCATGCAACAACAAAAGCTGATGCGTGGCTCTACCACTGTCAAAAATTTAGTTATATAGATAAATATAAACATATTATTTATATAAATATAAAGATCCATGACTAAGGTACAATAACTCATATGAATCACACATATGTTTGCCACTAGCGGGATTCGAACCCGCTACCCTGGCTATCTGTCCGTCAATTAACCGTTTGATTAATGTGTATATATTAACGATCAGGTACGACTGGGATCTGTTGGCCGCTCGGTCGATATGGGCGTTCGGGCCGGACGCGACGGGGCCTAATATTCTAGTGGATGATACATTGCCGTCGGAGGTCGATAAGCATTTACTTGCTTCGGTCAAAGACAGCATTGTACAAGGTACGTTATCTAAATGACATTTGTGTTTTATTTCATAATTACAACATTCGACGAATTGCTTAGCAATTTCAATGGCCGCCGAAAGATGGCGTTAAAGTCAATACAAAATTAAGAAGATGACGGGCAGAAGCCACTACTAAAAATATTAATAGCAATATTATTAAGTGCTAAATTTACGACGAACTCTGCTGTGAAGAAATGCGTGTGAAGTAAATGGGTGAAAACTTTCGCACTAGAGAAATATAAAAAAAATATTTGGTATTTTTTTTAAAAAGGATGGGTGAAGCCTGCCAAACCACACTGGAACTTAATGCCGGACGTTCTCTTCTTGTCTCTCTCTCTCTCTATCTCATCTCTCATGAAAATTTATCTTCATGCTATTCCCAATGCAGAGTAGGCAGAAGTTTAGACCTTGTTTAGACAAAATTAGAATTGTTTAGACAATTAAGTCTTGACAACGTGTCAGCTGGAGAGCCGTCAGTTTATTAGTACAAGCCGTGAAGATATTCACGCTATTCCCAATACTGGGGTAGACAGAAGTCTAGATAATTAAATCCTTACGATCCATCTTTCACCGAAGACATTTTCTTTTGAGACAATGTAAGAGATATTTAGCCTGTTTACGTCTTTATGTCCAAGCCAACGAGATAAATCGTACATAATTTGTGAAAAAACCCATTGATACGAGCTTACCTAGGTTGAATTTGGATCGAACTCGGGTCTTTTGAACTTTGAATTCCGTTCAGCCAAACACTCGGCGCTGTGACATATAATGATGGGCGGGCGTGCTTGCTTGTACCTCGTAGGGTTCCAGTGGGGGACGCGCGAGGGCCCGCTCTGCGAGGAGCCCATACGGAACGTCAAGTTTAAGATCCTGGACGCCGTGATCGCGCAGGAGCCATTGCACAGAGGCGGCGGACAGATCATACCCACGGCGCGCCGGGTAAGGACCGACATAGCCATGTCTTTTTTTTTTAAGAAAAAGGGAGGCAAACGAGCTGGTGGCTCACGTGATGGTAAGTGATTACCACCGCCCATGAACACCCGCAATACCAGAGGCTTAGCAGATGCGTTGCCTCCCTTAGAATGCCCCCCCTCCCCCATAATTGGGGGCGGAGGGTGTGATTCTTCACACAGTCTATCGATCTCCGTGAACGAGTGACGTGCACATCGGTTCTCATGGGTGCCGTCAGGTCTGAGGTCTCGGGTTCGATTACCGGATGGGACGCTATAGAAAATAATTTTTTCTACAAGTTTCTCGGATCTGGGTGTTCTTGGTGCCTTCGTAATTTCTGATTCCTGAACACAAGTGCTTAAGTTACTTACTTTGCTATCAGAGCAATGTATGTTATGTTGTCCCTATCTATGTAAGTAATTTCGCATACTGGGATTGTCAGAGATCTCGACAATTAAGTCCTTTCGGTCTACCTTTGACCAAAAACATTTTTGGGACAGCGTGATAGGTGGTGAGCCTGTCGCCAGCTATATATATCGTACAATAGTTTAAAAAAATCTAAATCTAATTATCTTCGGTGGAAGGTGGGTCGAAGGGGCTATAAGTCTAGACTTGACCTCTGCCCCTGTATTGGGAATTGCGTGAAGATATTTATTTAGTATTATAATTTTAAAAAAATCCATTGGTACGAGCCTATCGACTGGGGAGCGAACTAGGGTCTCTTGACTGTGAATTCTGATCACCCAACTATTGTGACTTTTTAATATTAAAGTAAATATCAAAAAGTAAGTTCCATCTGCTGTTTCTGTTCCTTTTTTTTTTTTTTTTTTTTTTGAGGAATAATTCTGTAATATTTTTTTATTTTACTTATTGGAACTTCATTGCCTCCTTTCACTTATAAAAAGCTGATTGTTCAGTGTCAAAGGGATCTCCATGAGGAACCGTTTTAACAAATAACAAATTGACAGAGCACTTCATATATTTAGCACTTTAACAGTGGTAGAGTCACCACGCATCAGCTTTTGTTGTACCGGGTGTGAAGGAGAAGTCTAACAAACTTCTGCGTTTCGTCTGGTGAATGCAGGTAACCGGAGGCCCACACACCGCCCTCCCCCAATTCTGGGGAGGGTGGGGGTCACTCTAAGGGAGGCAACGCATCTGCTTTGCCTCTGATATTGCGGGTGTTCATGGGCGGCGGTAATCACCATCACGTGAGCCGCCTGCACGTTTGCCTCCCTTTTCCTTAAAAAAAAAAAAAATTTTTTTTTCTTATAGGTGGCGTATTCAGCCTTCCTGATGGCAACTCCTCGTCTGATGGAGCCCTACCTTTTCGTCGAGGTGCAGGCGCCCGCTGACTGCGTCTCCGCAGTGTACACAGTCCTGGCGAAAAGGAGAGGTAATGGCCTCGTCATCATCATCGTAAAAGTCACGATAGATTGTCTAGACCTCTGTCTACCACTGTATTGGGAATGTCGTGAAGAAATTTTTTCGTTATCATCATCTGAGTGGTAAACGTCACGATAGCCGAGTGGTTGGGTGGTCGGAATTTCGAGTCGAAAGACCCGAGTTCGATCCCCAGGTGGCAGGCACGTATTAATGGTTTTTTTTTTCTTTGAAAACTTGTACGAATTATATCGTCGACTTGGACATTAAGACGGCGACGGGCTCACCATCTCTATAGATTCCCGGACGGGTCAATATAGAAACCCGCTTTTTCTACATCGCCTTGTTCCGTTGCCATAATACTTGACGACCTCCGTGGACGAGTGGCACCGGTTTTCATGGTGTTGCCAGCTCTGTGGTCCCGGGTTCGGTCGGATCAATGTAGAAAACAGTTTTTCTACATTTTCTCGGGTCTGGGTGTTTGTGGTACCTTCGTTGTTTCCGATTCCACAATAAAAGTACTCAAGCTGTTTACTTTGGGATCAGAGCAATGTATGTGATGTTGTTTCTATGTATGTATATATGTATTCAGATCTTTATTTAAAAACTCTTTGCGATCGGATCGATGCGTGTGACGTTGTCCCCATATCTATATGTGTCATTGTATACCCACACGCGCACGGCGCACGTGTCGCGGCAGGTCACGTGACGCAGGACGCGCCGGTGGCGGGCTCGCCGCTGTACACGATCAAGGCGTTCGTGCCCGCGGTGGACTCGTTCGGCTTCGAGACGGACCTGCGCACGCACACGCAGGGCCAGGCCTTCTGCCTGCAGGCCTTCCACCACTGGCAGATCGTGCCCGGCGACCCGCTCGACAAGAGCATCGTCATCAGGTGACCCAGGCGCGCGCGCGCGTCTACGTCTGTTGACGATTTGGTTTTTTTTTTTTATATATCCAATGTTTGACATACGACAGCCGCCAATATTTGACAGATCGCAGCCAACATTTTTTTTTGTTTATTTATTTATTTAAATACTGGTGCTATGATGTCGTCTCCAATAAACGCATATATATATATATATATATATATATATATATATATATATATATATATATATATCTTCCTCGACTGGGAAGTACCACGACCTCACAGAATACCGGCGTGAAGTAGAAGTCTAACAAACTTCTGCGTTTCGTCTGGAGAGTGCAGGTAACCGGAGGCCCACACACCCCTCCCCACGGCACTCTAAGGCCGGCAACGCATCTGCTGCTGCCTCTGGTATTGCGGATGTTCATGGGCGGCGGTAATCACTTACCATCACGTGAGCCACCTGCTCGTTTGCCTCCCATATTGACATATGACAGCCAATATTTGACGGATCGCAGCCAACATATTTTTATTTATTTAAAGAACGACGATTATTATTATAATGGATAGTTAAATGTTTAATTTTGGCTGTAATGTGTTAAATATTATGTAGTGAAATCTTATATTTTTAATCTACACAACCAAACTGATTTGAGTCACCTACACATGTGTACTTTGTAATGTCGCATATGTTTTATTGGCAAATACTAGTGATAGTAAATAGAGGTTTAGACAATTAACATTTTTGGGACAACGTGACGGGTGGTGAGCCAGTCGCCATCTTTATGTCCAAGCCAACGATATAAATCGTACACAAGTTTTTGAATAAACCTATTGGTACGAGTCTGCCACGTGAGTATCGAACTCGGGTCTCCTGACTCGAATTCCGATGACCCATCGACTCGGCCATCGTGACTACTAGATAGTAGTTACAGTTTCATAACGTATCGAAAAATGCCACGCAAGCAAAGTAAAATTTGATGAACTACAATGTATAATTAAAGCAAAACCCTCTTTGATACATATAGTAATACTTACAGAAACGTGGTTGAGATCCGAACAAGATGCCAACCTATACCATTTACCGAACTATACACATATTTATAACTATAGACCGAACAGCCGAGGAGGAGGCGTGTCTATCTTCGTACACAAGAGCATCAAATATAACGTAACCGAGGAAGTGTTTGAAAATTACAATAATTTTTATGGATATATCTACCTAAATTTGCATTAAACATTGGGGGTGTATATAAGCCAGGTGATACTAACGTACAAAGGTTTATGGACCGATTTTCCTTGCAATTAGAGAAAAGGAAGAGGTCGATTGTTCTCGGCGACTTCAATTTGAACTTATTAATAATGAACAATTATATTTCAAATTATCTGTCAACTTTGGAAGAGGCTGGTTACTTTCTTGTAAATAAGATCGATGAAAATTTTTGCACACGGGAAACTACAACGTCCAAAACTATTTTAGACCACATCAGTTCTGATTTAAATAACAATTATTTTTATATGGCAATCCTGGAATCTTCTATGTCTGACCACAAGCAGATCTACTTGGAGTTTACAAAACATACGCCACAAACAAAATTAAAAGCTATGAAGGAATCGACTATAAAAACTCTCTATGAAACTTTTTCAAAGTGTACATACTTAAATAAAGACGATGACTACAACTATCTAGAAAACTTTATAACGGAAAAAATAAATAAAAATAAAATATTTAAAACAAAAATATTAAACTTACCTAAAGACGATTGGATAAATCGGGAAGTAATTGAAATGATTAATCGACGGAATTTTTTATGGAAAAAACTAAAAACCGATAATCAAAATACATAACTGCATAAGACTTTCGTATCAGAAAAACATAAAGTGAAAAAGAAGATTATTTACGAGAAAACTATATACTATGATAAAATCTTTAACCAGTGTAACAAAAATCCAAAGAGAATGTGGGAGGTTATTAATCCTTTAACTAGAAATAATGTTAGAAATAGTTGTACTCTTCCTAAACTATCAATTAATTCTTGTATATTAAATAAGGACTTAGAAATTTGCGAAGCGTTTAACACCTTCTTTTCATCTGTTGGTACTAAATTAGCGAGTAAAATACCAACAAAATATCATATTAACTCACATTCTTTCTATCGAAATCATGATATAAGTAACTCATTAATACAGTTTAAGCCATGTACTGCCACAGAAATCACTAAAATAATTGATAATTTAGATGCCAACACTTCTGCTGGTATCGACGGTATAAGTACTAAAACTATAAAATGTTTAAGAAGTCTAATTGTTGAAGGATTAACAAAGTGCATAAATAAGTACTTAGAAAATGGCATATTCCCTGATAGATTAAAAATAGCGAAGGTCACAGCTATTTACAAATCCGGAAAAAAATCTGATCCCAATAATTACAGACCTATATCTATTCTCCCTGTAATTTCTAAAATCTTCGAAAGAATAATATACACACGACTCAATGAATTTTTGTCAGAAAAGAATATTTTGATGGATCAACAATACGGTTTTAGAAAAAAATCTAATACACTTTCTGCTGTCATTGACTTGGTAACGAAAATAAAAACGTACGTCGATCAAAAACACATTTGCCTCGGAACTTTCATTGACCTGAAAAAAGCTTTTGATACTGTTAGCCATGTAAAGCTTTTAAAAAAAAAATAATGATTTAGGCATCTCAGGACAAGCTCACAAAATATTATCTTCGTACTTACAAAATAGGTACCAAATAGTAAGAATAGGAAAATCCGAAAGTACTCCTAGTCTCATATCTTACGGCATTCCGCAGGGCTCGATTTTGGGGCCTTTGCTGTTTTTAATTTACGTAAACGATATCAATCAAATAGGCCTAACAGGACATTTAACCATGTACTTCGGACACTCCATAACTAATATTATTAACCAAGCACAAACTGATCTTAACTTGCTTAATGAGTGGTTTCTACATAACCTCTTAACGATAAACGCCACAAAAACATCTTACATGATATTTGCCGCCAAAAATTAAAAAAATTGTTTCTAAAACGTCGCTTACAATCAACAATGAAGTAATTAATAGATCTAACCATGAAAAATACTTAGGCCTAATATTAGATGACAAATTATCATGGAAACCACACATAGAACATGTAAGATCAAAACTAATATCATTCAATGGAGTAATACGCAAAATAGGAAATTGTATACCTTTTAGAGTAAGAAGTACTGTATATAATTCTCTGGTTAAGCCTCATTTAGATTATTTAATTGAAGTTTGGGGATCAGCTGCTAAAACCAACCTAGAACAACTACAGCGAACACAAAACAAATCAATAAAACTACTATACCATTACAAGCATTTTACTTCTACTGAACTACTATACAGGAAAACTAAATTATACAATATAAAACAAATATATAATTTCAATACATGCTTACTAATAAAAAAATACTTTCGAATACTATTGAAACAAACATTACATTTACTACAAAGACACATAAATACAATTTTAGAAATAAAAACAAGTTAATGGTACGTCCACCTAGAACAAATAAATATGGAAGAAATAATATTATGTTTGAAGGAGTACAATTATACAATAAGCTACCTGTCGAAATTAAGCAATACACAAATGTGAATTTATTTAAAAAGAAACTGAAGTCGTATTATGCATTACAAACAAGCTGTTGATTTTTTTAAAAAAATGTATATTCTGTAAAACATAAGCACTCTCTGTAAAAAATAACCTTACAATTGTACTGTATTATAAGTAATTTTGTTTGCATGCTCCTACTCTAGAATAAGATTTTTTCTTTTTCATATTGTAATCTCATGTAAGTGAACGACACAATGTTCTTATGAGAATAAAGTTCTTTAAACCCAAGTGACCATATATATATATATATATATATATATATATATATATATATATATATATATATATATATATATATATATATATATATATATATATATATATATATATATATATATATATATATATATATATATATATATTTTACTTTACTTACCTTGTATTTTCAGACCTCTAGAGCCTCAACCGGCCACACACCTGGCTCGCGAATTCATGATCAAGACCAGACGGCGCAAGGGTCTAAGCGAAGATGTCTCCATCAACAAGTTCTTCGACGACCCCATGTTGTTGGAGCTCGCCAGACAAGACGTGCAGTTGAACTGAAATCAATACATTCGCACACCAATGTATTATTTTTAAGTGTATATTTCATAAGAAGTAAAAAAAAGATGTGCATTCGTTGAATTTTTTATTTACCTTTTCAGGCCACCCTGAGTGTAGCTAGGCAAATTCTAGAAAGCACCAATTGTTTCTAGCTATTTGAGGCTAACGTATCACGATTTCCCCGTCAACTTCATTTTTATGGAGATTTTAGTGTAAAATTATGGTGCATAATTCACTTTCACACACTTCAACAGTGGTAGAGCCACGCATCAGCTTTTGTTGTTGCATGAATAGGCTGGCTCGACCGGGGAAGTACCAACCTCACAGAATACCGGCGTGAAGTAGAAGACTGAGAAACTTCTACGTTTCGTCTGGTGAGTGCCAATATACAATCAGCCAACATACAACCAAGCAACATAACATATAACTTTAGTATAGTGCATAAAATGTAATGGTTATATTCTCTCTGACAGTGCCATGAATTGGTAGTAAAGCTTAACTTTGTCACGCTTTTATTTATGGATAAATATATTATAACAATAAGAACATAAGGGATTCTCCCTTCCGAAAGAACAAAACCAAGGGGTCATAGCCTTGCCGTCCATTAAATATTCTACGCTAGCTGACCCCGCGGCATTTCTCTCAAATGTAACCTAAGTAACTCTTTATAACACCAGCTCTCTGCCAAATAAATTACAAAACATACAGAACAATTTTTTATAATTTATTTTTAATGAATATTGTACAGGCATTTACTGAAAAGCTATATAATATAATACTATAATATAAATGGAAGTACCACGACTTCAATGAATACCGGCGTGAAGTAGAAGTCTAACAAACTTCTGCGTTTCGTCTGGTGAGTGCAGGTAACCGAAGGCCCAGACACCCCCCTTCGCCAATTCTGGGGGGGGGGGGGCACTCTAAAGCTGGCAACGCATCTGCTATGCCTCTGGTGAGTGAGTGGGTTACTTCTGCTTTTTCGCAGGTATCGGGCCTCATTACCCGGACGTCTTCTCAGGGGGCTGCTGCTCCCCCGGTCCTGGGTACCGCTTTCTGCGGTGTATTGTAGAGGTATTGCGTATTTTACGCCTTAAGTCGGGTCTTACACTCTCTCCGTCCTCCCCCTCAACGAGGCCGGGTGGTGGCTGCAACAATTCCCTTGGGAGAGGTCGACGCTCTGGTGGTCGAGCGTGCTGCGGCAGGAGGTCCGATAAGGACGCCAGGTCGCGCAGGTCTTCATGTGGCCCATTATCAGCGTGGTCATACACCTTCCGCGCCAAATGGACCACAAACTCTTGGAAGGATTCGATTTTGAGATCTCTGGCGATGACGTCATTCCGGACGTATCAACCAGCTCCCACAATCACTCTAAGGGAAATGTTTTGCTGAACCTGCAATCTTTTCCGCTGTGCGGGAGATGTGAACGCGTACCACGCTGGTGATGCATACGTAATTCGCGAGCGTATGTAGGTCTTGTAGATCCCTACCTTGGTCTTCATTGGTAGGTTGAATGCCAGAACCGGTCAGTGGATCGCCCCCGCAGCTCTTGCACGCTGTATTACATATTCGACCTGAGGGGTCATACGTAGAGAGCGGTCAATCTGGCATCCAAGGTAGGTGATTGTTCTCTTCCACTCTACATCCTGGCCTCGGAGCTTGAGTGGTTGTGGTACACGTTCCTGTCTGTTGACAATAATGGCGCATGTCTTGCCAACGTTCACGGCCATGCGCCATTTGTCGAGCCATTCATGCAGCAGGTTCAGCAGACACTGCATCCTCCTGGCTGCATTGTCTACCCGACGGGACGACGTAAAATACGCGCTGTCGTCTGCGTAGAGGGCGAGCATGACATCTTGTTCCCATTCTTGGACCTTCGAGTGTGGGGATGTCGTTGGTGTAAACTGCGTACAGGTGCGGAGAAAGATAGCTGCTTTCTGGCACTCCTGCCTCTATTCTTCGTGCTGCCGAGTCGATCCTCTCGACGCTTACACAGAAGCTCCGTCCCTCCAGAAATTATGCCACTAGTCGTATGAGCGCTGGCGGCGTCGTGGTGTTCTCGATCAGTTTGTAGATTAGACCCGTGTGCCACACCCGGTCGAAGGCCTTTTCTATATCGAGAAAGACCCCCAGACAAGAGCGGCCGCGTTGGGTTTCGGCCGCTAGGTAGTGTAGCACTCGGGTCAGCTGCGCCGTGGTGGAGTGGCCGCTGCGGAATCTGTATTGCTCCTTTCGGAGCTCTGCGCGTGGACGCAGTCTCCGCAGCAGCAGCCTTTCGAAAAGTTTTGCTACATACGACAGTAGCGTGATGGGACGGTAGCTAGCCGGATGCCTCCTATTCTTTCCCGGCTTCGGCAGCACTATGATCTTCTCTTCCTTCCACTTGGAAGAGTAGTGTGGGGTACGTAGCACCCCGTTGAACAAACGGGTCAGTGCTACGTCCCCTTTCCTTGGCAGCTTCGACGACAGCTGCAGCAGTATTGGGTTTAAATTGCACCTCCAGTGTTCTGCCAGGATCTCGGCCCGGTCTCGTGCTCCGTAGTGCCGTTTTCCCGTGCTGTCCACTTGTGGGCAAATGGGCTGTGGTGTGCGCGAAAGCTGTCGGATAAGCTGGTATAGCGAGCCTGGATGTTCCGAGGCCTCCTCGATACGAGCGTTCCACGACTCGCCTCGGAAGGCCTTTATCCCTTCCGACAGCTTTTTGGTAATGGCGTTAAGCCTGGTCTTAACCTTGGAACCTCTGGTCCTAGCTCAAAGCTTCCTAGTGGATCATTTCTCCTCCAGGAGAGTTTTGAGCCTCCGTGGAAGTACCTCCCCACGGTGCATGTCGGGTATTGTCTTGGTGGCCGCTAGATACTCTTGATGTATCTTTTCGCAGATATATTCAGCGGCCACTTCTACCTCTTCTGCAGATGTTATGGACGCACCATAAGGTTTGCAATCGCTCTTCTGTATTGCTCCCTGTTGGTCTTCGTTCGGAGGCACCGGGGCACCATGTGTTGATATCGTGGGGATATGTGTGGGAGCTCCTGGTCCCATCACTTCATATACCCCTTCCTCGGCGTCTTGAAACAGTCTCCTGCCAGCGGGGTTCATGATGCGCGAACCCCATGCCAGGTGTTTGGCATTGAAATCTCCTGCCATGATGACAGGAGAACTGATGTCCATGACGGCTCGGATGTCCGAGGGACAGAGAGAAGAGCCGGGTGGGCGGTACGCTGCGTAGATCCTTAGCTCCACACTGGCTGTCTTCAGGAGTATCCTAATGTTCCTGGTTGACGTGTACGGCAGCAGCTCCAATTCTTCATGAACTAGGTCTCTCCTGACCAGAACAGCCATGTTTCTGTAGGCTGTTGGATGCCGCCTGGGTTCCAGTACATTACCCGGAGCTCAGCCATTTCTTGCCGTTGTCAGGTAGGTCAGGGCGGTGAGTATAGCCGTGTGTGGGTCAGCTCCCGTGGTCATCGCCGTTAGGACGTCGCCCAGGATCTTCATGACGACGGTGACCAATTGTGTTGGTGCAGCCTCAACTGATGTCGGCACGGATGTAGTTTGAGGGGGGGAGGCCTCGGTTCTCCCCCTTGAGGCTTGTGCTCTAGGAGCTGGATGCTGCACTCGCACATGCTGAGATACAAGTCCTAGAATGTTGGCAACTGCTGGCCCTGGCTGGATGGTGGCGATGGGTGGGGGTGGTCCCCCTCGTCCGACATTTCTGAGCACTAATGAATGAGTGTGCCTATGTGTGTGTGTGTCTCTAACGATGTTCGGTTCCTTTGTCGCTTGACCATTCCCCCCCCGCCCCTCAGCGCGGGACACTTTGCCGGGTTAATCCTTTCGGAGGCCCAGCACAGCGCCCAGCGAGCGGTTTGGAGGTTCGTTGACTTAAAGAAAGATGTCCCTGCGAAACGAGACTTAATACCCCGAAGTGTACAAGTACACCGCAGGGCCGAACACCGGTGCCCTTATCTAAGAAAAGGGATAGGGTGTCCGACACGTTTGGAACGCTGATGGCCAGTTACAATTGTTACGACAATGGCGTGTCAATTGGCAAACAGACGTTATCCCGGGGTGTGGTCGCACAAAGTGTAGGAACCTCAGGGAGTACACTCAACCTTCAGACGTTCGACCGAGTTCTTCGGAGAGACGGGTGCCGTGGTAATAATACTAGTATACACGTTCCTTATTCACCGATTGCACCGCTACACAGCCCGAGATATGCCTCTGGTATTGCGGGTGTTCATGGGCGGCGGTAATCACTTACCATCACGTGAGCCACCTGCTCGTTTGCCTCCCTTTTCGATAAAAAAAATATGTTGTTCATTCCCTTTTTCATACACAAATTAATACTGACGTAGTGACTAAATAATTGGATTGGAAAAACCAGTTCAATCATTTTTAACTTATTTTTTTAATACGTACGTATTAAATACACTCAATTCAATCACTTCGTATAAAACGTAGTGATTATATCCGAAGAAGACGAATAGAATCTCTTTCTCTCTTTCTTTCTTTCTATAGACTCAACACAAGTTATTATTTTGATTTCTAAACTAAGAAGGCATGGGGGGAGGGGGGGGGGGGGATCACGGAACATTATAATTGTGGTTTAATGATAATTTTCACCTTTAGGTTGTAAGTATTTTAAATATAAAAAAATGTGAGCCGTCATGGGACGCCTGGCAGATGTGAAACATCGTGTGTGTACAATATGCATAAAAGATAATATTATTACAGGAATGAAATACTAACAAAATACTAATGAAAAAATGAAGTATTACGAATTTCTTACAGAAAATGGTAACTTTATTTAATAAACATTTATTTACATTTGATATAAAAATTCGATATTAATATCAAGTGGCCACAATTTAAATATTTTCTCTCTCTCTCTCTGTGACTTCAGTTATAGCTATATTCGATGTTTCCTCTGCCGGTATTACTGTGACGAATGGTCGATGATAACTAAACTACGTTACAAAAGACCCGTAGTAGTAAAGTCCCGTTGTCCCGAAAATATCTTCGGTGGAAGGTGGGTCATAGGGACTTAATTGTCTACACTTGACCTCTGTCTACCCCTGTATTGGGAATTGCGTGAAGATATTTATATATTTATTTAATACGTTACAAAAGTATTGGATGAAACATTATCAAGATATCTCACAATTACAGCATCTATAGTTGTTCCATATTTGGTAGTAGATTCTTTTGGATTATTGTTGATTTGCAATTGAAATTCTTTTTGAAGAAATGTCATTAATGGCAGTGATTCAGCTCTTGCAAATTTACATTAAAATCTCCAGCTAATTTTAATGGTAGTTTATGTTTATTCTTTTTAAAAATTATTGAACATTTTTGACTATAAGGAAATGACCTTTCATGTAAAAATGAAATGTTAATATAATTTACATAGTCACTAATATGAATAATATGAATATAATTAATTAAATATAAAAAAAGGGATTTCAGTGTTTAATTATAAACTTTAATTCTCAGGTAATAGGGTGTAAATTAGTATACTTTTGTATAGCGTGCATACAAAGGTATACTAATTTACACCCTATTACCTAAGAATTAAGGTTTATAATTAAACACTACTACGTACGTGCACGGCATGCGTCGCCACGCCAGAAATCGGTTTTACGTGCGTTTTTAGATGTTTCACATCAAAAATAATAAATTTTTCTAGAATACCATCTATTTACATAATCTTCGAATATTTCTAAATTACTAAATACCTTACGTAATCTTATTAATATTTCCTGGCTGAAAGGTCGTGAAGTTGTAATATTCAAAAATGACAGTAGATGGCGCCGCAGTCCAAAACAAGGCATAAATAAAAAAAGAGATCTAAAATTTCCACTGACGTGTATAAGACAGTGGTTCAGAGGTAAGAACGTTGCTACGGTTCAGTAAAGGTCGCGGGTTCGAAGCCCGTCAGTTGAAACTTTAAATATTTTTCTTTTTAATTTAATAACACCAACATTTTATCGGAGTTTATATTTGGGACAACGTGAAAGGCGGTGAGCCTTCGTAAGCTAAACTAAATATATATATATTTATATCGTAGTTTTGAAAACCTTAATTGATACGAGCCTGCGTCCTGAGGATCAATCTCAAGTCTCTTGACTCGAGTTACGATCACCCAAGCACTCGGCTATGACTTTGTGTAAATATCATGTTATATTTATCGTGGAAATTTGTTAACAAATTTTAATCCACATTTGAAAAAAATATAGAATTTTGTAGAATTTTTTTTCACTCGATGTACTAATTCCATGGCAAAGAATACACGAACGCAATAGAAATGCAGAGAACATTCTGTCAATTATCATTTGGATACATTCAATTTTATATTTTCAAGCAATCTCTAATGCAGGGGTAGGCAGAGGTCTAAACAATGGAATATATTTGACACCCTTTTCAATGAATATATTTACAGACAAAGTGACTTTTGTGTAATCAAATATTAATAGGAATAAACGAGTATTCTACCATTTCATTATACCATCATATTAAGAAAATGAAACTAAAAAGTTATCGATTTTGCCTCATTCAAAAATTTAAAAAGTACCTGGTATCTTAATTAAATTACAAAAAAAAATCAATTTGTATTTTACCCAAAACCATATGCTAAAAGAAAAAAAACTGTTAGAAATAAGTAAATAAACCCACGAAGTACATCTTTTTATCAATATCATTTAAATTTTTCAAATAAATGATATGTTTTTTCTCTTGGTGTCATTATTATTATTATTTATCTTCACGCACAATCCCTGACGGGGTAGCCAGAGAGAACAGATCGCCAAGTGTCACGATCCCTACATACTTCTTTCGCTTCTTTCAGATTCATCATCTTCTTAATAGATGCACGTCTAGGTATCAGAGTACTCTTGACCCTCCTCTCTTCGAGCAATTTGCTCACATGGTCTTCGAAAGTTAGTCTCGGTCTACCTCGACACCTTTTAATATTAACTTTCGCGCTATATATTTTCTTCACCATTCGGTCTTCACTCATTCGCTCTACGTGCCCAAACCATCGAAGCACGCCCTTATCCATTTTTGAGACAAGCTCATCTTTCAAACCTGCCATATTGCGAATCTCTTCGTTTCGCTTTCGGTCGGCCATGGTAAGGCCGCACATTTTACGAAGAGATCGCATCTCCACTGCATTCAACCTGCTTTTATGCTTCTTCTGGCATACCCAGGTTTCGCTGCCATATAACAAAGTCGGTACCAACACTGCGTTATGTATTGCAAGGCGTGCACTTTTCACAACGCCTTGCCTTTTGATTAACGCAGTCAGGGCACCATTGACTTTGTTCCCGGCAGCGACACGCCTGTCCACATCTAAATCACATCTTCCATCCCGGCTAAACGCACTCTCCCAAGTATACAATTTCATTCACCTGTTCTAGACATTCCTGATTTACCCAAATTTCGCACTTCGTTCTTTCTTCGTCCCTTTCAAATACCAGAACCTTAGTTTTATTAGCATTCAAACGGAGACCATTAATTTCACATTCTTCTTTCATACACGTGACTAATGCCTGCAGTTCTGCCTCTGATGGTGCAATAAGCACTGCATCATTAGCATAAAGCAGACAATTTACTTTCATGTCACCCAATTTCACACCCAAACAGCTATCTTTCAGCTTCTGTAAACAGCTGTCGAGATACAGTATGAACAGCCAGGAAGACATGACACAACCCTGTTTTACGCCCGTTTGGACGCTAAACATGGGTGACAGGTCATGCCCTACCCGCACACAGGCTTTACAGTCACAGTAAAGTGAATGCACAGCCCTTAGCAATCGACCATCCACACCATACCCCGGCAACAGTTCCCACATTTTCTCCCTTACAACCTTATCAAATGCTTTCTCAAGATCCACAAAAGCACAGAAAATCTTCTGGTTAGCAGCCAGAAGCTTCTCCGTGATCATGCGGAGAGAAAACATTTGATCCGTGCATCCTCTTCCAGGTCTAATTCCGCATTGTGCCTCCCATAGAAATCTTTCCGATTTATCTTGCATCCTACGGGTCAAAACCTTCGAGTAAACTTTACTTGCTAAACTGGTGGAGCTGATCGCCCGATAGCACCCGCAGTCATAATGTGAACCTTTACCTTTATATAAAGGCACAATGACCGCGGATCGCCAATCATCCGGAACAGCCCCCGTTCGCCAGCACAAATTGCACAGCAGATGAAAGCTGTCCCAGACGCGTGGCCCACCATACTTGACCATGTCAGCAGTAACTTTGTCTAGTCCCGCAGCCTTACCACATTTCAAACTTCTAATCGCACATTCAATCTCTTTCATACTGATGACCTCAGTGTCATCGAGGTCCGAGTCTGGCGTACCAATCACGGCGTCACCCCCGGATCCCTCACTAAGATCATCCATCTCTCTATAAAATTCGCTCCATCGCTGCATGACGTCCGATTTTTCTGAGAGGACATCATTGGTTCCCGAAAGCACTTTATTCATTTTTAAGGCTGTCGCACCACTCCGGGTTCTTCCAACCTCTTTCCTGAAGAGTTTGGAGTTCTCCTTGAAGTTGTGCGACAACCTTTCGTCCGCTTCCATTCTACTCCTTTACGCACTTCCTCAATCAATTCTTTCGTGTGAACTTTCTGGAGCTTATATCTTTCTTTCCTCTTCTCTCTCATATCCTTATCATTACTAGAGGCCAAGTAGTCTAACCATGCTTTCTTCTTCTTATTTACAGCTTCTTTCACTTCGTCATTCCACCATGCATCACCCTTTTTACTACTACCTCTTTTCACAGTTCCACACACGTCTTCCGCTGCACTAACCATTCCATCTCTAAGGCTCTGCCATATTTCTTCCACACATTCTTTCCTGACATCAATGCTGTCCAGCTTTTCGGCTACCCTTGCTTGATATTTATCCCTAGTGTCAGCTTCCTGAAGCTTCCAGCTTCGGATGCTACCAGCCGACTGTGGTTCTGGTATCGCCGTCCGGTGGCGCCAACCCGCGAACAGACCCCTAAATCTAGTAATCACTAGATAGTGATCCGTTCCCAGGTCAGCACCCCGGAACACTCGCGTATCCATCACCTGTTTTCGCAGTCGGTCATCCGGTCATCGCCAGGAATAAATCGATCATACTTCTCTCATTCTCTCTTGTTCTAGTATACATATGGATTTTCTTGTGACTAAACATAGTGTTTGTCACAAGAAGACCCTTTTCCTTGCATACAGCCAGTATAAGCTTGCCAGCATCGTTAACCCTTTTATCGCCAAACATTCCAAGCACCGACTCGTACCCTGGCCGAGCGGTACCAACCCATCCATTCAAATCACCACATACAACAATTCTTTCGTTTCCTCTAACCAAGTCTAGAACTTCTCTTACATTCTCCCAAAACTCCTCCAGCTCAGCTCTGGACGACGAATAAAGACGCTACCGGCGCATAAACAGCCAAAAGGAATAACTTCGTCAGTCCCAATTTAAAGCGAACCCAGAGAAGTCTCGAGTTCACAACCTTATATTCAGTCATAACATCGACCAACCGAGACGACAGCAGCACCCCCACTCCCTGGCAGGCGCTCTCGCTCTCCGGGACTCCGGACCATAGAGCTAACGCCCCGCCAGGGAGCTCTTCAGTACCGCTGCCCTTCCGCTTGGTCTCCGACAAACACACAACATCTAATTCTCTTTCTTTCATTATTTCAATCAACTCATTCGTCTTATCTCTCATGCCTCCTCTAACATTCCACGTGCCAACTCTGCACTCCGTCCTCCACCTTCCGCCGTGTCGGGCTGTGCGTGACGGGTGGCGGTCCCCATCGCCGCTTTGCGTGCTGCATTTCACACCAACGGGGACGAACTGGTGTGCGTCGCCTTGGGGGGACGCCCTAACCCTCGTTGGCATGGGTGCGCAGCTGTGTAGAATTGCAGCCCTGAAAAGGGCTGGCAGGGGTCGCGACGAGCACGCTTCTACAATGACCCCCCAATTACAATTCTTTGTGTCTTAGTAATCGATTTACTGATTATATATAATCGATTGATCTGAATTCGATAATTTTCACTTCCCTATGTCTGATCTATGATATATGAAATTCAATTAAATGTTCATTTGTCAAACAATCACGCTCGGTGGTCGATATGTCGTGGTTAACTGGGCGGTGGATACGAAACTTGTGAAGTAATACTGATTGCTTGAAAATACAAGAATTCTCGTTTTTATTCTGGCTTTCCGGCTTGTAATTCTCCACATCTTTATTGAAAACTTTAAAGATTATTGTGATGGAAAAAGATAAAGATGGAACAGAGTAGTGACGAGAGTTTCGTGCACCGTATAAAGGTTTTAACTGAAAAAGAAAAACAACTCCTCGAGAGTCAGAATGTTCGTGTCGTTTCTGAAATACAGGCTGCGAAATTAGAAAGGGAGGCAAAGCGGCACTGGGACATTTTCTATAAACGTAATGAAACTAAGTTCTTTCGCGACCGGCACTGGACCACACGTGAGTTTCAGGAACTTATCAACTTTGATCCAGATGAACGTGTGGTTTATCTGGAAATGGGCTGCGGTGTTGGAAACATGGTATTTCCTTTAATTGAAGAAGGATTTTCAAATTTTTATTTCTACGCATGTGATTTCTCGCCACGTGCTGTAGAATTTGTAAAACAAAATAAACTTTACAACGAAGATCGTATAAAAGCTTTCTGTTCAGATTTAACCACGGACGATCTTTTTGATAATATTTCGGAGAACTCTGTGGATATTGCAAGTCTTATCTTCGTATTGTCTGCCGTCCATCCCAAAAATTGGCCACATGTAGCGAAAGTCGCATATAGGGCGTTGCGGCCTGGTGGCGTGCTTTTATTTAGGGACTATGGTAGATATGACATGGCGCAGCTTCGTTTCAAACCAGGACATAAAATATCTGACAACTTCTACATGCGGCAGGATGGTACAAGGTAATATTATTTATTTTAAAGCACACTCTTTTTCGGCATATTTCATTTATAGCAATTTTACTATCCATTATAGTTTTCTGAAGTATACCACGTGTGCACATTTGGCATGTTTCGTTGCTGGTGACGTAACTAAGATGTAGGTGGTGGTGAAGTAACTAAGATGTTCCCTTATGATCGACAAGTACTTACATTAAATCTTAATTGGTGTTACAAAACAACTCATTCTAAGTGTCGTAGACGATTCTGAAAAATATAGAATATGTACAGGATTTATAAGTTGTTTGCACTGTAAGTTGGACACTCCAAATTACTAACAACTAATAAATAAATGTGGACAACATCACATACATAGTTTTAATCACAAAGTATGTAGCACTTGTGTTATCATGTCAGAAATATGAAGGTACCAAAAACAAGACCTAAAAAAAGTGCTTTTCTACATAGATTTGTAATGAACCCGGGACCTGAGGGCTATTGTCAAAATATATAAGATTTTCTATATTTATTTTATAGTTTTATGACTAATGTTCTTTTTTAGGAGTTATTATTTTACTGAGGAGGAACTCTCAAAGCTGTTCATGGAAGTAGGATTTGAAATTGTCATGAACACATATGTACAACGAAGAACAGTCAACTTTAAGGAAGGCATTGATGTGCCTCGTATCTTCGTTCAAGGAAAATATAAGAAGCCAGTTAAAGGTAATTGTCCTAAAAAAACTATAAATATAAATAAAGTAGTGTCTTATTATAAATTAACAGCTTTTCACTAAATGCATATTAAAGAAGTTTATGTGTGGTACTTGCATAAAGAAATCTATTATACCCATACAAAATATTTCTTCTGATTACTTTGCAATTAAAGTTACCCATGTTAGTATTGATTTGATAGAATTACACTTATAATGATGATAAGTGCTAACCATTGATAAATAATGATTTTGCATGTATATTAGCTCTAGCTGAACATATTAACCAGTTATATTTATTGAATATTTGTTTTTTTTTGTTATTCACCTTGTTCTTCTGTTACAGGTTGAAACAATTTACTGCAGAGTTTCTTCATTCTGATTTTATTATTGTGAGTAATTAACTAATTTTAATAAAATAATAGATTATGATATAGATTAAAGAATTAATTTCATTCATCAATATCTAAATATATGTGCAATGTATTTATTATCAATTATTTTTGAAATTTATGTATTACATCTAAATAAAAAAATACATACATGGTATCTTGACCGAATTTGGCCATGGTGACTTTGGAACTATGCTTGTTGCAAAGTTTAAATTGATTATAATCTATTTTAATAGAGTAACATTTAAACATTTTGGCATTAAAATACAGGGCATTGGTGTGAGAGCATTTGAGCCTATAAAGAAATGCTTTGTAAATAATATAGGAAGGTGGCAGAATAGTCTTTTCCGAGAATACTGCATTTAATGTAATTATCAAATTAATTTAATGAATATAATAATCAGACCCGTAATAAGCAGCTTAAGATGCATGCTTGGTATCTGGTACTGTGATTGCCAAACTGCTTTCTTAACTGCATGATGATTGACAAATGCAGATTTATGTCCAAAGTTGGCAGTAAACTTATTTGGCCCATAACTGTGAAAAAATTACTTTAGTGTTGTGATGTTAAAGCTTTTGTAATGTTAAAAGCCTGTAACAAAGAAGAAATAGAATAAATCTAGAAATTTATAATGATGATAGCGCAGTGCAGCTGAAAGCTTTTGGCTACCTCACTTTTGATGTTAACTTTGAGTTTAGGTTTCTTTTTTTTTGTTTTAATTTAATATTTAGAGGTAACTTCGTAAATTATATTTTTTTTTAAATTTTAGATTAGGGCCATCAATTGTGAGGTTTGATGCAAAACTTTGCCTATGGGCTGTCTGAAACATATTTTTTTATATTTAGTGATTTTCTTTAAAATTAAGTTCACAAAATTTTCTTCTCTTTCAGGTCACATTTCTGTGCTGTCCACATTCATTATGGGTAAGTTAGTAGTTTTGTATGTGATATTGGAGATATTATAGTGTCTTCTTGTTCGTTTTTATATTGCCTTTTAATCTTGATGATCATGATCAACAAACTCATAAAAACTTCAGTAATATTGAGCAGCATTAATAGCAATTTTTAAATCTCAGGAACATAAAAAATTTACACATAATAACATTATAGAGTTGTTTTGGAGCGAAACATACATAACATGAATAGATAACTCGAATTTCTTACTGGTGAAAAGACTGTCAATTCAAATTAAAACTGAATGATGTTTTATGTAAAGTACTATTAACCATTGTTGCATTAATGGGCCGGCTTGACCCAGGAAGTACCACAACCTTACAGAATACCAGCGTGAAGTAGAAGTCTAACAAACTTCTGCATTTCGTCTGGTGATTGCAGGTAACTGGTGGCCCACGCACTCCCTTCCCAAATCTGGGGAGGTGTGTTGCTTCCCTTAGAGTGCCCCACTCTAAGGGAAGCATCACATCTGCTATGCCTCTGGTATTGTGAGTGTTCATGGGCGGCGGTAATCACTTACCATCACATGAGCTACCTGCTTGTTTGCCTCCCTTTTCTATAAAATAAACACAGAGCATGGTGATGAAGACCACTCAAAACCACCATAGACTACTATAATTACTAATTTCCTAACTCTACATAATTCTAAATGTTATTAATTACTAATTGATATCTTCGGTGGAACTGTCTCTGTCAACCCCTGAATTAGGAATGTTGTGAAGATATGGACATGACAAAATAAATATCATATCTCAAAACTCTACAGTTAAGTTTTTTAGAATTAATTAATATCAAGTGATGATAACATAGTTCATCTGATTGCTATGATGCATAATTCTATTTGTCTTTCGCTCCTATCTGATTAAATAAAAGAAGTAAGAGAAAAATAATCAGAAAGAACACTCGATAACATATTTCTTTTATTTTCAGGTTACACATGGTTACACATGAGATAAAATATGAATATGGATGCAAAATTGTAAGTATTAAATTTGGCAGTAAATATTTTAAATTTAAAACTTATAAATCATAGTTTTTTTTATATAGTTCTCTATATGATGATTTCATAGTTCATCTGATTGCCATGATGGTTTTTTTCTTTCGCTCCTATCTGATGCTGTGACATATGCAAATGACTTTGAGACTTGGAAATAGTTTTCTACTACATTTTCTTTTCATTTTAGATTTGCGCCTATTATCCAAGAAAGAACATTGGAATTTCTAGTTTGCAAATACATCATGATTTGAGGTAAGTTTGAGATAATTGTTTGCTTGTCAATGTTAGTGAGCTTCATATGATGAATTCAGATAGGGACATCTTAATACATAATGCTGTTAACATAACTATCTACACTGACACTCACATTCTATAGTTATATTTAGACTGTTTAAGTTAACAGTTACATAAGTTTTTTTTCTTTTTGCAGGATTTCACTAATCTGTACTGATCTTGAACATTCTGGAGCAACTTTAGAGGTAAATATTTTTTTGATCTTATTGTGTTTATTACTTTCAATTTTTTGTTTAAATTTTGTAAATGCTTATTACATTAATAACTAAGTGATGATTTTTGATAGGGACATCTGAACTATTATGCTGTTAAAATAACTATCCTCACTGATAACAATGCTACATCTAATGACAACATTGAATTTAATTTTATTAATTAAACACAGGCTTAATTTTGTTTCAGATATAATGCTTTGAAAATAAGTAAGACTATAAAGGTGAGTTATTGTTGTTACTCCATGCTGATTATTATTAAATAAATGAAAGTTTAAAAAAATCGGCTGGTAATGGTTGGCGATTTGCTACCTCAATCTTTATCATTGAGAGGATCTTATCACTAAGCCTCTGTGTCTCCAAATATCTCGCTAATATACCAGACCATAAACAGTCAAAAGCCATAAGGGCACAATAGTTTATGATGCAAACTTTACTCCCGTCACAAAATCATAATATCCAATGTCACAGGATCTTTCAGTGTGGAAATCTCTGGGGGAGGCCTATGTTATGCAGAGGACCTTTGATAGGCTCTAAAGAAAGGAAAGAAACATTTCAGTCTAGACTCATAATGATTGGTTCAGTGGAGTTAAAGATTAGCCATTCACACAGTCATTCAGTTCAAAATATAAAATTTGTTACACAATGTAGATTGTATGATGACCGCATAGTTGACCTGATCACTTGATGAATCACTTTTTAACGTGTTCCGCTGTCTGATTCCACATATTTTGATGTTTTTATTAAGAGCATGTAGAATATTATAAAAATATGTATTTCTATTAATGCAGGTGATAGCTGCTGTGAAGCAGGAAGTTAACACAATGTAAGTATGTTCTTAAAATATATATTCTAGAAGCAGAATATTCTTGAAAGACAATGAAGTCCTTTCAACCCACCTTTCATCAAAGCTTATTTGACACAATGTGACGAGTGGTGAGCTTATCTTGATAATAATTAGTAATATAATTAGTAATTGGGTAAAAAAATAATATTATATTATTTAAAACAATATTTTTTTGCAAATTTTCATTGGCATGGAGATAAAGACGGCATGTTGTCCGAAAATATTTTCGGTGAAAGGTGGGTCAAAGGGAATTGAATAGACTAGACCTCTATCATATCTACCCCAGTATTGGGAACGGCGTGAAGATATGTATGTGTTTATGTATTTATTTGCAAATTAGTACTTACTGGTTTAATGATGACCTGACCATTCAGGTCTCCCTCAACAGAGCGAACCCATACAACCATGTTGACCAACCTCACACGTCTGATTTACAATTATTTAGGTATTTATGTTTTTTATGAAGATTTTGTTCACTGATGGGTATATTTGTTTGCAGGGAGCACACCATTCCTATACCAGACCAAATGAGGCTCAATTATCTATTAATCAAGTGTGCTGTGTGAGTATGATAAATTTAATGTTCATTAGCAGTAGGACACAAGAATTTTATTTAATGAGTGCTAACTAAAAAAAAGTAGTGAAAAATAATTTTTTTATTTAAATTAATTAAAAAACGCAATTGAAAGTTTCTTCAAGTTTTTTAAAATTGTTAAATAAAATGAAAGCATCTGGATGACCAAGCATCACTTCTTATCTATGGCTTGTTTTTAATAACATTTTCACTGAATGATTTTTATTTAATATGTAAATTGATTTTTCATTATTTCATATTACATAAATTGCCTATTAGATTAACTAGGAGGACACTGTCTAAATAAAAAATACTGTCCACATTCTTTCAGGAAGTAAAGTTATAAAATATAATAATATCTTATAGTTAATGTAAAAAGCCTATCTTAATTTTATCTCATTATAAAACCCTTTATTTTTCTATTTTATATATTTTTCTATTCTATTATGTTTTCTAAATGATGACCCGACCATTCAGGTCTCCCTCAACAGAGCGAACCCATACAACCATGTTGACCAACCTTACACGTCTGATGTTTGTTTTAACAGTTTATTGTCGTGTTTTTTTTTCTTAGTCATTGACAAAGCCATTCATTCGCAGGTTGTAGCAGGATTTCAGCATAAGTGCTGTAGAAAAGTTATTGATACATCATGTAAGTATATGGTGCTTTTAATAAACCTATGTATTTTTTAAAAGAATACTAGCAATCAATATCAATAGTCAAATAACTACTCCAACTAAGCTGCTGCAATACTTGTGTCGCAGTGGTTCATGACGTCGATGGCGGGCTAGAACCGGTTATGTTACATTTCGTAGTCCGCACCCTAAACCATTAAGCTATTTAACACTTCGATATTTGGATTTAATTTTAATTTGTATTTCTAAATGATGACCCGACCATTCAGGTCTCCCTCAACAGAGCGAACCCATACAACCATGTTGACCAACCACACATGTCTGATGTTTAAAATGCAAATAATACATTTCAGTTTATGGTTTTTTTTTTTTGTTATAGAGAACATATTTATTTTCAGGTGCAGCTTTCTAAACGAGAACAGGGCTTTGGACATATCTAGGACCTCATGTAAGTATATATTTATCTCGTAGCTAACAGTATAATATTTTGGAGCTCTTGATTGTTTCATAGAAACATGTACTGGAATATTTTTTGAGCCAATAATGTGAATGTAAACTTTTAATGACACAGGATTTAATTACTAACATGGGCTGCTGATACATGGTGAACCTTCGTCGTATATAACCTGACCAATAATTGAACAGACCAATGACAGGCAGCATTGTCAATGGTGCAAAATGTTTGGTACTGTGCTTGCCTATCCACTTTCCAAGCAGTGGAGATTATTGCAAAAAGCCACCCTGTATTTATAAAGCCTATGTCCTGCTGTATATAACCTAACAACTAAGCTAAGACTATAAGCTGGTTACAAATGGTAATATAGGAAATCTGTTTGGGATCTGATCACCATCTGTGTTGTAAGACGCATTTAAGTGTGAAGAGCCCAAATTTCTTGTAATGTAGCTTTCTATTGATGAAAGTTTGTTCACACTCATTTTCATTTATAATATAGTCAGGATATAAAAATTCATCAATAAACAATTCTAAATGATGACTCGACCATTCAGGTCTCCCTCAACAGAGCGAACCCACACAACCATGTTGACCAACCTTACACGTCTGAGGTTTTTATAATTTATTATCGCAAATTCTCTTATTTATAATCGTTAATTACAAACATTTTTATTTGCAGATTAGTAGTTCTGCATAAAAAGCCACCTGCATACAGTTTTTAAAAATAATGTAAGTAAATTTTAGAACCTAATTTTCGTGAAATATATATAAATTTGTGTATAATAATATATATTTCGTAAGGACAAAAACTGTGTAAAAAAGGGAACTTTTAACATCCTCTGCCCACTGTTTTTATTACAATTATCCACAAACCATTTATTATTTATATAACACCATATATTTATTATGGTGTTATATAATAAAAATATATATTCATAATATATATTATCCAGGAATACAACCTATTTTATTTTCTTTTGGAAACAGCACATGGCAATAATATATTATCCTATAGTTTTAATTTATGTATTTAATATATATAAAACTTTGAATTAAGGTCTTCCACAATAGTGCAATTCCATATAAATTATTAAATGCTTGACCTATTCATTTTTATTTGCCATACCCAAACAGCCTATAGAAATAGTAAGTAGTTATGTGTTGTATGGTTCAGTGTGATAATCTTCCACTTCTGCCACTCAACCTTTCTCAAGTTCATTGGTTGGAACCTTCCTCCTGGGGGATCAAACTCACCACAAATGCTACACGTCCACCCACAGATGACATCGATATTGGTCTGTCTTATATTATGAAAATGCTCTTACATATTGCATTTTCCGGAAGATAGACATAGAATACAGTGGATAAAACTGCCAGGTACATATATATTACGTTCCTGGTTATATGAATTCACTACAATTTTACATGATGGTCAGGAACAATAAATTGATTGGAATTAACTGTTCTCAATTCAACTGTTTTTAATATGTCAATATATATGCATTACGTAACAGCATACAAGCCCACAATGTGACTTGTAAAAGTCCACTATCAGGCAGTATCCCATTTCCACTCTCCCATAAAGAGTGTTTGCCATAATTACAACCAATGGCAAGGGGATTGGCAACTGCAGTACTGGCCACTATTTATTTTATTTATTTATTTGAAGAAAGAAAAAACGTAGATAATTTTTACAAAGTTTTTGGGCTAGATAAATGTTAAATATGCAAAGCAACTTTAACATTTGATGCTAAACTAGGTTTATGAAATAAACCAGTATTTCAGCAACAGTGCATTTTTCTTATTTTTAGTTTTACAAGCCTAGAACAGAAATATAGAATATATTATGGACCTTATATGCTATTTAGCATAATAATAGCTTTGCTTAATTTTCCAGATGTGTGACACCTAAAATTGTGTGGATAACCGAAATTTTATAATTCTCTATTTAAATGTTATTTTTTACTTGTTACAGATGTCACACACTGACAAGAAACTTTACAATATACACTATTGATTCATTCATGTAAGAATAGTGAAAAGCTGTCACGGAAATTTAAAGTAGAAAGATTGTCACTATGCTGGCCTCTGTTTTTCTGAATTATGAAGGATTTTTTTTCGATGACAACCTTTGCAAGAATCATAATAGACGGAGACTGCCGAATGGAGTAAAGTTTTTGAGAACAAGAGTGACACTAGAAGTAAAATTACAGAATAAAGAATGATGTGTATCAAATGTAGGTGGACTAGAATGAGATATATTTGAAGTCATCAATCAGCTGATTGGAGGGAATAAAAAAAGGAATGGAATTAAATTTGTAATTGTATGAGAAGTGAAATGAGCCCGTTCGAAAATGGAAGAGTTTGTGGATACAGCACTTATAAACAGCAAAAAGTATCTATTTTCTATTCATCCAACTAGTGATGAACCTAATAGAACGCGAGCGTTTTCAGCTGCTGCTTATGTTGGCAATAAACTATGAAGTAGGCTTGGAGGTTATTAAACATTGATATTTCTGTTTGATCTATTTTCATTTTTTTATTATATTATGATTTGTGTGTGCAACGTCATTAAAAGCCCTTTTTAAGAAACATTTTTTCATTTGAACTCAAACCAACCATTACTAGTAACCATATAGTCTGATCCTGGGATTTCACATCCATAATCCCATAATTAAATCAATTTTCTACATACATTTACTTATTTTGGAGAAGTTTACTTTTTATGGGGAGCCATGTTACGTTGCATCTTAATGTGCCTTAATATTATTATTTTGTCATTATTTATTTATTAGAACAAATGTTAACAAATAATACTAATAATATACATTAAAAGAAATAATACTTGTGATTTAATATATGTAATTAAAATGTGTTTTTTGTTGTAACTATATTTTTTTTTATTTATATCTTCACGCAATTGTCAAAACAGGGGTAGACAGAGGTCAAGTCTAGACAACTAAGTCTGTTTGATCCACCTAGCACCGAAGATATTTTCGGGACAACGTGACAGGAGGTGAGCCCGTCGCCGCCTTTATGTCCAAGCCAATGATGAAATTTGTACATAAAACTCATTGTTACTGCCACCTGGGGATCGAACTCTGGTCTCGACTCGAAATTCCGACCACCCAACAACTCTGTTATCGTGACTAATATTGGCTATTGTTAATTTGATAAATTATAAAGATTAGTAGACTTTAATTTTAACGATTTAGCACAACTTGGAACCAATGGCTTCCTGCTGACTTAGCAAGATTATCAGTCAACCTTGTGAGAGATCTACTTCATGCCTCCATCTCCTATTATTTCTATTTACTTCATTTAAATTTAATTAAAGTTTAATTGCAGGAACAATTTTCAGTTTTCCCTAATGTATTCCTTTTGGCATTTATATCAACAAGGTTTAGATAGGTATTGGGCCTATAACTGTCCTGAAAGCGACAACTTTTCATGTATTGAATGGTAGGAAGAAGGTAGGTTTCCACTGAGATTGATGGAAAAAACAGTATAAATGGGATTGAGCACTTGACCAGAGAAGGTATGGGCAATAGTAGTAATAGGGTCGAGAACCACTCTACTTCATCACCTTTTCGAACTATTCTGTGAAGCCTAGCTTTAATCATTTTCTCTTCCAGAGGGGAGGCCTGACTCAACAACTAATTCCTCCATTGAAATGTCAGTAGGGTTTATTATAATCACACCCATACAAGTAACATTGAAGGTGGGAATAGTTGCGGCAAGTTTGTGTTGTAACAGGAATTGTAATTCAATGAAATTGTTAGAATCAGACGCAGTCTTGAATACAATTGAAACTTAGGTCCATCCATTAAGACCTTCATTTTTCAAACCAGAATCGCCAGTTTTATCTAGGGGTTCTGGGTCCCCTCCATCAACAATCATCATTGTCACACTATTCTACATACACTAAATTAATATTTTTACTGCTCACCGATTAGTTTGGACAATACAAACAAAAAAACACAGACTATAAAAAGGTGATTGAAAAGCCTTGCACAAAATTGACGAAAAAGTAATCAGTAATCCAGATATCTAAAAAGCACATATGAATACCAATCATTCTGTCAGGAGAATTGACTTCTACCACCTATTGAACATTCGGCAAGTTGACAACCCACTATGGCACATATATCACACTTGCAGAATAGTCTGTTTTTGAGCCAAAATCAGAAAAATGGTTGGAAATTGATATAATTTCAAGCAAGGTATGATATGCTATAAGAGTAAAAGTAGCACTAAAAATATGCAGAATTGTTTAGAGATGAAACAATAGTTGAAATCAAGTGGGCATTAAAAGCTGTAATAGATTAATTCCTCCAAAGCCATCCCATACTTACATATTTGAATAAAAATTATAAATGTTCTAAATTTTTAATCATATCTTTTGTCCAGGACACTGAGTACATTATTTAATATCCAGAATTCAACATTTTCTGTATAACGTACATTGTCCATAGATAATGGAGAGTGGTTTTCTGGCATATAGTACAGTAAAACAACCAAAGAATAAAGATATGGTTATCTGAGATCTAATAATTTAAGAATCGATTTTTGAAAAAAGATTTATTATTTAAGCGATTAAGCGAAAAAATAGAAATAATTTTTTCGAAAAGATGCTGAACCTAAGCAGAATTATTATCGACGAATCGATATACATTATTGAGTCGATGCTGCAAATCGCTATTTACCATAGAAAATCGACATTAGATCTTTCTACGTTGATAGATATTTAATAACCTACAATAATTTACAGTTAGTTAATGTTATTTAACATAGATAATATCTAGAGAAGAGACTTAAAACATAACATGTCTTTATACTGTTATTTCATTATGAATAGTTAAAACCAACAAAGTGCCCCTTTCGTTCTTTCAGCTACTTTATTCTCTGTAGTACTCAACATATGTAAATAAAAACACTTACATACTTACATACAAAAACTCGAGAGATATATAACATAAAAATCGATTAATTGATCTGAGGTCGACATCCCTAAGTGCTATTCGTTTAGATCTGCCATAGATATGTCTGTGACTGTTCTATGAGTGATGGTACATACAGGTTAGGAACTGCTACTGCGTTTGTTTTGAAAGTTTACTCATAGAATTCTCATGTTTTAATTTAGGTATTTAAATAGTGTTTTAAGTCTTTAAATAAAATATTACAAGCTATAAAGTAAAAAGTGTAATCGTCATAATGGCTCGCGGCAAGGATAAGAAAAAGTAAGTTTTATAGGTTATATCCCATGTATCACACATTACTAAATATTTACATCGTTACTAAGTTAACTATTTCAAGATTTTAATTATAAAATGTTAATGTGATTTAATAGTAAAGTTATAAAAGGGAAAAGAATAGATCTTACTTAATGATACTTAATAGTTTATTAAGAATCCGTAGTCTTGTTCTTATAAACCGGTGTAATTTTTGACCATGTTTATAAAAGCTAAAATAAAAGCCTTAATTTTAAAAATTGTTTTGACCTTTAGAGTACTTAGCGCCTTCAATACCGATGCCTATTATAGGTCTCTTTAATTTCGGTATATGATTTTTTAAATGTTTTATGAAGCCATTTGGGTTATCAAATATTTGCCGTCTCTCGTCTTCAACAAATACAATGTGAAGAAAGGAGGTCTCTAATTTAATACAAGTTGCCCAGGTCACTACACCAATACAACCATTTTTCAGACGTAAATTGGAGAAAAAGCAAGAAGGCGATGATGTTCCAAAGAAAGTACCACACACCTTGGAATCGCTCCGAGAAAAAGATGAAACAATGCTTGCGAATGTGGAAGAAGAGGAAAAAGAGGAGGTCAGAAATACATTTAGTAAACTCATTGAAACAGCAATAATTTAGCAAACCAATGATAACAATTATAAAAGTAATGTGGCTGTACATTTAATGTGGGGCAGCGACACTGGGTATTCTCAGTTAAGTTAATGGGTGCATTTTTCGTTGAATTTTATGATGCGCACTTGCACTTTATGGAATGTGCGAAGGACATGGGGACCTTCAAGAAAAGAGTTGACACTTTTCTTGAAAGCTTAGAAAAAAAGGCATAAATGCCTTTATCAGAGGCCTGTAAAGCATCTGCTATTCCTCTAGTATCGCAGGTGTTCATCTGCAGTTGTGATCACTTACCATCAAGTGAGCCACCTGCTTTATTGCCCGTTAATTTATAAAAGAAAATGTTTGGGCTAAGATTAGATATAATGGGCTATATAATAAAAAAATAAGTTAAAAGAAACTTAAAAAAAAGTTAAAGCTAAAAATAAGTTGTGCTGCTGCTTGCTTTCATAGGACATATAATGATGAAATACATGCTAGGGCAGTCATATGTGTAGATAATTTATTGTGTTTCAATCATATCTCACTGAAGCTGAAGCTAATGCTATTAAGGATACTATGAAAGGTTATGAGCCTGTCCCCATTGCTCTAACAATTCGGACAACATTTTGTATAGTATACCTACATAGTAGTATTTTTCATTACAATTATCTATCTGTCTGTTGTAACTGATTCTGTGTTGGAAACGGCATAAGAATATTGCTACTCCCTTTCTTCCCGTGGATGTCGTAAGTGGCGACTAAGGGAAATAGCCTTGAATGTCGTTATAGCAACCGAGAGATAGCAGAATAACCATCTCTATAAATATCAGATCGAAGATAGGCAGCAGTGACTGAGGTGCAAGTGTTCTGGTACTGTTATCGCCAATCTGCTTGCCAAGCGTTGCCATTACGGCAAATCTTCCCTATGGGAGAGGCCTATGTCCTGCAGTGGACTTTAACAAGCCGATATGCATGTATGTAAATAGTTCTAGTCTATCCTGATAATATATAGTTAGACTAGAAAAAGATCAAAAATTTTACCAGTATTAATTAAAGTTCTGTCTATCCCACTTGTTGTAATAAATAAATAAATATATAAAAATCTTCACGCAATTCCCAATATAGCGGTAGACAGAGGTCTAGTCTAGTCTGGAGTTTTCGCGTATAGCGGACTGCACTATATGCTTCACCGATGACCTGAAAGGTGTTGACACATTAAATTAATAAAAATAAAAAAATATACATATATATAAAAATATCTTCACGCAATTCAAAATACAGAATTAGACAGAGCTAGACCTCTGTCTAATTCTGTATTTTGAATTTCTGTATCTGGACAATTAAGTCTCTTTGACCCACCTTCCACCGAAGATATTTTCGGGACAACGTGACCTGTGATGAGCCTGTCGCCGTCTTTATGTCCAAGCCAATGATATAATTCGTACATAAGTTTTTGAAAAACCCATTGGTACTAGCCTGCCACCTGGGGATCGAACTCGGGTCTCAACATCCACTCGGCCACTTACTGACTAAAAGAATGTTATGTCAACAGTGGAATCAATGTTTTCATATTGCTCTTTATTTATGTTCCAGGCACAAAAAGACATGGAACTTGATGAATTGTCCTCATATTTTCAAAACGCATATGAGCCCAAAGTTCTCGTTACATACTCCGACAATCCTCACACGAAAACCAGGATATTTGGCAAAGAGCTGATGAGGATAATACCTAATTCATTGTCGCGATATAGACAGAGGTTTGTATTACTTACGTAGGAGGTTGTTTTACTTACAAAATGCTTGCCACTCAAATGCGCAGAAGGGGAGGATATACCTTTGGTGGACTAACACAATAGAGAAAAAACCTTCATGCCATTTCCAATAAGTGGGTTGACAGAGGGCCAGACAATTAAGTGCTATCATCCCACCTTTCCACATGTACATGACCATGTTGTCCCATAGACACATTTTTGGACAGTCTGGGGACATTTTTGGATTTTTGACATTTTTTAAAAAATATCTTCACGTAATTCCCAATACCCCCTGTATTGACTGTATAGACATCCCTGTATAGACAGAGGTCTAGTCTAGACAATTAAGTCCCTTCGATCCACCTCCGTCTGAATATATTTTCGGGACAACGTGACTGGTGGAGAGTCCGTCGACGTCTTTATGTCCAATCCAACGATATGAATCGTATATTTATTAATTTATTTATCTTCACGCACAGTCCCTGACGGGGTAGCCATAGAGAACAGATCGCCAAGTGTCACGATCCTTACATACCTCTTTCGCTTCCTTCAGATTCTTCATTTTCTATACATACATGCACGTCTACGTATCCGAGTACTATTGACCCTCCCCTCTTCGAGCAGTTTGCTCACGTGGTCTTCGAAAGCTAGTCCGGCCTACCTCGACCCCTTTTAATACTAACTTTCGCGCTATATATTTTCTTCTCCATTCGGTCTTCACTCATTCGGTCAACGTGCCCAAACCATTGGAGCACGCTCTTATGATTTTTAGTAATAAAGTCATCTTTCAAACCTGCCATATTGCGAATCTCTTCGTTTCGTTTTCGGTCGACCAAGGTAACGCCACACATTTTAAGAAGAGACTCCATATCCGCATTCGTACATAAGTTTTTGAAAAATCCATTGGAACGAGCCTACTACCTGGGGAACAAACATTTTTTTATAAGGAAGGGAGGCAAACGAGCAGGTGGCTCTCGTAAGTGCTCTGGTAAGTGATTACCGCCGCCCATGAACAACCGCAATACCAGAGGCATAGCAGATGCGTTGCCGGCCTTTGAGAAAGGTATAGGACTCGAAACTCGACTCGGGTCTCTTGACTTGAAATTCCGACCGCCTAACCACTTGGCTATCGATACTACAAAAATGTAATGTAATTTATAATTAAGTATTAATTTTAAATCACGATAGCTGAGTGGTTGGGTGGTCGGAATTTCGAGTCAAGGGACCCGAGTTTCAAAAACTTATGTACGAATTACATCCTTGGCTTTCAAATAAAGATGGCTACGGGCTCACGGGTAATAATATATAATGTGTATAGTGTAATAATATATATATATATATATATATATATATATATATATATATATATATATATATATATATATATATATATATATATATATATATATATATATATATATATATATATATATATATATATATATATATATATATATATATATATATATATATATATATATATATATATATATATATATATATATATATATATATATATATACATATATACATATATATACATATACATATATATATATATATAACACCTTTCAGGTCATCGGTGAAGCGTATAGTGCAGTCCGCTATACGCGAAAACTACACGGACGTTATAATAGTGAATGAGAATCAGAAGCAGCCCAACGGCTTCCTGCTGATCCACCTGCCCGGAGGTCCCACTGCCCACTTCAGGCTCTCCAGCTGCAAGATCACACCGGAGCTGAGGAAGGATTACAAGGAGATCACCACGCATAGACCGGAGGTGAGATTTGTTTTGTTTTTTTGGTATTTTTTATTTTGTTGTCGGTACATACATACATACACGCATAGACGACCCGATGCCCTAGTGGGTAGTAACTCCGACTTCGCAGCTTTAAATGCTGCTAGGGTATTGAAAATTTGAATGAAGAATCGGAGTCACGATAGCCGAATGGTTGATCGTATTTCGACTCTGCAGTCCCAAATTCAATCCCTTGATGGTAGCCTCGTACCAAAGAGACAAAACTGCGTTTCTCTAAGACAAAAGAAACAACATTTAATGCCTTTACTTCAGGTCTCTTTATATTTTAACAAATTCGGAAAAATTCTCCTCTCAGTAAGTAGTTATAAAAATTAAATGTCACTACTGTCAGTTGTGGCATCTTTCTCGATAGCCAATAATCTTGTCGACCAGTAAACGGTGACACAGCAAATACAAATTGGTGAAAAGCACACAAGTGAGGTTATTTTCTTTACATCTCCCCCTTTAAAGACAACAATTACAAGTGGTTAAGTATGTAATTGTTCATTTAGTAACAAAACACTGGAGACAGTTTTGTAATGTGGTAGAGGTTTGATTCTGATTTTTTGTGTCCAGTATCAACTGTATAGATTGAATTTGAAATTTTCTTCACAATTTTGCATGGTCCAATCCTTAATTCATCCATTTTCTTTCTGTTTAGTCGATTTCCGTTTTCAACATAGACTATCTCCTACTTTCAATTTATCGTCTTCCCTGTGCAGATCGAATCGTTTTTAATTATAATAGTGGGATGTTTTTGTGTTTTCAAGAGCTAGTTTTCTATCTCTTTTCAGACCTACAAAAGATTGTACATTTTCAATTCTATTGGTAGAATATTCACATTTTCACCTTCTAAAAGATATTTTGGAGCAAACTTTGTCACCATATGTTCTGTTTCGTTATATTTTTCTACACTTATCTGTGCAATAGTAGTCCATGCTATCTTTTTATCGCTTTCATTTATTTTACATCATATCTTATTGACTAAAGTTTGGTTTAGCCTTTCATTAAGTCCATTTGAAAATGGTGTATCCACAGCAGTGAAAATCATTTTTATGTTTTCATTCTTCAAGTATTCTTTAAATTCCTTGGAATTTACGCCAGGGTAATTGGTCTGTTAATACCATACCAATATTGTAACTCTGTGTCACATTTTTTATTAGTTTAATAAAATCACTTGAGCTTTGATTTTTGGATGTGAGAATGTAAGCATATCTTGTAAAGTGATCAACCAGTAGATGTAAGTATCTTTTTGTTGACCGTGATCCTCCAAACCCTCCAATGGTATCAATAGATATAATTTCAAATGGGTGTGTTGCCGGACCTAAATGTGACATTAGGCCATATTTTGAATACCGCCTTGATTTGTTTTTTAAACAAATTTCACATCCATCAGTTATTTGTTTAATGTTTGCAATAATATTCTTTGCTGTGTAGAATGGTGTGATTTTATTTATCATCTGAGTTCTCCCAATGTAGTAGGCAGTAGGTATCGTCTCCCAAGGCAGTAGGTATCGTGGACCTCTTTGATTAAAGATTTGCATAATTTTTTCTGACAGTATGATTTTTTTCTTCTATTATTTTTTTTATAGTAAATTTCATTTTCTAATATATATGTTTTTTATTTTGAACATCTGTATTTGTGTGTTGGTCTTCTTTTATATCTTTTAGGCTTATTAAATTTACTACTTTTAAAAAATCTTCAGTATTATCATATGGTTCTAGAACGGGGTTTCTGCTTAAACAGTCTGCTTCTTGGTTTGTTTTTCCTGGGTTTTATTTGATTGTGAAATTATATTGGGATAGATAATACATCAAATCTCCTAGCTCGTTCTTGCCTTGTTATTCATATTTTCTAATGATTTATGATCTGAGTATACCACAAATTCTTTTCCTATTAGCCAATGCTGCCAATATTTCACTGCTTCTTTTATTGCCAGGCATTCTAGATATATTGCCGTTTTCTTTTTCTGTGTGTCAGTGAGTTTTGTTTGATAAATAAGCAACTGGCTTACTGTTTCCATGTTCATCTTCTTGTTTCAACACTGCACCCACTCCTTTGATACTTGCATCCGTGTATATGTTTATTGGTAGTTCTGGGTTAAAGATATTCAGTAATGGTTCTGAACATAGCAATGCTTTAATTTTATCAAATGATTCCTGACATTCCGCAGTCCATATGAATTTCACATCTTTTCGTAATAGGTTATGTAACGGGTCCAGGATAATTGCTCTGTGAGGTAGAAATTTATAATGAAAGTTTATTTTCCCAGGAATTGGCCTATATTTTTCTTGTTTCTGGTACTGGAAATTTTTTAACAGCGGTTAAATAATCTTTCAAAGGTCTGATTGAATTGTTTTCTATTATGTGGCCTAAACATTTGGCATGTTTATTTGCAAATGCATATTTAGAAAATTTTAGTCAATAAATAAAATCCAATATAAAATCAATCCTTCTTTTTGTATCGCCTCCAGTCATCTTGATAGATGTAGTATATGTTCTTCAAAAGTTTTCGAGAAAATTAAGATGTCTATGAAATTTACTGCAAAACTAGACAGATTGTGTTTTCTTATAATGTTGCTCAGTATTCTTTGAAAAATGGCAGGAGCAGCAAAAGGGCTATAAGATTCCTCAATCAAATACTTCTTCAGTAGTTTTGAAATTTGATTTTCTATGTCTCTTCTATCTTTAATTGTGCATCTGTGTGGGCGTTTATAACAGTATTTATCCACCATTAAGTCAATATGAGCTTCATAATCTCGTACAGTACCGATATCGTATTTATCCTTAGCGAAGACTGATTTATACATTTCTATCAACTTCTCTATTTCAGATTGTTGATATGAATCTAGATGGTTTACTAACATTTCAAATTCATCTGAGTTTAAGTGTTCATTGAAATTTATTTCATATTTAATAATGTGGTTTTCTCCTTGTTTTAATTCTTTTGTGCTTGAAGAGATTTCTTCTTCAATTTTGTCACCAAGTGTCAACATCTGGAATTTCGACATTTTTTAAATTTTGTGAATAATTTTTTTTGTTTTCTTTCACATTGTTATTTTGTGTGATCTTCAATTCCTCATTTTGAATTAAGTTGATTTTTTTATACAATCCAAACCAATTAAAAAATCATATTTGAAATTTTCATTATCTACTACAAAAATATCCACAGTTTTTTCTATATTGTAGATTTTTATTTTTAGTGATACCATTCCTTTTGTTTTTTTCTCACCATTAATAGTCTTCAAGTTTACCATTTGAATATCACTTGTATTTTGTACTGGTTGTATTTTCAATAATTTTGTATTAATTAATGATTCATTTGAACTAGAATCATAAAATCCTGTAACTTATAAAGTATCATTTAATAGTAACTTTACTTCTATTAATGGTGGCACCTCTATTTTTTTGGGTTCTTCTCATTCAGTTTTATTTCCAATTCTGAGTTATTTACTGATTTTACAACTGCTTTATGATTTTTTTCTTTAAACCAGCAACTTTCTTCAGGATGATAACGCTTTCCTTTTTTCTCATTCATGCAAATTGGGCAGGGTTTTTTTTTCTTCAAGTTTTTTGGTTTTATTGTCTAAATTTATGGTTCTTTTCCTTTCATACTTATTTTTCCCAACCAGATGTTCTAATTTTCCTATTTCATTGTAAGGATCTTCAGTTCCTTGTAATGTTTCTATGTCAATATTATCAGATACATAATTTTGTAAGCCAAATGCTATAAGTGTCCCAGTATCAATTAATTTTCTCACTTCTAGTAACAACTTTTCTTATTTTAAAGCATTTTCAAAATATCTTTGATGGAAGGTTGATTGAGGAGACTTAATTGTCTAGACTAGACCTCTGTCTATCCCTGTATTGGGAATTGCGTGAAGATATTTATTTATTTATTTATTTGAATTCAAGTAACATACCTGCTTGGTATTTAAAGGTTAGTGCATATCTAATGGGTGACCATCCTTTATTGGCAAATGTCTCACAAAAATGTTTTTCCCATCTGTTTCATTCCGAGTCCACTGTAAGTTTCATAAGCGTAGCAATCTAGACTGCATTGTTCCATAAAGTTTTTCAATAATTCTATTTTCTTTGTATCTTCATTGATTTGAAATCGTTCACATTCCTTGTTGAAATCTGCAATCCACTGGTAAGCATTTGTGTTTCTGCCAGTGAATTTCTCAATCATAAAACCTTTCGCAATTATCCCTAAATTTTGTGTTTCAGATTTTGATCGTTTATCTTCAAGTAATTTCTCTAACAGTTTCTCCAACGTTTGATTTGAGGTACTAGGTATGAGTTCCGCCATATTTGGTTTTTCTAAGTTTTCTTCAAGGTAAAAGTCCTTGAATTGTAAGCTTTGTTCTTCATCCAAATAAACTTTTGATATATCATCTGTTAAGGTTACCAATATTTTCCATGTTTGATGTCTTTTATTTAATGTTTTTCTGATCTTGACATAGTTTGAAGTTTTTGTTATTTCTTGGTGTAGTTGTGCTGGTTGGTACTCCTCTGGTACAGCAACAACATGTCCATCTGGTGTAGCTATCGAAGTTAAACAAATGACGTTTGATTTTCCATCTTCTGTTTGTTTCACAACAAAATCATACCTCAACTTTTCCATGTTTCGTGAGTTGTATGCAGAAAATGTTGTTTTATAATGATATTAAGATCTTTGAATAGAAAATAAAGACAAAACTGCGTTTCTCTGTAAAGACATAAGAAACAACATTTAATGCCTTTACTTCAGGTCTCTTTATATTTTAACAAATACGGAAAAATTCTCCTCTCAGTAAGTAGTTATAAAAATTAAATGTCACTACTGTCAGTTGTGGCATCTTTCTCGATAGCCAATAATCTTGTCGACCAGTAAACGGTGACACAGCAAATACAAATTGGTGAAAAGCACACAAGTGAGGTGATTTTCTTTACATGTATATATTAATCTACGTAATGCGTTCAACTCAGGTGATCCTGAACAACTTCAGCACCCGGCTCGGTCTTACCGTGGGCCGGATGCTCGGCGCCCTGTTTCACTACGAGCCGCAGTTCCGCGGCCGCCGCGCGGTCACGTTCCACAACCAGCGCGATTACATATTCTTCCGGCATCACAGGTAAATAAATAGAGAGAGAGAGAGAGAGAGAGCCTGCCATTATATACTATTATCGTGAACCACTTTAGGCACATGCATTGCAGCTTAGTTAAAGTGGTAAAGGGGACGGACACTATGTAATTTAAATTTAGAATGTCAGTGTTCTTTATTTTTTTTAAATATGTATCTGCCATGATTTCCCTTAAAAATTCAATATTCGAACCCTTCGATTCGATTCGAGACTTAGCAATAAATGCTGGGTCTTTGGCTGGGGCTGGGCTGGTAAAAATAAATAAAATAGAGTATTAATATATTTTAATAACAATTAATACGTACACACGACCTCTGTTGGCGAGTGGCGAACGCACCGGGTATTCACGGTTCCCGGGCGGGCCTCAATATATAAAACTACTTTTTCTACATTATCTCGGGTCTGGGTGTTTGTGGTACCTCCATTGTTCTTGATCCCATCACACGCTTTAGCTACTTACTTTGAGATCGGAGCAATGTATGTGATGTTGTTCCTGTCCATGTGTTTATTTATTATGTATGGTATTATTTATTCATCGACATAAGTAACATACATTACATCAGTCGATTGTCATTCTACGTTTTTGTTTTTAATCTATGTACATGATGTTGTCCCTATGTATGGTATTTATCTATTATTATTATTTATTTATGTACACACAACAAATACTAAGAATAATTAAAAATTAATATTTGTACAAGGGCACTACTTACTCATAAAATATAATATATACCTGTAGTCCCATAGAGGAGAGATGTATATTAAATGGCAAACTTAGTGCGTACATCGCTAAACATAACTACTACACATATATATAATAAGTAAATGGATTTCTTCAGAGATAATCCCTACGTATGGTTGACAGGCTGTTATGTATGAATGTATTCAACTTTAGTACATTTTAGTGGTGTATGGGTGTAGTGGTGAAGAGGATCATGACGGTTCCAGGTACGAGTTCACGGCGGACGGCAAGCGGGCGAAGCTCCGCGAGCTGGGCCCGCGCTTCACGCTGAAGCTCATCTCGCTCCAGCAAGGCACCTTCGACTCGAAGCGCGGCGACTACGAATGGATCATTGCCGGCAGACGCCACCTGATGGAGACCTCCCGGAGGAGATTCTTCTTGTAGCATAATAAAGTTATATTTAAAAAAAAATGTTTTTTTTTTATTTCTATTTATATCATGTATTTTAGGATTGGTTGAGGCAAGAGACCCGAGGTGGCAGGCTCGTACGAATTACATCGTTAACTTGGACGTAAAGACGGCGACGAGCTCACCACCGGTCACGTTGTTTCGGAAATCTTCGGTGGAAGGTGGGTCGATGGGACATAATTGTCTAGACTAGACTTCTGTCTACCCCTGTATTGGGAACTGCGTGGTGGATCATCATAATGCCTTAAAGTCCAATGAAGGACGCCCTCCGTTTGGCAAGCGGCGTCTACATTGCTTTTCTTTTCTAAATAATAAATACATAGATAGGGACATCACATACCTTGATCTGATCCCAAAGTAAGTAGCACTTGTGTTAGTTATCGGAAACAACGAAGGTACCACAAACACGCACACCCGAGACAATGCAGAAAATGCGTTTTCTACATCGTCCCGACTATTGTTTCATATCAATCAAATCATTTATTTATCGAAATAATATATATTCGTTTATCGATACTAATTTTTTTACCACCGTTTCATAATGAGGTGCTTTTGGTAAATCTTTGTTTTAAGACAACAAAAATACGGTATGATTTTTTCTAGAAATACCTAGGTAGCCTGATTCCCAGAGGTTACTGTATATGTTTATATGTACATACATACAGGAGTCTAGTAACCTTGTGTTACAAGCTTGTGTTTGTTCCTAGTATTTACATTATGCACATCAGGAGTCTTGCTAAAAGTATTAATGTTTTTATGCACATACATTAAATTTTCATATAAATAATAAATAAATAATAATAATACTTATAGATATAGGGACAACATCACATACATTGCTCCGATCCCAATGTAAGATGCTAAAGCACTTGAGGTATGGGAATCGGAAACAACGAAGGCACCACAAACACCCAGACCCGAGAACATGTAGAAAAAGTGGTTTTTCTACGTAAACCCGACCGGGAATCGAACCCGGGACCTCGAGATGGCGACACCCGTTTTCAACCGGTTACGCCACTCGTCCACAGAGGTCGTCAAATATATAATACATATAGAGAGAGGCGTGTTAAAATATTAATTTCTTTAAATTTCTCTCTGAGGCCCTCTTTTGTAAAACAAATACTGTTTCTATGTCAGCTGCATGACCGCATAGTAGAATACTATTTGACATTATGGTTTGGAAGTAACTAACAACAACAAGTCTAGCCGTTTGTCCATCAGTTAAGAAACTTATTTTTCTTACATCATATGCTGCAGAGCTTAACCTATTCGCGAGTTGGGATATATGGGGGCCGTTGGCATACATAGCATATTTTAGTTCATATATAGTTTATGTATGTAATAACTATATATATTACTACTTAATAGGCGTGCAAACATTTATAAAACATTGTGGATGATTATTATGTTATTATCATTATAACGTCCTGTCGAAATCCACTGCAAGGCCCTCTTCCAAGAGAGGGTTTTGTAATCATCTCGGCGAGCGGATTGGCGATCACTGAACCAGAATAAAAGTTGTAGGTAGACTGGCTAATGTTTAACACAATATGCTTATTAAATTAAAGAGAAAAATGTTTTTAAAATTTCAACTGATACGGGCGGAATTCTAACCCGCGACCTCGCATTATAACATAAAGTTCAGCATATATGCTTTAAAAATCAATAAAAAATGGTGTAATACGATATGCTTATGCTGCGATTCGCTCATCATAAAATACAACAGAACGGATAGAAATACGACTTAGTGATGTACCCATTGACATGACTTCAATATGTGAGCGATGCATTCGTTTAAGTAATAAACTAGTTTACGACAGGCAGCTGGCTATAATTACTCGTAGCTAATGACAGTTAAATCTATATTAACTCTAGAACATCACCAATAGCGGAGCATGCTTATGTAAACAAGTTAATTCGAAGTAATAACAAATAGTAACATTGCTCAAGTAAGGCGGATGTTGCGGATTCGAACCCCGTCCGTGGAAGTGGAACTTTTTAAATTTTCATTTATTGAATATTATATACTCGTTATATGTTTGAATGTTTACTGTACAGAGACTCACTTTCCTGGACGGTACGTACACATGGACTGTAATGCACGGATACTCTAAAATCTATAGCGAAATTATCTCGATAGTACCTTAAATATTTTTCCTGTTTGACAACTTCCGCGGACGAACGGCGAACGTACACACTGGTTTTCAAGTCGCCATCACTGACGTCCTGGGTTCGATTCAGGTCAATGTAGAAAACACTTTTTCTATATTTTCTTGGGTCTAGTTGTTTGTGGTACCTTCGTCGTTTCTGATTCCATAATACAAGTGCTTATGCTGTTTACTTTATGCAATGCAATGTATATGATGTCGTCCCTACATCACATACATTGCTCCCAAAAAAAAACCTTGTAAATGTCGAGTTTAATAAATTCGATACAAAATATATAATGAATCCCAGCGCCCAAGAAATATAAAGGTTGCATTATGACGTCATCGCTGTATTTAACAGCGTTGCGAGAAAATAAGTTTATTGTTTAATTATAAATTTATAATACATCTGCTCGCTATGCGTCGTAAGCATAATGAACGCGGACTCGATTTGCATGGCATCTGCTACTGCGCATACTGCTTTGTACTCTCGGCATTATAATTTATAGTCAGGGTGATTTAGCTCAAAGAGCTGAGGGAGATTGGCAGGTCAAGGACTGAACAAACATTAAAATGAATAAGCGAGAGGATGAAGACGAAAATGGGTTATGTAATCATATATTGCATAATTTTAAATTTTAAGAAAATATAAAAAAATATTCTTTTCACGCAATTCTCAATGCACGGTTACACAGTGGTCTAAATAATTAAGTCCTCCGACCCCCCTACCACCGAAGGCATTTTTTTGGAGCAACGTGACAGCCCATCGTCGTCTTTATGTCCAAGCCAACGAAATAAATAGTACACGAGTTTTTGAACAAAACCCATTGCTATGTCCCTGTCCCCAGGGGATCGAACTAGGGTCTCTTGACTCAATTGACTGTAGCTATGTAACAAAGGGCACCGGTGCAAAAATTAAAATTGGTGCCCTTCCGAATGTGTCCATAAGCCCGACGTCATCTTAGTATCCAAGCCAACGTAACAAATCGACGGAACTTCCTCCTTGTGATCGAACTCGAGCCTCCTGATTCCCATTGAAATCACAAAACAATCGGTAGCAGTGGCTCCGATTATTTTTATTATTAAAAAAAGACAATCGATGGATGTAATGTATATTACTTATATCGAAAATAATACATAATAAATTCATAAACAGGGACAACAACACATACATTGCTCCGATTCCAAAGCAAGCAGCTTAAGCACTTGTGTTATCTAACCAGAAACAAACAAGTACCACAAACACCCAGACCAGAGAAAATGTAGAGAAATTGTTTTCTATATTGACCCGACCGGAAACCGAACCCGGGACCTCACCATCAAAACACCATCAAAACCGGCGTGCGCTACTCGCTCACGAAGGTCTTGGAAGATTTCATTTGATTAAAATTTTAGCACTACTATTCTCATAAGATCGCGAGTCCTATCATATTACCTGCCAATCGTCTCGCTCACTGCTGGGCGACTGCGTGATCGTTGAATAAACATTCAAAGCGGCCACTGTTTGTTAACAAAGCTAAGTTCATAGCTGAAAGTATAACAAAGTATTGTTATTAATATCGTATCGCTAGCGTGGCGCACAAGTATTGTTATTAATATCGTATGGCTAGACTTTGCGCACAAATATACATTCGCACATGTACAAAGCTACAAAAGGGGAAGCTATATTTCTTAATAGCGTATACGGTCATGTCTATAAATATCTGTCAAAGTCAAAATCATTATCATTGGAAAGTAAATAAAATTATTATTATTTCTTATACGCCATTCCCAATACAGGGGTAGGCGGAGGTCTAGACAATTAAGTCGTTTCGACACACCTTCCACCGATGATATTTTTGGGACAACGTGACAGGTGCTGCGCCCGTCACCGTCTTTATGTCCAAGCCAACGATATAAATTGTACATAAGTTTTCGAAAAAACCCGTTGCTACGAGCCTGCCACCTGGTGATCGAACTCGGGTCTCTCGTCTCGAGTTCCTATCACCCAACCATTTGGCTATCGTGACTAATTATTCTTATACAAGTAGAAACAACTGATGCTATATCATGTCTTGCTGTCCTTATCTTAATGGACTAAAATAAATATTGTCTCCTTATTCTGATTTTGCTGACATTGCATTTCCATTATAAACAAAAACAATTTCAAATAAAACGATTTTCGGATTTTATCGCGTTTTTTAATTAGTCTTTTCAAACTATTTTTATTGCATGCTTTACAGCAGGGGGCACTGTCCCCCCGTGACCATGGATGCTGTAAAGCATCTGAAACGTCGGGAAATAAAAATAGTTTGTAAAAACTAATTAAAAAACGCGATAAAATCCGAAAATCGTTTTATTTGAAATGTGTAGTATTCGCATAAATACAAGAAATCATTATAAAATAAATTTCATTACAAATAAATAAAAAACTAATACTAAAGTTACGTAGTAACATTTAGTAATCTGTGCTAAATGGGCGATTTAGATAGAATAATCTGTTATCATTAAAAGTAATTATCATTAACAAATATTGATTATAATTGTGATCTGTCTATAATGATAAATTGAAATTGTAATTGTCTTAAGCAACAATAAATTTAAGCATCACTTTTTAAATACTAATGAATTACTTAATACTCCTTACTAGCTGCGCTTAGCAGTCTTTAATCTCTGTCTCGGAATCGTCTGGTCAGTACAACATGTGTGCATATTTCTGCCGCCAACTAGCAGTGGAACAACTGTTGTACATAATGTGTATACATAAAACATTAATAATTTTGTATAAGAATATTGTTGTACATAATATTAATACCAGAAACGGATCCAAGCTCGTAACGCTAGTTATTACACTCCGTGTAGTAAGTAATTTAGTGTATTAAAGCATGACAAATGTACTGAAAAAATTTAATAAAAAATATTCATTTTGGAGAAGTTAATTCAGATAATAAATATATCTGAATATCACAAAAACTAAGAACGCTAACTTAATGAAATAGTTTGTGTTTGATAGATAGATAAATTTTCCTTATATTAAAGTAATCAGACGCCATAGAAAAATACAAAAAATTTGGTTTTTGTAAATTGAACTAGACATAATCTTCTTCTGTTTTTTTTCTTTTGTTTGTATTCTGTCTTTTTAACATTGATTTATTTTGACGTGAACATGAATACCTGGCGGAGTATAGTGTAACGTTATGAATTATAGACCTATAACTTTATGACGTTAACATTAGGACCACCTGACAGACTAGAATAGTTGATAGTGCCATGCCTTCGACGCGCGGTTGCGGGTTCGAATCAGACTTGAATATAAATCGATCCTTTATGTAAATATTTGTATATAAAAGTTTTTTTTTAATGTAAGTATTCTATCATTAGCTCGGTCATTAAGAATGCGACGGTTTCACCACTTGTCACGTTGGTCCAAATGAAATGCGATGAAAATTCGGTCGAAAGTATTAGATTGTATAGACTTTAGTATAGGGTAATGCGTGTAGATATATAGATATAAAAATTAATAAAGAAATAACTATAATGGACCTATGCAAGATAATTGATCGAGTATGGGTCCAAATGTTACAGAAAATGTTGGCAGAAGCTAGTTTTATAATAAATGACGACCTTCTTGGTTGACTGTAGTTTTCATCGTACTTTCACTGTATTAAAAGTTATGTCTTCGGCGAAAGGCGGGTCGAACGGACTCAATTGTCTGGACCTCTGTCCACCCCAGTATTGAGAATAGCGTGATGACTTAATTCAAACAAACTGTTCGTCGACCTGTAGTCCGTGTATACGGTCGACTGAGCACGGAGTCTAGGAAATCAGATAACTCCACGTGACGCAGTGGCGCGGGAAATATGTTATAAGCATAGTCAAGGGCGCTGAGTAATTGGTGCTTCCGTGAGACGAAGAGATAACAGCTCCATCTGCCTAGTGCATCCACTTGTTCCTGGTTCTATTATATATGTCTATCCTTGTTTAAAGCCTATTAAACGTGACCTTCTGTCGTTTTCATCAATTGTCATTAAATGCTATCTCCTTATCGAATAGAAGTTATTGTTATTTTATATTTTAACACATTTTCTCAGTGCTGAGGTAGACAGAGATAGATACATTATAATACTTTCGTACATTATAGTATCTAAGGTAACGATACAATGTATACACCATTTTTAGATAAATAGGTGACTGGAATTCGAGTCAAGAAACCCGAGTTCGATACTTAGGTGGTAGGCTCGTACCAATGGGTTTTTCACAACTTATGTACGATTTATATCGTTGGCTTGGCAACAGGCTCATCACCTGACACGTTATCAAAAAAATGTCTCCGATGAATGGTGGATCGAAAGGAATTAACTGTCCAGACCTCTGTCTACCCTTGAACTGGGAATGTTCTAGCCATTTTTTTTTTCCAATAAAAATTGAGAGATTTAAAGTTGTTGTTGTTTTTTATTTTTAAGCCTTATGCTGAGGATTTTCTTCGCTAAATAATAAATGTGAGTTTAAGAAGTGAATCATTTAATATCCGAGTAATGAACGCGCATGATATGTTCTTGCTTACTGTAAAAATGCTTTGTCATGGGAACCGGCGAATTAAAATTTTAACCAACTAGTTTAAGGTTAATGCTCGCAAACAAAATGAATTAAATTGAATTGTAATAAAGAGGGAGTGGGTTACTCTCGCGCAAAATGACGTAAACGAATACACAAATACTGCAAGCTTGTAGTAACAATAGCGATGGACGCGTCAGATTGTGATAGTGACGCGAGTGACGTAACCGATGACTATTGGCATTAGTTACTTTGTTCAGTCATGTTGTTCGGATGCAATTGTATTCTGCGATTAAATGTCTATGAATGAAGGAATGAATGAATGAAATTATTTATAGCATAGTTGCTTTGTATCCTACACAGAATCACAGTCAATGCTAATATTTGACAGAAAACTGTTGCTGTTAACTTTTTTTATTTGCTTGGATTGATTCGTGATTCAAAAAGAGAATGAAGAAGGGACTTTTGTAAAAAAAAAAATAAAAAAGGTACGATAGCCGAGTGGAGTAGTAAAAATGTAGTCCAAAAAAGTAAGAAAGTGCGCAACTTGTCGTCAGGGATGTCGACCCATCAGTAACCTTCTTTTACTTATGTTACATTGTACAAAGACAAAAGAGTATGTAATCAATACGTTATGAATTTGTTAATAACCGCTTGTTAAGAAGCCACTCACAATGATTAAGTGTTTGTTGCTAAAAAGTATATTTTTTAAGTGTAGTCAATGTGCCAGTAACTTTAACAATAATCAAAGCTAAAGAATGGTAGAAAGCCAATGTATATTGTTTTTTTTCACTTATTGTTCAATAGGTGACCTTAGTGTCTATGTACAATATCTTTGCATCGGTAATTATTTATATACAAATCATTTATATGAGAATACATAGAGAAATCACACAAAATTTTGTGAGATTCGAATACGTACCCTGAGCTTTAAAGGCCATGTCACTACCAACTGGACTATCGGTTATTCGCAAGTATAATTAAGTAAAACAATTTACTGTTAGAGCGAATTCATCAAGTAATTATTATTAGTTATTGATTAAATAATACTTTACTAAATCTAATACTTTATTAAGAACTAATAACTTTACTAAGAACTTAAAAATTGTCATAATGCCCTAATCCTCTTGGCATGGTAAAATAACACTGACTGTATTAAAAAGTTAATTGGTTAAACTTCCAGCGAGAAAAGATCTGACGCCTTGTCACCGCTGCTAAAAGAGCAGCGTCGTTGATTGACAAGAGTCGTTGGTTTGCTTCTAGCTATTCCTTCAAAAATTGCAACGATCATCCCTACGGAAATGGAACATACATGTAGTTTTTTAAGACTATCCATATGTTCCATATCAAGGCAGCACATTTCTTTGATATATAAAAGAAATGAATTCTTCAGTTTGTTATTGTTCTGCTTCTGATGCCGGTCAGGTTTTATTCGAAGTTCCTACGCTGGCAAAGCTTTCCCATCTCAAGGGATCGAAGAGGTTTGCGTCTTGCCATCCTCCTCACTCCGAAGAATTGGTGCACCTTTGTTATACTTAATGCTGGTATTCTGTGAGACAAAAGGTTACGACAGCCGAGTGGTTGGGTGGTCGGTACTTGGAGTCAAGAGACCCGAGTTTGATCCCCAGGTGGCAGGCTATGTACGAAAAACTTATGTGCGATTAATATCGTTGGCTTGGACATTAAGACGCCAACGGGCTCACCACCTGTCACGTTGTCCCAAAAATAGACAAAGGGACTTAGTTGTCTAGACTAGTGATCTATCTATCCCTGTATTGGAAATGGCGTGAAGATATTTATTCTGTGAGGAATAGAATAAGCGTTAAATGTGATGAGGGAGATAACCGGAGGCCTTTCTCTCTTCTTTCATTCGTTCCCAATTTTTTGTGAAAATAGTACTAAAAATTTGCATTTTTTCCGGGATAATAGAATACATATAAACTAAATGTGGGTTTCAACCCACTTACTTAATTGTCTTCTTCTCTATCTACCGCAATACTGAAAAGCTTTTTCACAATGTTACTTCAGTATTGAAATTCTTTCAGTTTTTTATCTACCTCTTTGAACTGAAAGAATAAAAAAAAACATGAATGCTTATTAACTGACACTACTCTGATCTATAATTTCAGTAAGACTGTATAAATTTTATTATTCCTGTAATTATAGAAACAGGAAAACAATAAAGATTTGCGGTCATGAGGATAAAATATCGTTTATGATACAACAGTTATAAATTATACTATTTTATTGTTAAATATTGCTTATAAAAAATAAATCAAATAAAGATGAAGAAGAACTTTTAGTACTTTTTCTTATTAATTTCTATTTATCTTTTTTTAACCTTACTGTTATGAGCAATTTAGAGTATAGTAGGGAGAAGACATCGATCCATATATAATTAAAAATATTTTATATTAATGTAGTTATTATACTATCCTTTCTCTGTGATATAGATGTATTAAGAAGTAAATTATAAATAAATGAATAAATATAAATATCTTCACGCAATTCCCAATACAGGGGTAGACAGTTCTGCTACTGCGATCGCCAATCCGCATGCCAAGCGTGGCGATTATGGTAAATCCTCCCTATGGGAGAGGCCTATGTCCTGCAGTGGACTTTAATAGGCCATTATGTATGTTTTTTTTTATAGAAAAGGGAGGCAAATGAGCAGGTTGCTCACGTGATGGAAAGTGATTACCGTCGCCCATGAACACCCGCAATACCAGAGGCATAGCAGATGCGTTGCCACCCTTAGAGTGCCCCCCCCCCCCAGAATTGGGGGAGGGAGTGTGTGGGCCTCCGGTTACCTGCACTCACCAGACGAAACGCAGAATTTTGTTAAACTTCTACTTCACTCCGGTATTCTATGAGGTCGTGGTACTTCCCCGGTCGAGCCGGCCCATTCATGCAACAACAAAAGCTGATGCGTGGCTCTACCACTGTTAAAATATAGTACAAGTTACAGTCGATGTAACAGGCCCGTTGTTCACATAACGCTAAGTACATAAAAATTAACGTATGGCGCAAAGGACTACGGGTAATGTTTTACAATATGCGACTTACAAAGAATATTAACCACACAAAAAATCATAGCTGCAATGAAACTAAGTGAAGTGGAATCCCCCGGTGGTAGACCTTACCAATGGGTTTTTTCAAATCTTATGTACGATTAATATCGGTGGTTTGGACATAAAGACGACGACAGGCTCACCACCTATCACGTTGTTCCAAATAACCTTCGGTGATAGGTGAGTCGCAAGTTTTTAGTTTTCTAGACCTCTGTCTATACCCCAGAATTGAGAATGACCTGAAGACATAATAATTATTACTATAAAAAATATTATGTTAATATTTACAATACTTATTAACTAAAAACTATTATAATCGTAGAGCCCTACTCCTCGTGGCATGGTACCAAGAACGCTGGCTGCATTTGAACGTTGAATAGCTAGACTTAACCGTTGAGCGAGAAAAGAACCAGCCCGCTTGTCACCAGCGGCAACGATAAGTCGCGGATACAATTCCTTTAGAAACTGCATCGCGCGGGGACCCCACGGTCCGATTGTCTCTACGGCAAATGGAACAAATATATAGTCTCCTTTCAAAGATTTATATTTCCGCCATTTACCCGATTCAGCTGCCTCTGATGCCGCCCCGGCCCTTATCGAAGTACCCTTGATATGAGAGGCCGCTAATGTATCGACGCAAGTTGCGTCCCACACAAGAGCTTTGCCTCTCTCCCAAGGGACTAAAGTCAAGCCGTCGGGTCTCTTACCATCCTCCCTAAATATTCCACAAGGCTCTAAAACCGATGGAATATTTATGGAAACAAGAGGCCTTTGGATGATTTCATTCCAGGAACCGTGACGAGATAGTCTGCCGGCACTTTTTTGGCATGAAAGTCCGTGGAGGCCTAACTCTTCGACGTCGCTGCCACAAGGACATCGATGTGGTTGACAAATCGATGCTCCCAATCGTATTCCTACAGCTATTCGTAAACTTTCGTTATCCAGTAATGTACCAAGGTTATTTGATGGTAAAGCATGTAGTCAGTAACTAGATTCCTTTGTCGAAACACCTAGAAAGCGGGCGCGGTCTCTGTCACAGTGAAAATTGTTCAGTAAGCATTTCTGCACATTCTGAACCAACGGGATATCCCACCGTTTTTGTGAGTTAGGTTCCAGCGGAATATCCTCGCCGGGACAGAGACGTAACCATGCTTCTCTTGTCTCGATAGCAAAGGTCAAGTCCAAATCATTCTTAAGAATTTTACGTGACAAATCATGAACACTGTGTACGGAGGCAAGGAAAGCCGGCAGCGCAATATTTGAAACCTCTCTTATACCGATACCTCCAAATCTAACAGGTAAAGTAGCTTGAGTTCAGCTAGATGAGACTAAAGAAAAATTTAGAATTATTTCCAAAGCTATTTTGAGATTAAGGTCAATTTGTTTTAAAAAATCAGAACATTTCTATGCTGGACTCGAGCGGAGTAAATAAGTAAATTTAGGAACAAGAACGCAATGTTTTAAAATAGTAAGCGCTATATGAGAATTAATAATATACAGTTTTAACATGTTCTAAAAATTGATCAAATTTTACTTTCAAAAGAGGTTTCATACTCTCTATAAATAACGGCGCTCCAAGGAGGCAAAGAGAATCCGCCTTAGTTACTTTAATGCCAGGAGATATATTGTTAAAATTTTGAAACAAACTGTGTCTATGAGAAGACAAACGGTCAGGAATGAAAAGTTCACATTTTGTATTATTTAATTCAAGGCCAATATTTTTATAATTTTGAATAATTTTTTGAAGGTCATTTTGCACGTCACTGGCTTTCCTCCTAGGGTTCCGTCATCTAGGTACATTGAGTTTGGATTTCAACTTTGAAATCGGTTGAATTCCCAAACTAAACATTGCTGGGCCCAGAGGATCGCCCTGCTGAACTCCCACGGCTGAGTCAATTAAATGATTTTCGTTTTCGTTTTGCCAAACGTAATGGTAAATTTCCGGGGTATGTTTCGCAACCTCCTTCAGCAGGGTTGATCTGTCGAGGGAGTTAAAGGCATTCCTAAGGTCAACTATCAAGAGAACATCTGTTTGACAATTCTTTAAAAAAGTACGCACTGAATGTACAGCTGCCTCACAACCTCCTCTGCTACTGAAGCCTAACTGAATAGGCTGAAATTTTGACTTTAGATCGGAGGTTATGTGCCTACATGCTAATTTAGAAGTTAAATGTCTAAAAGTGGAACCAACAGCTAAGGGCGGATTCCATTATCTTTTTTTAAAGGCACATAACCATGCTCCATATATGATTTTAACAAAATTGGGATTTACATGGCCAGAAAGCATAAAATTACTTAATTTATATTATTATTATTACTATCATATTATATAAACTATTTCCTGGCGTCCCCTTGATAAGGTTGGTTGTTCATAAAGAAACTGCAATAATAGCAGCGTTCGCTTCAACACATTCTAAAGAAAAAGAAAGAAAGTAAACAATTAATCTTTGAAGGCACCGAGTCGAAGGAAATGCTTTGTTTCAAATAAGACGACGTTTCCTGGAACCGTATTATTTGCCTCCGTTCATGTCTAAAGTTAAACAAGAGACAAAAGAACACACCAAAGATTAGTGACACCATGGCGCATTATTTCAATTGTGGATATAAAAAAAGCAGGTATGTAAGGATGCCTAGTGGTTACAGCGTAAGACCATAACACCCTTTTCTTCCCGTGGATGTTGTTAGAGGCGACGAACGGTAAACCCTTGACAATGCAATTGGCTATAGACATGGTGGGATAACCATTTTTAAACATACTTGACCATAATTCAACAAGCCGATGATGGGTAGCAGTGTTTAAGGTCTAAGCGTGGAGTTTATAGCAAACCCTCCAGGGACCTGCCTATGTTGATGATGAAGGATACTGTTACAGACTCTAAAATAAAAGCCAACATATCGACAAGTGTTGTTATGTTCTCTTTGGAACCAGAGACATTCGAACGTCGATGGACCTCCGACCGAGTGGTGTATATACTGATTTTTATGTTGCCGCCAGCTTCGAGATCCCCGGTTAGATTCCCGATCGGGTCTTTATTCTTCTTCTTTCTTTCGTAATTAATTTGGGATCAGAGCTATGTAAGTGATTTTGTCCCTGTATATGTATGTAATTTAATCATATAACGAAGATCCGTATATTTATAAATTACTTAGTAAAATTTGGCATACATCGTATACATATACATACATACATATGTACCGTTCATGATTGCAGCTTGTGTAAATTTGTAACAAAAACATTTTACGTGTATGGTACACATTATGGTGTATGGTACATATGAAAAATGAGATATTCTTCCGCAGTCCATACATATATGAATGTAGTGTTTACCTTTAACTAAGGATAAATTTACCCATAATCATTATTTTTAATGCTATGTATTTATTATATAATTAATATTTTATTATAATTAATATTAATAATTGTATTTATTGCTGTGATTTAATGCTTGTTGGTAAGTCTAAATAAATTTAGAAATTAATGTAGCTGTTGGACATTCTACATTGTGTCTGCCGACACTCTTTCTAATAGAGGTAAACTTACGTAGCAAAGGCATGTACGATGTTAAAATTCAGGGAACATTTTCGCCTATTTGTTATTAGTTCTGCAAATCATGCGGTGAGCCTGAGATCTGAGACCACATCTCGGCAGTAGTCTTTCGAAGTCTGCAAATTAACCCCTACTTATATAACTAATAATATGTAAGGCCGTGGCCGTGTGGTAACGGTGTAAGAATATTACCACTCCCTTTCTTCCCGTGAGTGTCAAAAGAGGCGAGTAAGGGAGCTTTGAATATCGTTATATCGACCGATAAATGGCGGAATAATCATCTCTAAAAAATTTCAGACTGAAATAATTGGACCAAAGATGGGCCGCAGTATCTGAGGTGTGAGTGATCTGGTAATGCGATCACCAATACGCTTGCCAAGCATGGCGATTTCGGCAAATCCTCCCCATGGGAGAGGCCTATGTCCTGCAGTGGACTATAACGGGCCGTTATGTATGTATGTATAACATTATTTTTTTTATTCGCCAGTGTAAAAAGAATAATTTCGTTTATAAGTGGTGAATTTATAACTCCACTACCACCACTGTTTCGTGATAAGGGTTCTCTGCCTACGACAGTCAATATATAAGCGAAAAAAGATCCATCCAAATTTTTTTTTTAAACTAAATAGCAATTACTAAATAATAGTAAATCCTGTACTAGTTTAATAAACTTTTTTACTTAACGAATAAGAGTATTTCTTTCTTCTTTAAAACCCTTTTTGCAGATCAAAGTATTCTACATATGCATAATTTCGTCTATTTACTATATGTTCCGATAAATCTGATTGAAACAAGAAAAGCCTTAATTTATGGTAACCCTATATTAGTAACCGCAAGTGTCGACGCTAAAGGAACTGATCAGATAATTGCTATGTTATATTAACTTTCTAGGTATTATTTATTCGATACTAGCTTTTACCCGTGTTTGCCTGCATTAAATAACTGTCAAAGTTATAGTCATTGTGGTTGGGAAGTAAAACAAATTACAATATGATTATTACAATATGATTATTTCTCAATCAAACGGAAAATGTTGATGCAATAACTAATTACCTAATTAATGGTGAGTTGAACGCCGATATTTACTTCTTGGAACTTCGTTTTCCATTAACTTTTTTTACACCTATAAATATTTGAATATTATGTCTCAAGGGATCTCCATAGTAATCTTAACTTTCTAACATATGACAAATTGCAGTACGCATCAAATATTGACTTTTATAGACAAATTTTCGTTACCAACTCCAGTTACCTTATTGCAATTTTAGTAGGAATCTGTAATAAAAATATATAGGTTAGGTGTAATAACGAAACAGAGGGTATGCATTTATATATGTTCTATGTTACTCACTGATTATATAGATCACTAATGTGAAAGAATTTTTAAAATCGATTGAGTGGTTACAACGCTACGATTAAAATATGTTAGTTTACATGTAACAGCGTAACAACAAACAAACTGACTTTCGCATACATAACATTAAGGCTCGTACCAATGTATTTATTCGAAACATATGTACGATTTGCATCGTGGGCTTGGACACTAAGAACTCAAATATCGGCTAAATGGTTACCGATAGATGGCGGGATAATCACTTCGAAAAGTACCTGACTAAAATAAACACACCTATTGTAGACTAGAATAGAATATTTATTTGTAGCATACATCTGGTATGGCGAGAACGAAAATTTGAATTATTTTGTTCGATAACGAATTTTCAATATTACTTAATACTGTGCCATCTTCAGAGACACCTATCTCAGATATGTTATCATGACAACTGCGTCATTAAATTATAGATGGCGCTAGGAGCACGAAAAAAAGAAAAATACAATCAAAGCGTCGTGGCTCTCCGGTAGTGTGCTTACTGTGCTGTGTTGGTTGATTAATGGAACAAGATTTTATGTCATAAATAGATAAACAATGAAACGACTCAAATTTAATGTGGCAGTAAATATATTCAGAAAATATTAACCATGATCAACTCGATTTCGAACTCGTCAGTATAAAAGTAGGTATAGACACGCTACCAATTAGTAAAAAAATACAATATTTGTCTAATCAATTTAATAATTGATCTCTTCTTATTAATAGTTCATTATTGCTTTATACAATATCGTATCGAGTATAACATTCGATAACAAAGACATTACAATAGATAACTATCTAAAAACTTAGGAATAAGCCAGGGGCCACTCGATCAACCTTGTACACGATAAACACTTAATTTAGATATAATAATAATTACATATCACAATGAGACGTCCCTTCAACGTTATTCACTCGCACACTAATAATACAATAAAAAAAAATTCAAAACGAAGGCACGAGATCTACCTACAACTACGACTAAATGTAAACATGCCCTAAAATTGTTATTCTAAATGCTCGCGCGACGGCGCGCCTCAGTCGAAGTTGCGTTTGGAAGAATTACGAACTAATATAATTTCATATCAGCGTTTAGAGTTTTAAAGCGGTCCTGGAATACAATGACTGGCCCGACGAGGTCGTTCCCCGCGCGGGGCCGTAGGTAATGGAATGTCGGCGTGCTGCCGCTTCGGCCCTTTGTGCTCACACCACGCACTGAAACATGGCACCCGGCTACACTGTGTCTTTGCCCTCGAACTTCTCTGCCAGGTCGGCCATCAGCTCCCTGTAGATCAGTGGGTCGATGTTCTTTCCCAGCTGGTAAAGGACAAACCAGTCTCCAATTTGTAATTTACGCGCTACGGCTTCCACTTGATCCTGCGGTGCGAGACGGCTACGCGCACGTAACAGATATAGACGTACGCGCGGCCCCGCCACCACTGCCGCGCGGTAAATCAACGAGATGGCGCTCAGGATCGAGAGTATCACAAACCAGAACCACAGGAACACATAGATCTTCTCGTTCACGATATTCAGAGGCAACACGCACAGCCCGTCGAACTTTTGCACGGTACCCGACGGACCGTATTTGTGGAAGGTGCATTTCGTCACTTTGGGAAACACACGCGCCATAGGATCTTCGCGTTCCTCTGGCTCCATCTCCGTGAAGCGTACGACGTCTCTGCCGTACGTGGAGAATTCGCCGTCGAGGAAAAAGTCCATAAAGTATATCTGGCCGACCACATTGATAAAGTTCAACACTTCGCAGATAAAGAAACGGAATGCGTAAAAGTTTTGCGTGTGCAAATTCGAGAAGAAATAGTCAACGAGTAACTTTTTACGGTCCATTTTACACTCCTCCCCGACCACGGGACAGTTTAAGTCTAGCACGAGCATCTTAACGCGGCCGCCCTCCCACGTCTTCCATAGGTAACGCGGCACGTAGAACAGGATCGCTTGGAAGAATAACACGAAGCACACCCACTGGTAGTATTTGTGGTATTTGACCTCGTCCTGGCCGTCAACGTGAGACGCCACGCCGGGTTGCACCACATCCTTACCGACTCGGCCCACGAGCCGGTTAGGTATGGTGAAAGTCGAATAGATCCAGCAATAAGTGTCCATTACGGCGTACGGTATCTCGTCGACGATGCAGTCGATGGGGTCGCCGATGTACTGTCGCGAGGTGACGAGCAGCGAGAACGCGATGAGGATTATCACGGTGGCTTTGTAGTGCAGGCGGAACACATTGTTGTCGATGCACACAGAGTCGAGCTTAAGAAGCCCCTTAACGGAGCCGAAAACGTCAAACATGGCGGTTGCAGCTAGCCGCGGGCGCGCGGCGCGTCGGTCGCGGTCGTTAGGAAAAAGGGCGTGCGCTTCGCCCTCGCGTCGAGTGCGGAATGCTGGTAGTGCGAGGCGCGACGAGGGGAGCCATCGTGGCGGGGTGCGGCGCCCTCCCCCCGCAGGCCGCCCCCCCCCCCCCCCGCCGTGCCGTCGCAGTCTCCGCGCCTCGGATCAACGACACAGCACTGACCCTATTCCACCTATATTCGTGGCGTCATCTGGTAGCCGCTGCCGCCAGCGGGTACGTCTCAAAACAAGCATCAGAATTACGGGCGGCAAATGCTACAATTAAATGGGCACTTATCTATTGATTGCATCATTTCACAGCTCGACGGTGAAAAGTTAATGTATCTCGCAATGGCTGGCTTCTATTCGATCACGCCGAGAACTTTATAATATTCTGACACACAATTCTAAAGCACGTGTTGTCACAGATGTAGATAAAAACTACGTGACCCCAATCGGAGAGAATCAAATCGATTGTGTGCATAAAAATAGGCAATGAGTAATAATTTTGGTCAAATTGAGACAGCAGTACAAAATTTTTAAAATCCACTTTATATTAAACTAGTTTAACATGTTGGTGAAATGTTACAATTCATACAAAGCGCTATAGCAAGGGATAGAGCAGGTAACGGAAACACAAATAGCAAAAATTCTATTGTAAAACTAAACAAAGAGCATTTGTTTGATAATAAGAAGGGACATTTTAAAACTTGGGTCCGTGTTATTCCAATAATCTGGTCCGTAACTAAGTTTTATGTAATATCCGATTATTTAATTGAAATGTATAAAGGTCAAACTTACTTGTTCTATTTTTCTAATCTAATATCTATATATTAACACCCACATTGAATAACTTAGCTGTGACAGTGCACAATATAAAAATATTCAGACTTAATATAGGTTAAAAGAAGCAAGTACATTGTTTCGTTAACGCTTAAACAAGATTTTTGCTATTTACAATGCAAGTTTTTATTAACGTAAAAAACTTGACCTTTAATAACGAGTTCAGATAAAACTTCATCAACAATATATACATCTATGTAATTTACTTTATGTTGATTGTCTATACATTGAGATGATATTACGTAGAGTTGTGTAAAATTTTGCAACGATTTGACTAGTGTAGACATTATAAGTGAGCTCAAGCTAGAAAAGGTAAGAACATTTTTATCCGAGCTTGCATCTAAAAGCTTTGCAAGTTATTTAGTATGAGATATTGTATACAATTTTAAAGTTTATTAACTTACTACATCTCACATTCACTTTTAAAGGTATGCAGTCAATATTTAATATTTTATTATCGTCAGAGAATATGGGTAGAGGTCAATATAATGAAATAAAAACAATATTCTACATTCACATTTGAAAACTGTTCACTAGTTGAAGTTATTTGATCTGATTTAGATATTCGACATTTAGATGATTGATATTTTTAATTTTATTCTTCACAAATAAAATTTTGGGTTTGTCGTTATTAGACAATATTTTTCATTGTAATCTGTAAGCAATTGTATGTTTTGTACATATGAGTATAAAATATAATTTATATTGTCCTGGCCGACCGAAAACGAAGCGAAGAGATTTGCAACATGGCAGTTTTGAAAGATGATCTTATCGCCAAAATTGACGAGGGCGTGCTTTGATGGTTTGGGCACGTTGAACGAAGGAGAGAAGACCGAAAGGTGAAGAAGCAGACGAATATACAAAAAGTTAACAATAAAAATACAAAAGTTTACTCTCTCTTATAAAATAATTATTGTAAATTCTTGCTTTCCAACTATTGTTTCAAAATCATTTTACACAATTTCATAGTCTTTAATTTTCTAAAGGGTTGAATTGTCTCATCATAGTCATAATCATCATTTTCTATTTTAATATCGAGAATATTAGCAAATTCTAAGTCTTAAAAAATTATTAAATTAAATTACAATATGCCTTTTTTGGCATATTTTCATGCATAGTCCCTGACTGGGTTGCCAGAGGGAACAGATCGCCAAGTGATGCAAATGTTTTATAATTCTTTTGCAAATGTTTTGCAAAAGAATTAAAAAAACATGCAACAAGAGAAATTTTAAAAATAGCTGTTAAAACAGCGGGTTCGTGTTCTATCTGAGCCAATAATTTTTTTTAAATTCTATTTTATTCAATAATATCGCCAAACGTCACGATAATTACAAACCTCTTTCGCTTCTTTCAAATTCATCATTTTCTTCATACACGCACGTTCAAGTATCCGAGTACTCTTGACCCTCCCATCTTCGAGCAATTTGCTTACATGGTCAAAAGTTTTAAAAAGTGATTCGAAACGAAGGTAATATGTAGAGACTTCTGACTGCCCTATTGTCGAATACACGGAGTTTAGAGCTTATGCAAATGAAAGAGTATCTTATTTTAAATGCGATAGGGCTCTTTACTGTTTCGTTTCGATGACATGGACCATAACATCTACGTGTCACCGTGCACGTTGGCTTCTTTAATATGTCTTTACTTACAACAGCATAAGTTATTCTCATGACAAATTCCAGAGCATAAAAACGCTCTGGAATTTGTTTACATGACGTCCTTTAAAAGTTCAATGCAGGATATTAATACGTAGATGGGTACATACATTGCTGCATCACATACATTGCTCTGATCCCAAAGTAAGTAGCTAAAGCACGCGTGTTATGGAATCAATGGAGATATGGAAACTCTTAGAATTTAAACAATACAGAAAAACTGGTTATGGACATTTAGCCGTCCGGGAATTGGGACCTCAGAGCTGGTGACACAATTAATACCATTGCGTAAGCCTCTCATCCACAAAAGAAGTCTTTTCACCTTACATATTCTATAGTCATGTTATAATTGGCGCTCGCAATACCAGACAACATGTACCTTAGACACTGCTGCACGTCAGTAAGTACGATCGCCAATCCATTTGCCAAACTATTATGGCAAACCCTTCCATATGCATTTGCATTTCAGTGGATTTATATAGGCCGTAAAGAATTACTGTATATAGTATGTAGACTGAAAAGACCTAGAGTCCACTTCATTGTAAGTGGTTACTCACCCTGTGGTCAACTGCAAGCAAAGATACATAGATAGATAGGGACAGCATTAAATACATTGCTCTCATCCCAAAGTGAGGAGCTAAGCGCTTGTGTTATGGAATGGGCAACAAAGAAAGCATCAGACCTCAAAAAAAATTTTTTTTTACATTGACCTGACCGAGAATTGAGCTCAAAACCATGAAAAACCAGTGTGTACGTCACTCTTCCACGGAGGTCGTCAAAATCGTCACGGCAAATTTCAAAGGAAGAACAGATGTATTTTGATTGCTCAGGGCCACTTAGACTGCCATAACTTTAAAAAAATACTTATCTGTACTCGTTTACTAAGTTACATCAAGCTCCAAGATACACCTTTTTACAACACATCCTCCATTTTATCCTAACTCTATTTTTCTGGGAAGAGGTCTAGATAATGAAGTCCATTCAACCCACTTTTCACCAAAGCTATATTTGGGACAACGTGACAGGTGGTGAGCCTGTCGCCGTCTTAGTTTTAAAGATACGGCATGCATACATATATAAATATTTAAATATACATTTCATAATTGCAATTTATTCTTTATATGCGCTTGTAATTCCTTTATCAGACTTTTTAAAAACTATGCTAAGGTTGACCTTTTCTGTAGCAGCAGTCCTGGCATGTGCAAATTAATTACCACTGATTTTATCAACAGTCAATTATGAAATAATAATCAATACTTTTAGTTAATAATGTAGCTTGAACCGGCAGCTATGTACTATTTTTACATATAATTTTGTTTATATCAGTTTTTATCTTGCTTTTTAAAAAATAGGAAACAAAAAATCATAGATAGATGGGGACAACATCACATACATTCCTTCCGATCCCAAAGTATGCAGCTGTAGCACTTGTGTTACGGCATTCGAAACAACGAAGGCACCAAAAGATTTTAGGAAAGGTGTTTTCTACATGGACCCGTTTGGGAAGTGAATCCGGGACGGGAAGCTGGCGAGACCATGAAAACCGGCGTGTGCGCCACTCGTCTACGGGGGTCGTCACATCAATAGTACGTGAATTGGGTTATCACCTCGGAGTGAGGATATTACTGTCGCTTACTTAAAAATGTAACTTTAACTAGCTAATGGACCCATAGATAAGATAATTTGACGTTTGTTCAAATGTTTGAAGAGAGTTCCTCGTCATATTTGTCATTTCGTTTCATTTGCGGTCGTCGCAAATGAAACGAACGAAACAAATGAAACGAATTTACTAAAAGGAATGAGGTATCAAAAGCTTATTAATTTCATCCCACACTTTAATGGATCGTATTATAAGAATTTTCAGATGGGACTTCGAATTCTCCCCTTAAAATTGCTATTTCCTATTTTAGTGGTGGCTGGGGATCGAATCTGGCTCACTCTAGTGTAAGGCACGCGCCGAGACTACGCCACCGCAGCTCTTCTGGATTTTATATTAAACTAGTAATAAAATTAATAAAAGAAACCTAAGTCTATGACTGAAATTCTCAAGTTCACATACATTACATAGATAAATACATACATAGTAAGGGCCAACATCACATACATTGCTCTGATCCCAAAGTAAGCAGCTTAAGCACTTGTGTTATGGAATCCGAAACAGAGAAGGTGCCACAAACACCCAGACCCGAGGAAATGTAGAAAAAGTGTTTTCTACAGACCCGGCCACGAATCGAACCCGGGACATTGTCGGCGATACAGTGAAAACAGGTGTGTACGCCACTCGTACACAGATGTCGTTATAATTATCCTGTCCCTCGTCTGGAAACTCATTAAACGACCATTGTTGATTAAGAAAGTAAGTATGTCATTATGTCCAAGTGCAGATTTGAATATTCCAGAAGTTTCCAGACGGGGCTTCGGTGACTGAAGCTATCGATTCCCGGAAGAAGGTTCGATTCCCGGTCGGATCAATATAGAAAGACATCTAAATTAAATTTCAGGTCTGTATGTTTGTGGTACTTTCGTAGTTTCAGAATCCATAATACAAGTGCTTTAAACTGCTAACTTTGGGATCAGAGCCATGTATTTAATAGCTTTGAAATCATTGAAAAATAACTCGCTACGTGCATTCGCATGTAGAAATGATTCAATAATTAGTCAGTCACTACTCACCGTTCTTATACAATGTGTTCTGTGTTTCTTGAGAAATATGGACGCGTAGTCAGTCTTATCGATCGTTATAGACCGAAGATACGATATCGGACAGCTCCGCACTACCTGATATAATTCGACATTCAAGGTGAGATATTAGGCAAAACGTGAAATATGTAAGTACATAGATAATACATACAAAGATAAAGACAACATCACATACGTTACTCTGATCCCAAAGTATGCAGCTTAAGCACTTGTATTATGGAATCAGAAACTACGGCGACGGGCTCACCACCTGTCACGTTGTCCCGAAAATATCTTCGGTGGAAGGTGGGTCAAAGGGACTTAATTGTCTAGACTAGAACTCTGTCTACCCCTGAATTGGGAATGGCGTGAAGATATTTAATTTTATTTGAACACCAAAACATCGATAAGCTCACCACCACTCCCAAATAAGCTTCGGTGAAAAGTGTGTCGAAATGACCTCTGTCTACCCCGTATGGGAAATTACGTGAAAAAAACGTGGTGCCTAATAATTGCATACGAATTTACCGACCCATTTTATTCATATGGGTGTCGTAAGAGGCGACTTACCTAAAGTAACGTGAAGACGCGGCTATCATTAGATGTTCTGATAACTATATTAAAAAATACTAGAACAAAAATAAACATGCAGGTGACGGACGACCAGTTGCGGATACTATTCCTTCAGAAATTGCATCACGCGGGGCCTCACTTACATTAATGTATATTTGTAAAGACATAACAACATCCATGACTCGAGTACAATCATTCATAATCATCACACAAACGTTTGCCCCTAAATAGATTCGAACCTACAATCCTTAGCTTGGTAAGCAGTGTTATTATCAACTTGACTATCGGGGGGCAGGTAACAGGTTCGTAAAAATAGCTCTCATTCTGCTGACGAACTGGTAACCCGACAAAGTGCATAAATTAATGTTATGTATTGAGACGTGGGCTAAGTCACGTAGTTTAAGGTTTAATTTAGAGGTTTTTGATGCTTTCATTTTGGAATAATATATAGCCTTTTTCCTCAAGAAACTACAAATAATTATGAATCATACAGAGTGACGTGTGGTCTGTTAAAGAACCTAGCAATTGTTTGTTGAACAAATAAATATAGTATGTGCAACATCACAGACAAATAATCACGCATAATAAAAAACTATCCTTGACTCAGATACAAACTGTCATCAGGGCTTATGCTATCATTACCACACAATTTGTTTCGTTATAAATATACACCGGTTATTTTAAGGTATATTATAAATAATTCTTTTTGTTTCATTGGAGTTTTTTTCCTGTGTTACTTCTCAGTTAGAGGAACTTTCGATTTTGTTTTAAATTTTAACGTAAATGAACAATCAATTCAAATCGCTGTCTTTTTTTAATTACATTATAAATATAATAAATAATAAATAAATATCTTCACGCAATTCCCAATACAGGGGTAGACAGAGTTCTAGTCTAGACAATTAAGTCCCTTCGACCCACCTTCCACCGAAGATATTTTCGGGACAACGTGACAGGTGGTGAGCCCGTCGCCGTTTTGTCCAAGCCAACGATATAGTTCGTACATAAGTTTTTGAAAAACCCATTGGTACGAGCCTGTCATCTGGGGATCGAACTCGGGTCTCTTGACACGAAATTCCGACCATTCATTTACACCACCATTCACCAACTATCTCCATCTCATGGTGGTGGTGCATTCGCGAGGGGCCTCTAGTTATAAATGTAAATGTGAGTCTGTCTGTCTATATCATGGCTAAACCGTCGAACAGATCATGATGATATTTCGTAAACCTTGAACTATAAGGAAGGACATAGGATACTTTTTATCTTGAAGAAATGATTTCCACGGGCGATACTGTAGGCAGCAATCTTTACTACAAAGGTCTACTACAGGAGTCTATATCAAAGCATATATTATTTAATTATTCAATACTAGGGTCTCATGATTGACCTAGTGGATATTCAACCGTTTGGAACTAACGTTGGACTAACACAACGCGCCATTCCACGTGTCCACAGATAATCGCTGCATTAAAAATGCAATGGAAAGACCATAAACAATGTCAGGCTGACCATTTTAGGTCTATTAGCATACGAACCGTTACCCCACGGCCTGTTTCCGAGCATTCTCAAACGCAAACGTTGAATATTGAACATCTTTTAGTTTACCCAAAGCCCCCCCCCTTCCCCCATTCGGTATTCCGGTTAGTCGCCGGTGTAAATGATACGTGCGACGAAATATTGATTGTTTAACAATCGTGAGAAATGTATACGAATCGAATATTGGTATAGACTTGTTTGAGAAATTGGAGTTTGAAAAAAATTAAAAAAATGAAATAACTTCACGCAAATCCCAATACAGGGGTAGGCAGAGTTCTAGTCTAGGCAATTAAGTCCCTTTGACTCACCTTCCACCGATGATATTTTCGGGACAACGTGACAGGTGGTGAGCCCGTCGGCGTCTTTAAAATGCCATTCCCAATACATGGGTAGACAGAGGCCTAGACAATTGAGTCGTTTCGACCCACCTTCCACCGAAGAGATTTTTGGGATTTTTGAAACAATTTTTACATTTCTGATTTATACAGAAACTCATACGTAAGGACCGTTTGTTTATGAGTTTTGGTATAATCCCCACGCTGGACGAATCGGTTGGTGACCGAATTACTAGTGACTTTGAGCGTTAAACGCTACAGCCCGTCGCCGAGCTAATTAATTTTGGTCTAGTAAGTACCTGGTGATCTACTGCAGGTCGTGTCTCTCCCGTAAGTTTGCTCCCCAGGCTCTCATTAATGAGTTTTTGCAAAACTAATGCACAATTTATATTTCACGTTGTCCCAAAAAAATTCTTCGGCGAAAGGTGGTTTGAAAGGACTTAATTGTCTAGACGTCTATACTTGTATTGGGGGTCGCGTGAAGATGTTTTTTTTATAAATATAATAATAAAAATTAATAGATATTAGCATAATTCACATAGCATCCTATGCTTTTAAAGATAATTAATAAGTACCTTCAGAATAATAAAGAGTCTGCTACTTCAACAGCTGTTTTTTTATTCATTTTGTAATTATAATTCACTTGTAATAAATTATTATTTATTGCACAACACAAGCGTGTCAGAAAAATACATTATGACGTCATCTTATCATACTAATTTCCGTTGAAGCTGAATCAATAGCATATCTGTACGGGATATATTACATCCGATTTATAAAATCCTGATTACATGACAAAATTTCGTCATATAAAAAGCAATTTCTCATTTTTTTCACACTTACACACACACGCGCGTGGGCACACTCTCACACAAGCGTACAAATTTTTCTAAATCTGTATTACTTAGTACATTGTAACTACTTTTTACTAAGAGGCTTATGTAAAATCATGTAAATTTATGGAAGGGCTGAGTTCCCTCGCACAGGCGTTAGGCTCTAAAGGAGACTTCAACATTCCTTGATAGTTAAAACTCCACCCTAAAAACTTGCTTACGTAGATAGATAGATAGATAAGGACAACATTACATTAATTGCTATGTCCCTAAAAACATTTTCTATGAAAATAGCAGTTAACATAAACACCCAGATCCGAGATAATGAAGAAAGAATGCTTTTCTACATTGACCCAGCTGGGAAACGAACGCACAGCTGATGACTGCATGAAAATCGGTGGGTGCGCCGCTCGTCGAACCGTCGTCGCGGGAGGGGTTAAATGTGTCCAAGCCACGGGCAGTAAGCCCTTACTCACATTACATTCAGCCTGTAAAAGTCTACTGTAAGACAAAGGCTTCTAGCGATAGGATGTTTTGCCATAATAGCATGCAATGCCAACCACTCATGGCAAGCGTAATGGCGATAGCAATATCTCTAACAACAGACTACTTCATTTTATTAATAATACGCGTTCAATTAGTTGCAACAACTTAACACTTCGAAACATCGACAATAATATTTACATTGTATTAAAATAATAATAAATATCCTTAAGCAATTCCAATTACAGGGGTAGACAGAGGTTTAGTCTAGACAATTTAGTCCCTTCGACCCACCTTCCACCGAAGATATTTTCGGGACAACGTGACAGGTGGTGAGCCCGCCGCCGTCTTTAAGTCCAAGCCAACGAGGTAATTCGTACATAAGTTTTTGAAAAACCCATTAGTACGAGCTTGCCACCTGGGGATCGAACTCTAGTCTCTTGACTCGATATTCCGACCACCTAACAACTAGGCTATCGTGACTTAATTGTAAAAATATTTGCAGTAAATTGGGATAGTCTAGTGGTTGTGATCGGAATTCAAGTCAACAGGCCCGAGTTCGATCCTCTAGTGGAAGGATCGTACCATTGGTTTTATCAAAAAACTTATGTACGATTTATATCGTTGGCTTGGACATAAAGACTGTGACGGGATCGTTGTCCCAAAAATATCTTCCGTGAAAGGTGGATCGAAAGGACCAAATTGTATAGAGTTCTGCCTACCTCTGTATTGGGAAAGACGTGAAGATATATATTTAGTGAATTGATAAGGGTGTAACCTAATAAGATTCCTAATCCTAAGCAGATAGAACTCAAGGCTATCACGGTAGACAAGAGTGCCCCAGTCAGTGCGTAATTCGCGATTTATCAATCTTAAACACGTCGACAACTTCATTGTAAACGTGTCGAAACATAAAATAATAGATAAAACATTATATTTGTGACAGTTTAAGCCGTTCTACGGTAGTTCGGCTTCCATTTGAGCGACGGAATAGGTTACTGATAAAATTATATATACTAGATATCATTCTAATACATAATGAAATTATTTTAGAAGGAAGGACATGATTTATCTATTTGACGTAGCAAGGCCACCCAGACTCTTGTGGTATCGACGTATGACTTAAGGCTTAAGGGAGTGCCTGGTTTTCGCAGTATCGCCAGTTCATTTCTTTTTAATTTTCTCGTGACTTTGTGTTTGTGGTGCCTTCATTATTACAGATATCATAACACAAGTGATTTAGCTACTTACTTTGGGATCAGTGTAATGTATGTCATCACATACATTGCACCTATGCCAAAATAAGTAGCTAAACGTACGATACATACATAGAAACATCATCATGTTTCTATGTATGTATCGTAACAGACAGTTAAAAGGAAAGTCATAACTAAATTGAAAACCATATTGAAAAATACCCCACGAAAGTTAGGTAGGCTGGTGACAAGTAGCAGCGTCTAAGGAGCGAGGTGTCTGGTACTGCGATCGCCAAGCGTGGCGATTATGGCAAATCCTATCGTACATGAGAGGCGTGTGTGCTGCGTTGGACTTTCACAGTCAGTTATGATGATGAAATGAAATGAAAACCGGAATATAAGCCAATGTTTAATGATTATGACTGTTATAAAAATTATTGCGCGCTTTTGCTACTTATCTGAAATGAGTAATTTTTTTTACAAATTTGTTCCGACAATATCGCTATTCATCGAGCCACACCTTACGGATTATAATTATCGATACAAAATCGCGTGGTGTACAAAGTTGTGCTTATCAAATACAAGGAGTGAATTGCGGTTCAGTTTTTTTTTTCTCTTTTACGCGTATTGCTATCAAAGCGGCCAGTATTTCGATAATTTACTTATGGCTGTTATTGAACTCAAATAATGATTAATAACTCATTAGTAAATTATTTTTTTTTCGGTTTATTTTATTAAAATTAACGTCATAATATTATGTAATTGGATTAAGACAATCACTGATGTCTCTGAGGATTTCTCATTTACATTACAAATTGAATTATAGCTGAAATTTTTTGTAATCTTTAAATATAATTGCATTGCATTAGCAATTAAATTTTAGGTTGGTAATATACTCTGTGCGGTTCGAAAAAGTTATGTTAATAGTAAGTATGTATAGTAAAGTGCATGAGTAGTAGTTCAGCCCGGCTAAGGAATAAAAATGAAGATCTACTTGTAATTCTCTTTTTATTCGAAAAAATGGCAAAAAATGGATACCTGCGGAGCTTCTTGCGCCCGTTTATTTTCCGTTAAAGGATTCCTCCTTCAAAAGATTTCCTCATTACGAATCGGTGATAGAATAAAAAAATTAAAATCGGTCAATGTAATTGTATGTAATTTATGTCGATGAATAAATTAATAATTGTTTTTGATGTGAAACATCTATAGCCGCACGTAAAACCGATTTCTGGCGTGGCGACGCATGCCGTGGCTATACAAAGGTATACTAATTTACACCCTATAACCTGTGAATTAAGGTTTATAATTAAACACTGAAATCACATTTTTATATTTAATTAATTATATTCATATTATTCATATTAGTGACTATGTAAATTATATTAAGATTTCATTTTTACATGAAAGGTCATGTCCTTATAGTCAAAAAGGTTCAATAATTTTTAAAACGAATAAATATAAACTACCATTAAAATTAGCTGGAGATTTTAATGTAAATTTGCAAGAGCTGAATCAATGCCATTAATGACATTTCTTCAAAAAGAATTTCAATTGCAAATCAACAACAATCGAAAAGAATCTACTACCAAATATGGAACAACTATAGATGCTGTAATTGTGAGTTATCTTGATAATGTTTCATCCAATACTTTTGTAACGTAATAAATAAATATATAAATATCTTCACGCAATTCCCAATACAGGGGTAGACAGTCAAGTCTAGACAATTAAGTCCCTATGACCCACCTTCCACCGAAGATATTTTCGGGACAACGGGACTTTACTACTACGGGACTTTTGTAACGTAGTTTAGTTATCATTGACCAATCGTCACAGTAATACCGGCAGAGGAAACATCGAATATAGCTATAACTGAAGTCACACAGAGAGAGAGAAAATATTTAAATTGTGGCCACTTGATATTAATACCGAATTTTTATATCAAACGTAAATAAATGCTTATTAAATAAAGTTACCATTTTCTGTAAGAAATTCGTAATACTTCATTTTTTCATTAGTATTTCCTTAGTACTTCATTTTTTCATTCCTGTAATAATATTATCTTTTATGCATATTACTTGTACACACACGATATTTCACATCTGCCAGGCGTCCCATGACGGCTCACATTTTTTTTATATCTTCAAGCATTTTCCCATTACTGTAGATACAGAGGTCTAGACAATTTAGTCTTTTCTACCCACCTTCACTGAATACTATTTGGGACAACTTGACCGGTAAGCCTATCGACGTCTTAGTGTTCAAGACTACATTGTACTTACATACACATAAATTAACTTAGATAAACATTGAAATAAACATGTAAAACGTCCATGACTCGAGCACAAACAATCGTTTTCATCACACAAATGTTAGTCTTTAGCGGGATTCGAACACACAACCCTTATTCTCCTACAAGACGACCTCCGTGGACGAGTGGCGTAAACACCGGTTTTCAAAGTGTTGCCATTTTTCAACCACGTTTTCTACATGTTCTTGGGTCTGAGTGTTTGTGGTGCCGTCGTTGTTTTCCACACCACAATTGCTTTAGATTTTACACAGGGATCGGAGCAATGTATACGATGTTGTCCCTATCTATATATATACTCTCGTCTCTAACCAACTCGTATTTTGTTTAATAACTTCATATAAGTTGAGAGTAAGTAATATAAGTTGCGCAAACGCAGTTGCTCTGATTTTCTGTTCCTCTTCACATATGTTTTGTAATCGGAGCTGACAAAACCTAAACGTCTGCTAGCTCGTCTGCAGTTTTATGCTTGATCCGAGAAATCCAATAGCCGAAGCTGATTGCAGTAAGATGATACTGTAACGTCATCTCGCACCTGCTCACGTCTGGTCTCGGGTTCTCGCTGACGCTGACGATGATGTGGTTGCTACGAGACTCACAAGAAAGTTTCGGACTTTGTAATTGTCTTTGTTTGATTAAAATTATATGTAATTAATATTGCCATATATAAGTCACGATAGCCGAGTGGTTGGGTGGTCAGAATCTCGAGTCAAGAGACCCGAGTTCGATCCTCAGGTGGTAGGCTTGTACCAATGGGTTTTTCAAACCTTATGTACGAATTTCATCGTTGGCTTGGACATAAAGACGGCGACGAGCTCACCACTTGTCACGTTGTCCCGAAAATATTTTCGGTGGAAGGTGGGTCGAAAGGACTTCATTGTCTAGCCTAGATCTCTCTGTCTACCCATGTATTGGGAATTGCATGAAGATATTAATTGATTTATTTTTATCTTATGTAATTAATATAGTGAAGGTAATTCCAATTATTAACAGTGTTCAGTCATTATTAAGTTGTAGCTAATTTAAAAGCAATTAACTTAGAGAGCCCTTTTTTAAACTGGATCCTGCATCGCGGTATTGTGATTCTTTTTAAAAGATGAAGATAAATATTTTTATCATACCGCTATTTCAGGTTATTCATGCCTGGTCTGCATCTATAGATTATAATTATTATTATTACTTATACTTTAACGGCTCGTAAAAGGCGAAAAGGGCTACTATATAATACTCCTTAAGGGGGAGTATGGGCGTATGTCTAGTACATACTCTCCCTTAAGGAGTATTTTTCATAATCGGCGAGCGGTTTGGCTATCGTAGTACCAGATACCTAGCACTCTAAACTGTGCTGTCTGTCACTAGTTTGCTTAATTTTAGCCTGGCATTTTTCGGAGTTGGTAATCCCGCCACCTACGAAAGATTTATTGATAATTATAATTTTAATTTAAATGTAATTTTAATTATAATTTCATGGATAATTATAATACGGCTTTTTCCTCAATCGTTTCTTACGACACCCACAGGAAGAGAGACGGTGGCATCATTCTTACGACGTTACCACACGGCATTACGGTATTACTATAATTTTCATACGCAAATATAATAAATATAAATATATCTTCACGCAATTCCCAATACAGGGGTAGACAGAGGTCAAGTCTAGACAATTAAGTCCCTTTGACTCACCTTCTACCGAAGATATTTTTCGGGACAACGTGACAGGTGGTGAGCCCGTCGCCGCCTTTATGTCCTAGCCAACGATGAAATTCGTACATAAGTTTTTTGAAAAACCCATTGGTACGAGCCTGCCAACTGGGGATCGAACTCGGGTCTCTTGACTCGAAATTCCGACCACTCGGCTATCGTGACTTATAATAAATAGATATAATAAAAAACCATATAAAATTTTGTCTAATCAAACAAATTTTTTTCATTTATAAGAAATCTGTTTATATAAACCCATGACGAGTAACTTCTGTCAGCCCTACAACATAAAGTGCCTCAAAATAATCGATAAAAAAATCTAATTCTATTAATTATTTGCGTTTGTGTTTTACCGCCAAAATGCATTGACAAAAATTCAATTAATAATTCCAGATAAGTATTTCCGATGATGTAAGAATCGATAATGATAACATCAACTTTTGTGCATGGTTTTGCATTGAAATTGCATAAAAATTGTTTGAAAAAAAATCTACTTCTGAGCTTTGCAATGTGATCACATTGCAAAGCTCAGAAGTAGATTTTGTTGCTGTATGAATAACTCTTGCCTTGACCAGGACAGGAAGACCGTTCCTAAGTTTCTTAAGAATAGATGCCTCAGGATATGGACATGAACTAATGCCATTTCGTGGTTTTTTATTTTGACTGGTGAGTATATAGCTGTGTGTTCCTCCTTTCCTTTTTCTCTTTCTACTTTATATCGTAAAGGTAGGCAACACAATCATTCATTTTCTTTCATTTTCTTCTGCGTGATGGAATCGGTAACGAACTCATCCGCCTAACGTAACGTAAGAACCAGGGTAACCCACATAGCCGTAAAGATCAGCTCGCGGAATTGAGAATGCGCCGGCCATAGAGCTCGTAGACCTGACAAACATTGGAAACGAATTGTTGTTTTGTTTCTCCTGTGACAACCTTGTACACACAACCACGGCGTAGGACGGTCCTCCACAAGATGGAGCGACAATGTTGCGAAGAGTCGATAGATGCAGATGTCATAGAACTATTGTGGCAATCTTAGGAGGAGGCCTATGTTCGGCTGTGAACTTTTGATCAGTTGTTACGACGATGAGGATAAGGTTACCTGGGCCTGCAAATCTGCCTCCTATTTACTCGCAGTGTACAAGTAAAAAAGGGGGGTAGTTACGCCCTAAGACCACTGTAGACTTACAGAGTAAGCAACTAGTGCACTGACTAGCTTTGCTTCACATTTCAATAAAAAAAGGATACTCAAGTTTTTTATTGATATTGGGAATGTTTAAAAAAAGCTAGGCAGGTGTTAAATGTGTTTTTGTCTCTGTAAAATAAGTGCAATAAAGTTTAAATTTTATCCACTGATGTGACACTGATGTGTTACTTGCAGGTGTTCATAGCCTTCTGGAAACTACCACAGGTGCAATATTATCTCGTTTTTCATTTTAGCCTTCGTCGAAATCGATTGTATAGGTAAAACAATCGATTTCGTCGAAGGTGGATTTTGGGCGTAGTTTCGACGACACGATAGCTTGGTGATGACCCTGCTTAAATGACTTAAATTGTTTTTCTTCTATTAAAAAGCCCTTTCGAGCCACGAAAGGACCTTTTTGTTTTGACTTATATCTTAGACTGGGGATTGCGAGGAAAATACGCGAATTAAAAAAACAACAATGAAACTTTTTTTGACGATTTTTGACGAACACAGATTTTATTAACAGCCAGTAAATAACCTAAACTATCTATAAATTTTTTTTAAATAAATTCCTATACCTAATTTTAAACCACCTCTTCGTGGCTGGGTGTCGATAGCTCTGAGGTCCTGGGTACGATTCCCAGTCGGGTTAACTTTTTCTATATTTTCTCGGGTATGGGTGTTTATGGTACCATTATTGTTTTTACATATTTTTGTTAATATAGGAGTAATCACTTATATATTTACTCTTAGCCTACACTTTGCATCATTACAAAGGTTGACTGTTAGAGAATGCTACCAGGCATTAACTGCGCCCGTTATGGCTCTTAGGTGTTATAGGTGTTGGCAATAATGAACAAATAAATAAATAAATTGTTTATGATTCCACAACACAAGCGGTTAAGCCACTTACTTAGAGATCAGAGTAACGTATGTGATACTAATATACACTATGTATGTAATATAGAAATTCTTTACAATAAAGTTCGCGGTAATATAAACTAAAAACCGAATAGAGATAAAACCTGGGAGCCTTGCGCTAGATTATCAAGAAGGAGTGCGTTCAATATCGACTATTGATTATTATTACCGATAATTCCTGAGACGTCGACCTTCGAAACATTTTACAATGGCGTGTCGCAGTCGAACCAAAGATAATATTTTCGTTAATATTATATAAAATCAGCCGTGTGGTAACGGTTTAAGAATGCTGCCACACCCTTTCTTCTCGTGGGTTTCGTAAGAGGCGACTAAGGGAAAGAGCGTTCAATATCTAATGGCAACCAATAGATGGCGGGATAACCAAAGATAAGAATGTCTGACCAAAATAACCAGACCGAAATGGGCGGCAGCGCCTGTGGTGCGAGTGGTCTGGTACTGCGATCGCCAATTCGCCAGCCAAGCGTGGCGATTATGGCAAATGCAGGCCCTGCAGTTGACTTTAATTGGCCATTATGTGTATGTTTGTATGTGTATTATTTAAAAGTGCTTCAATGGTTTAGACACAGGAATAGAAAATTTATAGCGCGAAAAGAAAAGTTAAAATTAAAAGGGGCGAGGTAGGCCGAGACCTACTTTCGAAGACCATGAGAGCAAATTGCTCGAAAACTCAAAAACTGTGTACGATTTATATCGTTGGCTTTGACATAAAGACGGCGACAGGCTCACCAACTCTCTCGTTGTCCTAAGAAGGTCGAAAGTACTTAATTGTCTCTGACCTCTAAAAACCTCTGTCCACCCAAGTATTGGGATTGGCGTGAAGATATATATTTATCATTGTATACATATATGTTATAGACAAGTCTTATCATTTGATAGCACGAAAGCCTATGCTAGCTTGAAGCTAATGAATATAAAAAAGTATAAGTCACGATAGCCAAGTTGTTGGGTCGTCGGAATGTCGAGTCGAGAGACCTGAGTTCGATCCCCAGGTGGCCAATGAGTTTTTCAAAACTTATGTACGAATTTCATCGTTGGCTTGGACATAAAGACGGCGACGGGCTCACCACCTGTCACGTTGTCCCGAAAATATCTTCGGTGGAAGGTGGGTCAAAGGGACTTAATTTCCTAGACTAGACCTCTGTCTACCCCTGTATTGGGAATTGCGTGAAGATATATTTATTTATTTTATTTTATATGTTGTGTATGAATGTCTATAATCAAATATGCGTTTACGTTTGTACATCTTGACTACAAAGATTAAGTCGCGATAGCCGAGTGGTTGGATGATCGGAATATCGCGACAAGAGACCCGACTTCGATGCCCAGGTGGCAGGCTCGTACCACTGGGTTTTTCAAAAACTTATATACGAATTACATCGTTGGCTTGGACATTCAGACGGCGACAGGCTCACCACCTGTCACGTTGTCCCGAAAACATCTTCGGTGGCCGGTGGGTCGAGAAGACTTAATTGTTTAGACTAGACCTCTGTATAGGGAATGGCGTGAAGATATTTATTTATTTATTATTATTTTATTATCATTGTATATCTATGTAAGCATCTTATGTATACGTATATTTTATCACCGTCTAGTGATCGAGACATAGGGAATCCCAAATGAGTAAAAATAATAAATACATCCTGCTTTGAGAGTGGATGACGCATGAGATTCTTTAAATACTTATTCTTAATATTTTTTTTACTAAAAAAAATTATAATTACTCAATGCAAAGTTAAACCAGAGACAACTTTTATGTTAAACCGAAAAAATAATCTAATTTATACCCAACGGAAATCAGGGGTCATACTGAATTTGATGCGCTCAGTTAATCCACATAATTATGTGAGAGAGGAGACGAGTAGCTCGTAGTGGGACAAGGGGGGTGAGGCAGCAGAGACGCAGAGAGGGGAGGTCATGGGTAACACGGAACCCGTCAAACCTGCATCCATACCCCCCTGACCACTCGCGAAATGCCTTCCTTTAACCTCAAGCCATTTTCTACCTTAACGCTATAGTAGTGAAGCCGGTAATTCATTTACGCAAATTTTCAGCGTCGATGTATCTTTCTATTCCTTTTACTACTCACTTCAATCTTAAAACAGTCTTAAATACGTCTTCTTCGTACGAACCTAGCTGTTGCATTCTTTACCTTAAGTATTTTATTAGGCTGTGACAGATTGCTATTAATAACAGACCTTTCTACACTTTATGTCTCGAAAAATAAAGTTGATAATTGTATGCAGTAATGATATTTAAATACGTTTTGGAATTGGAAAGCAAGTAATGCATAAGACATGTTCAAGTTTGGAACTTCACGGGATCTCCGTGACACTGGTTGCTAAAGCCGTGATTATTTAAAATTAAGTCGTTATTTTTTAAATTGTGCCAGTATTTTATATCTGCTTTTCGATTATAGATTTTAATTGTTATTTGAGTATAGGTAAATAATGCGCTGGACAATATTGTGATTTAATGTTTGTTTAGGTGATAATTCAATGAAAATTTTAATGTCCATGTTCCAAATCCTAAATGTGTGTAAATTTTAGTAACAAGGCACGACTGTTTTTTTTCGAAACCGTGTGACGTATGATACAGTCAACCACCTCATTATGTAATGCGGAGTCTGCACGATATGAGATGGAATTATCAAGGGGCTTGGTTAATATTAGGTGCCGTGGTAGCTTAGTGGTCATGGCACTTACTTTATACACGACTGAAATAGATTTGATTCCGGGGTTAGGATTACAAAACATTTTTTTTGATGCTACTATGGGCCAGCTACTTCTCTTTAATACTTTTCAAAAATTTTCATAGAAAAAAAATTACAAATATACAGGAGAAAATTTTGTAAGTTACTTTGTCACGTTGAGATGGATTTGATACATGAAAAATTTAAGATTTTTATTTGATGAGATATTTAAAAAATGAACTCACACGAGCGGGATTTATATTACTAATTAAATTAATAACAAAAAGTCCAGCATAATTAATTATAATTCTTTATTTTTTGTTGTATTGTTCAATAAAATTGCATCATGAACATTACACATGTGATGCTGTGGGAAAAATGGTTAGCTTTCTGTCAAACATGGTATTGGTGACGGAGAGCCAGTTCAATGATAAGGCCCCATCTCTGCCCTGGTCGGTGACAACGTATCAGTAACTTTATTTTTTTAAAAAATGAACTGCACATGTTTATGGCCAGCAGTAGCTACATGCCATCAGTTCGACTGTTAACTCGGTTGTGTCGTTAACTTAGCGTCAGTAATCATAGCTTTAAACTTGGTTTACGTAGCGGCTTGCAAGTCCATTGCAGGATTTGATCGCCACGGTTGGCAAGCGGACCCGAGTATCAAAAATTTAGCATCTTAGAAGACTTCCGTGGAAGTCTGGGCATAAACAATGGTTTTCTCTGCGGTCCTTCGATTCCCAGACGGGTCAATGTACAAAAATTTAAATATAAAGCAAAATATGCTATACCAAGAGATACTTTGCTACATTTTCTCGGATATGGGTCTTTGTGGCACCTACGTTATTTTCGATTCTATAACACACTACTTACTTTGAGATCAAAACAAAGTATGTGATATTACCCTATGTGGGTATGTATCTGTCTATGTATGTTTCTAAGACATTGAAATCCATCACCGGTCTACTAAAGTTCGGTATTCAGATAACCCAGGTATTTGTCGAGCTGGTTATCACTACGTTTAGGGTAAAGTAATTCAGGTTACAACTTGTAGCCCCATTATTGCTTGAATATCACTTTAAATTTGACAGTGATGGAATATTGTTGCCATTAAAACTCAGAGTCAGAATAAAATAAATAGTAATTGGTTAAAAAGTTTATATTTTAAAAATAGTGCTCGAAGCATCATGGCATTTGGTAAAACTATGTTACGTTTTAACATTTAATAATTCAGACGAATACGTTTAGAAATCATTTAACCCGCGGTCTACTCGTTTTCGAACGTGCATTGCATTTTTATGCCGAACTCCGGTCACACGACTCGTTTAAAAACCGACAGAAAAAATGCTCTGAAGAAGAAAAAAAAACCAGTACGACCAGCCAGTCGCGGCCATCATCATACGATATAAGTTAATATGCGTAAATAAGTGGTGAAAGACTCAGGCTGTACGGTCTAATAACCTTTGCCAAAAAAATAAAAAGTCTTCGTCTAGCTTTCTGCAGTTCATTTTGCCGCCGATACTCTGTGCTATGCAATAAATACTATAGAGGCTTATGTTACATATAGAGCTTGTCAATACCAACGACAGGGAAAAATGTGGCCATTTTTCTGGTATCTGGTTTTTTTCTTAATATCGCTTCTTGGTGAAGTGTGTGTGTCTTAAGTAGAAAAAGACGTTGCGTTCAACATTTAGGGAAAATGGTACATAGAAAATAAATATTAAAAAATAAAAAGGGTTAATTCTTTACAAAGAGATTTTTTAATTTTAATTAATAATAATTTAAGGAGTCCGTAGAAGTATTCTTTCTTGCTATGCTATTTAACATTAAATAAAGAGTAGAGTCCGCACTCACCGAAATACTAGATTGATGTACTGGCAAAATAAAAAAAAACATATTTCGTTAGATTTGTACTGTTATAGATTAAATACTGGTATAAATAAATATTTTCACGCCATTCCCAATACAATACGGGGTAGACAGAAATCTAGACAATTAAGTCGTTACGACCCACCATCCAACGAAGATATTTTTGAGACAATAGGTGGCTAGCCCGTCACTGTCTCAATATCCAAGCCAACGATATAACTCGTGCATAAGTTTTTGAAAAACGTACGAGCCTGGGGATTGAACTCGGGTCTCGGTCACCCAACCACTTGGCTATCGTGACTTTTGTCAGTTATACTTTTTACTGTAAAATTTTGTGTTTATACTTTTTGCAGTTAAATACCGGTATTTAACACACACAATTGGAAAACTAGAATAGTAACGGTAATTATGTAGTGAGTAATATCTAAATTAATAACCATTATGAATAATCACAAATAAATATATCTAGTTTCGACCTACTTCCATTTACTTCTTTTTTTTGCTTTCTCTGTTTTAAACACACGCTAGTTATAGACGATAGCTTACTTACGCAGATTGTATAAACGCACTACACACGTAAGTCACGATAGCCGAGTGGTTGGACGGTCGGAATTTCGAGACACGAGACCCGACTTCGATGCCCAGGTGGCAGGCTCGTACCAATGGGTTTTTTAAAAACTTATGTACGAATTATATCGTTGGCTTGCATATCGAGACGCCGACGGGCTCACCACCTGTCACGTTGTCCCGAAAATATCTTCGTTGGAAGGTGGGTCGAAGGGACTTAATGGTCTAGATCTCTGTCTACCTATCTATTGGGAATGGCGTGAAGATATTTTTTTACATTTCACATGTAAACATTTGACTATAAATAGAGTTGTGATGCTTTTTGTAGTTCCTACAAATATGAACTTTCCGTTATTGATAATTGAACCCACGATGGTAATTGTAACGGTCAATGTTTAAATATTACACCAACAGTATCTTAGTTAACGAAGGACCTAACTGTGAGATATCTTTCGAATATAAGAGTTTTAAATCTTTTAGCAGACAGTGCAAAAAGGAAAAAAGTCTGTATAAATACTTACTGCTGGCCTTCTTGCAAATATCTGAAAGAAATGTCTTCGGAGGAGTTACCCGCAATGGGGTAAGTCTAAAGCAGGTAGGCGGGTTTCACACATCCTCGGAATAATATTTTTTATTTTGTTAAACGTGCCAGTTGCCTTAGGTCGAGTTTTTCACCATGAAGCTCAAGGTATTCCAGCATAAAATAGCGGTCAACAATTTTGCGGTACCGCGTCAGCTTAGTGATGTATAGGTAATGTTTTAGATCAATGCATAGTTCCTTAGGAGCCTGAATCATTAAAAATTCTTGAATTAGTTCTTTTTTGCTTCTTTCTAACGACAGAAAGAAGGAAAATATAATGCAGACAGTTCTTTGTTTATTTTTATATGAATAGTTGTCCATGAAACTCCGCTATTGATGAAATGACGCCAGGAACTAGCCAATCACTTACAATCTAGTGAACTGGTGATTTCCTTGTTACCGATTCTTTTTTGTTACAGATTCTTTGATCCTTAAAAAAATCTATAAACACATATATATCTTCACGCATTGTCCAATAAAATCTAGGGGAGGGAGAGTTAACAATTACTCAATTGTCTTTCAACTTTAGTACTAAATGAATATGTTGAAGGGTCGTTTTCATGTCAATTTAAAAAAAAACACTTATAATTTCTACATTGTCTCTGTTCAGTGTTTGTGGTACCTCCGTTGTTTATATAGCATAAGTGCTTTAGCTATTTCCTTTGAGATCACCGTCTTAATGGCCAAGCCAACGGTACAATATATATATATATATATATATATATATATATATATATATATATATATATATATATATATATATATATATATATATATATATATATATTGTATAGTATAAATATATTATAGACAAATATTTATAAAAACTTAGAATAAAATTAAGCTAAGAATAGAAAAGTATAAGGTTTAAATCCAAAAGAATTACGAGAGACGATATACATTCTTACAAATAAGGATAATGTTTTGTGGAGCACATTTCAGAGAAGCATGAGCCCGCATTACGTAAAACACAAAGCCTGGGCTGAGTAGGCACGACGGTTCCTGGCATCGGTCTCTGCAATGTGCCGACCTCGTGGCTGTATCGTGTAGGGTTGAACGATTTGCAAAAATAAAAAAAAAGATTAAGTGCGGGAACTGATTCTACTGACTAAAAGAATGTACTGAATTCTACAAATTATAAATGTGAAAGTATTAGGTTTGGATATTTTTTGTACACCGATAGAGAGAATATTTATCATAAGCTTTATAAAGAGGACTCGATTAATGTTATATACAACGTGTTTGGAAATATTACATTTTTCTATAAATATCAAATATTATAACAAAAAATGTCTATTAAGTATAATTAGGTTTTGATCTGCCTATAGACCAATTATGGGGGAGGGGGGCACTCTAAGGGAGGCAACGCATCTGCTAAGCCTCTGGTATTGCGGGTGTTCATGGGCGGCGGTAATCACTTACCATCACGTGAGCCACCTGCTCGTTTGCGTCCCTTTTCCTATAAAAAAATAGACATTGAATTTAAATTAAATAAATCATTAATTAATCATGACTGACTATTTTTATTGTGTCACCAGTCCTGGGATTGTTGGTTCGTTCCCCGGACGGGTCAGGGTGTTATTTTTCCGATTGGATGACACAAGCTATTTACTTTAGGATCATTTGTTCCTATTTCTATGTTTTCACATCTCTTGTTCTGACTGATACGAGAGATCTGAAAATACATTTTAAACAGCCAAACTATAAACAAACATACAAAAAACATAATTCCAAACTTTATTTTCTGTTTTTTTATATACTTAATTGTTTTTTTCAGCTATATTAGTATTTTTATATTTGTATGGCAATAGATGGTAGGTCATAACATTATAGGACTTCAAAAAGTTTAACATCTTACATTATATCACATTTGGTAAAATAAATAAATGAATTAATTTATGAATAAGAGTCTCGATAACCGAGTGGTCGGGTGGTAAGAATTTCGAATCAAGAGACCTGAGTTCGATCCCCTGGTGGCAGGTTCGTACCAATGGGTTTTCCAAAAACTTATGTACGAATTATATCGTTGCCTTGGGCATAAAGACGGCGATGGGCCCACCACCTGTCACATTGTCCCAAAAGTACCTTCGGTGGAAGGTGGGTCGAAGGTAATACATATAGACTTACATCAACTCCTGGATTGGTAATTGCGTGAAGATATTTATTTTAATTTATGAATAAATATGTAAATGACATTTGCTAACTTTGAGCCAACCCTGTTGGCTCGGCAACCTCACAGAATGCGGAGTCTACAGACTATCGTAATTTCTGAACTGTTTTATCGGCGGTAACAATATACTCCTTGTTGCCGAGCTGTCCTGCGGTTTTCGCGGTCTTTTAGCACGGGACACTGGCCATCTTGTGAGCGCTCGGACGCCATCTTTAAAACACTAACAAAGGATGCACCTGCGTAATATGGCAATTAATGCGGAAGATTAAATTGAGATTATTTTTTGCTTGTGGTTTAAATGTGTGACATCATTCAGATCAAATGTTGCCACTGCAACATTTTATTATGCAGGTTCGGAATACAGGTTATACAGTTATGTCCTTGGTATCCAAGCATTTGGCGAAGAAACGATGGCGAAGAACGAACTATTATTATATTCATTATTGAGAAAAATATTAATAATTTATTAACAATGATTTACCTTTTTCGAATTTTCTCGTAGATAACATTTATTTACATATATATCTTCACGCTTACTCTCTGATGGGTTAGCCAGAAAGGACAGATCGAAATTGTCACGATCCTTACTTACCTCTTTCGCTTGCAAACATTTCTTCATACACTCATGCCTAGGTATCGGAGTACTCTTGATCCTCCCCTCTCCAAGTAATTACACAAAACCTTAGTTTATAAAGAACTCTTGACCCTGTTTTGTAAATTATAAAACACTATCTAAATACAAAACCTCGATTTATTCATTCGGTTAGTTTCCAAGACATAAGACCAAATTGGACTGTAAGCCTTATTTCCTTTCTCCAAATAACTTTTTAAAAGTAAGCAACACAGCCATTCCGTTGTTGCGAATGAGCATAATCATCGGTGATCTCCCGCGATCAGGTAACCGGTTGCTCCTTAGTCACTTTCTCTCAAATAAAAAATAATACGGTATACTTTAGTAGGCGAATAAGTTTGATGCGAAATATTTATACAGCGTACCAGTTGGAGCCTATATTATATTATATCTGTCTATTAGTTTGCCCCTACAGACCTGAAAAGCATTCATAGACTTCAAATTTTATATATATTTTCAATATATTTCTGAAAACAATTGCACGCACAACATTTACAATGTCTTTCTGAAGTTCTAAAGAAGTATTTGGTTAAATTGCTACTGGTAATTTTCATTCGCTTTACTGATAACGTCAATAAGAAGTTGTAACTAAGTTTTATAGTTTTACTGGTATTTTTCAATATTATTCCGAAAAATATTATTCCGAAAAAGTGAAATATATTTATAACAGTATCTTTTAATCACATACTATTTATATTTTGTTAGTTCCTTATTCTTGACAATTCTTTTCATTACGGCTACCATCATCTAGTAATTTTATTTTAATAACATTAATAACCCTTCTTTTCTTTATTATATCTATATCTGCCTCTATACCTAGGTTGTCTCGTAGAAATTGCTTTTTAATAATAAGACCGCCTTTAGTACCATCTTAAATTGTGGTGTATAATAAAGAACATATAAATAAAATATTTTTAATTTTATTTAATAAAATTTACTGGCAACTGGCGCAGCTCTTTATTTATTTTGTTTTTAAAAATAATCCTCATTAGCTGGCAATTCGATTATTAAAATGGCGTCCATATAGCTGTCTCAACTAGTTCTGAGTCAACATTAACGCAACTTTGATAAAAACTCAACCATGTTCGGACCATTGCAGGACCTTAAGTACTTGACCCACATTCCCAGTTGATCTGTGAGAAATACATTTATCTGACACTTATCTATCTGTTTCTTGTATACACGTGTGTTTGTATGCACGATAATTTCAATATATAACCTAAGCCCTTACTGTTATTGATGTACGTTATTATGCTGTACTGTCGTAACATACCTCTGAGCCACCGTATCCTGCACGCATCAGTTGAAATTTTAAAACTCTCTCTTCTATTTATGCATGTTTTCGGCAAAGGTCGCAGGTTAGAATCCCGCCCGCCGTGTCAGTTGAAACTTTAAACATTTTTTCTCTTTAATTTAATAACAAAAAGTTCAGTATAACTAGTATGCATTAAATTGTATGGAAAATTGCGAGAAGATAAACAAAGGTATTAATTTAACCCATGACTGTACTCATGTTCTTACAAATCAATAAAAGTGCAGAAAGAAATTGGGCGTGCCCGGTCCCGCAGAAAGAAACACAGCAGTCAGAAGGTCTGACACTGAACTCTATTTCACATTTCTTCCACCATCGAACTTTAGATATTATAATGTATTACATACATACTTACATATATAAGATCACGATAGCCGAGTGGTTGGGTAATCGGAATTAGAGTTAAGAGGCCCGAGTTCAATCCCCTGGTGGAATAATTTGTTCAAAAATTTATGTACGGTTTATATCGTTGGCTTGGACATAAAGACGGCGATGAGCTCTCCACCTGTCAAGTTGTCCCGAAAATATCTTCGGTGGAAAGTGGATCGAAGGACTTAATTGTCTAGACCAGACCTCTGTCTCTTGTATTGGGAATTGCCTGATGATATATAAATAAATAATAACATTAAGTGACAACCTGTAGAGGCCCAGCGCGGAGCAGTGTGTAGGGTGTAAGGTGCCTGGTACTACGATCGTCAATTAGCTTGCTAGACAAATCCGGAGAACCCTGACAACGTGACAGGTGGTGAGCCCGCAACGTACGAAATTATTCGACCTCTGTCTGTCGAACTTGCGGCTTTGTTTTATATATATATATATATATATGTATATATATATATATATATATATATATATATAAAACAAAGCCGCAAGTTCGACAGACAGAGTTCGAATAATTTCGTACGTTGCGGGCTCACCACCTGTCACGTTGTCAGGGTTCTCCGGATTTGTCTAGCAAGCTAATTGACGATCGTAGTACCAGGCACCTTACACCCTACACACTGCTCCGCGCTGGGCCTCTACAGGTTGTCACTTAATGTTATTATTTATTGCTCATACAAAGTCATGATAGCCGAGTGGTTAGGTGGTCGGAATATTGAGTCAATCCCCGACCCGAGTTCAATCCCAAGGAGGCAGGCTCGTACCAATGGGTTTTAACTAATGTACGAATTATATCGTTAGCTTGGACATAAAGACGGCGACGGGCTGAACACCTGTACACCCGAAAATATCTTCGGTGAAAGGTGGGTCAAAGGGACTTAATTGTCTAGTCTAGACCTCTGTCTACCCCTGTATTGGGAATTGCGTGAAGATATTTATTAGTTTATTTTATTACCCATAGAATTTTACGCAAAATCCAAAGTTAAATACATATTGTTGTAACTCCTTTCGACATCCTTGCGTAGGTACTGATGTTTGTATGACTTCGCACAAAATATATGGTAATTCATATAACTCACCACAAACCACAATTTATTCCAATATTGACGTCACCATAGAAATCCAGTTTTTACATGACTCCCGACAGGTTTAACTCTGTAACGGCACAGCGGTTAGGGTGCCTGGTTTAATTCACCAGTACACAAATTCTTAATAAGTTTGTATATAACAGAAAATTTTATAAGACTCAGTCATATTATAACGGACTTAACCACGACGGTGAATACCCGATATGCGGTGAAACTTGCGGTGCGGTAATCGATAAATTTGTGCCAAGGATCATATTCCTTCAATGAAATTGTCACACAAGAATATAGACGTCAGATGTAATGACATTTGTTATTGAATTATGTTTCTTTTTTAACAGATTTTAAGGTGTTAAAGAATAAATTCGACCAGTTACTTTTTACAAATGAAACAAACAAGCTCAATAGCTACTCAACGTTGTAGGTTTGTGAAAGGCAGTTTTTTTGGTGCTATAACAGTGTTGATATAACAGGCTCACCACCTGAGCCCATTATATCTGTTTCCAAGCAGAAATTACATATCGTACGTTAGTTTAGAAAAAGTAATTGGCAATCATATCACGGGGATCGTACTGGAGTCTTCGGATTCGCAACCAGATCACCAAACCACTGGGCCGTGTGGTTACAGCGTAAGAAATCAACGCCCTTCCCAAACTCCTGTGAGTATTGTGAGACGCCATAATGTGAAAAGCTGATGTAATAAATGAGAAAATAACAATATCAAAAAACCCGACAGGCATTAAGCAGTATGAAAAAGTCGAAGACTTGACTAAGGCCTCTTATGAGGAGTTCAGTGCTCTTGGCAAGCGGATTAGCGAGCGTAGTACTAAATGCCTCGGACCTTAGACGTTGGTGCCGTCAACATTTGTAAATGTGGTGTATATTCATACAGTTTTTAATTATCCATCACTTTTCCTTAGATAAATTAAGTCACGATAGACGAGTGGTTGGGTGATCGGAATCAAGTCAAGAGATCCGAGTTCGAACCCCAGGTGGAAGGCTCGAACTAATAGACTTTTTCAAAAACTTTTGTACGATTTATATCGTTGGCTTGGACATTAAGACGACTACAGGCTCACCACTTGTCACGTTGTCCCAAAAAAAAGGTCTTCGGTGGACGGTGGGTCGAAAGGACTTAACTGTCTACACCTCTATCTACTTCTGTATTCGCGACGATATTTATTTAATTATTATTTACTGTTCCCTAAACGTACTTTTAATTAAATCTTAAACGTTATGGATTTCACTTGTAACACAAGAACCGGTAATGAACGTGCCAATTTCTTTTTTTTCCGTACAGCTGTCACTGTGCGCACGTCACAAAGCGCGCCATTTTTGCACAATGCACAATAACGTCTCAAATGAGCGTCGCTTGTAGATGTCAGAGGTCAAACGGTAATCATCTCTGTAATAAGAAATGGTCATGCGATATCAGGCTCGACCTGGCTGTTACGTGCGGCGGAGATCTCCTGGTGTGTTGATAATCTGTTTATTTTTAATAACAGAGTATATAGTATTAAGCATGTGCGTGTTTTTATGCTGCTACGGCTGTTGGCAACAGCGTTAATTATTTGCCATAGTAAAAATACATACTTACATACTTTGTATGTTGTTAGGACATTGACAAGGATAATTTCAAAGATCCAAAGATAAGGAATTATAATAAATAATATAAATATTATTAAAACATAATTTAATTAATTTTGTTATAACATGTATAATCAAAGTCAAAGTCAAAGTTTTTATTGCATTCATGATTAAAAATAAGATAATCTAAGGGTGTTTAGTACAGTACCACGATATTGGGCATTACAAGATATTTGAATCAATCAAATACCATCAAATAGTATTCGTTCTGTGTTGCAAATTTGTTAAATAAAAGAAAAATGTGGTGCCTTTGTTGTTTCCGATTCCTGTACCACAACTGCTTTAACATTTTACATTGGTAAGTGGTCTACATAAGTATTTATTATTTAAAAAAAATATCCTCACGCATATGCCAATACAGGGCTAGCCACAATTAAGCCCTATCGACCCCATCTTTCCCCGAAGCCTTCTACTCGTACGTGACAGGTTGTGAGCCTTCCGCCGTGCTGTGTTTATGCCAACGGTACAATTTACTTACATAAATCAATACTCATTTAGACAAATGTTCAAATTTAGATAAACAATCACGAACAGTGGTAGAGCCACGCATCAGCTTTTGTTGTTTCATGAATGGGCCGGCTCAACCGGGGAAGTACCACGACCTCACAAAATTCCGGCTTGAAGTAGAAGTCTAACAAACTTCTGCGTTTCGTCTGGTGAGTGCAGGTAACCGGAGGCCCATACACCCCCCTCCCCCAATTTGGGGGACTCTAAGGCCGGCAACGCATTTGCTATGCCTCTGGTGAGCGGATTTCTTCTGCTTTCGCAGGTATCGGGCCTCGAGGCAAGCCTCATTGCCCGGGCATCTTCTCAGGGGGCTGCTGCTCCCCCGGTCCTGGGTACCGCTTTCTGCGGTATATGTGTCGAGGTGTTGCGTATATTACGCCATGCGTCGGGTCTTTCACTCTTCCCCGTCCTCCCCCTCAACGAGGTCGGGTGGTGGCTGCAACAATTCCCTAGGGAGAGGTCGCCGCTCTGGTGGTCGAGCGTGCTGCGGCAGGAGGTTCGATAAGGACGCCAGGTCGCGCAGGTGTTCATGTGGCCCATTATCAGCGCGGTCATACATTTTCCGCGCCAAGTGGACCACAAAGTCGTGAATTGTTTCGATTTTAAGATCTCTGGCGATGACGTCATTCCAGACGTAACGACCAGCTCCCACAATCGTTCTCAGGGAAATGTTTTGCTGAACCTGCAATCTTTTCCGCTGTGCGGGAGATGTGAACGCGTACCACGCTGGTGCAGCATATGTGATTCGCGAGCGGATGTAGGTCTTGTAGATCCCTACCTTGGTCTTCGTTGGCAGGTTGGATGCCAGAACCGGACGGAGGACCGCCCTCTATGCCTCTGGTATTGCGGGTGTTCATGGGCGGCGGTAATCACTTACCATCACGTGAGCTGCATCCTCGTTTGCCAGCCTTTTCTATAAAAAAAAAGAAATCATTATTTTAGTGTATTTAGCACAGGGTGGGCCATGAATTAGTTAACATTTGAAAAAATCGTATAAAAAAAAAATTTAACATATTTTAGAAGTCGTTTATTTTTTAAAAAATATTTCGTCTAAATGACCACCGTTTCGGTTTTTGCACTCATCTAAGCGAGTCCTGAAGTTTTCGAATACTCTTCTGCAAAGAGACCGCGAGATCGCCGACATCTCTTCGATGATTTTTTCGCTAAGTTGACGCAGTGTATTCGGTTTATCAATGTAGACACGACTCTTTAAATAACCCCATAAAAAGAAGTCTGCTGGGGATAGATCTGAACTTCTGGGTGGCCATGGGATGTCACCCCGTCTGGATATCAGCTTTTCCGGAAACATGTCTTTGACCACCGGCAAGGACTCGTTCGACGTGTGACACGTGGCTCCATCTTGTTGAAACCATCTTGTTGAAGCATCGGTGCTATGAACTCCCGTAACATTTTCACATACTCTGCAGAATTAACAGTAACTGAACGGCCTCGAGAATCTTCAATAAAGTAAGGTCCGATGAATCCTTTTGCTGAAATTGCAGCCCATACAGTTACCTTAGGAGAGTGAAATGGCCTCTCATGTTTAGCTTTAGGACTTTCGCTGCTCCAATACCTGCAATTCTATTTGTTTACATGTCCATTTAGGTGGAAATGGGCTTCGTCAGAAAATAAGATGTTGTGAAAATTCTCGAAACGAGTTAACATTGTTTTGGCATATGACTAACGCAAATTTAAATCATTAGGGTTTAGTTCTTGCACTAGCTGGATCTTATATGGATGTAATTTCAAATCTAATTTCAAAATACGGCGTAATGATGTGCGCGATAATCCTAATTCAGCCGAACGTTTGCGTGTCGATAAATCTGGATGACGTCGAACAGAAGCGGAAACTTGCTGCACGTTCTTTTCGCTCCGGGAAGTCCGTGGGCCGCCGGTTTGTTTCACATTTAGTGTAGATCCCGTCTCTTCGAACTTCTTCACCCATTTCTTTATTAAAGGAGCACTTGGACACTGACTTAAGTCGTTTAAACCATATTCAAACCGAAATAAGTGTCTCACAGTAATGAGCGAAAAGTCGTTTCGTTTCGTGTTCGAATCCTGCCATTTTTTGTTATTAAATTAAACAAAATATTTAGAATAACTTATATGCTTTAAAATCAGTAATAATTGCATTTCACTTCGTGTATTAACTCGAAAAATTTCGCGCGATCCTCTAACCTCCGGAAAGAAAGAGTAGTGTAAACAGCCTCGTTACCTTTAAATATTATGTTAAACTAAACAAAAAAAAAACGATCAGTCGTTAAAAATCCGAACATAGCAACTTTCACATTTATAATCTTAGAGGGATTTCGAAAGATAATGTATCTTCACTAAGGATCACATAAAATTTACATATAGAAAAAATTTGGCCTTTATTTCACTGCATTACAACATTCAACGATTACTATTAGACGCTCAGCGCGTAATTTTTACTTACGCTTTTGTAATCCATATATTAATACGTGAAGAGAAAGCTTTGTGTGAAACTTAACAAATTACCTGCCTGGAAAAATGTGATTTGGTATATAAAAAATAAAAAAGAAAGAAGAAAAACGTTGATTTATCGCTTCACCCAAAATCGTGTTTCAAATGAAAAAAATCTAAAACAAAAAAACTGCATAAAAATTTATACATGTCTAAAAACGTCACTCATTCCCAATACTGGGAGAGACAGAGGTCTATTCTAGGTCCTCTCGACCCACTTTTCACCGACGACATTTTTTGGGACACATGACAGGCGGTGAGCTTTTCTCCGTCTTTATATCTAAGCCAACGAAAAGAAGTCGCATGCATTAGCTTCGAAGGCTTCACTACCAACTAGTTTATTGGGTCGTCAAAAAGTTGGAAAAATTTTAAAAATTCTTTACTGCAATAAAGAATCGTCTATCTACCTATCTGCATATAACAAACACTAGAGGAGGCAGTCCATCTAAATTACTTGAGGTATCTCTTACGTGTTGTATTTGTACTGTGATACCGAATTCCGGGACAGATAAAATAGGCCGAGCAAACACACTGCGCTCGTTTTATATGCCTTTCATATTTCCTTATATTGACAATTAAATTCATGTAAGTGCCCTAATCATTTTATTACTTTGAAGTTTGTTTTATTTTTATTTTGCGAGGGTAATTAATGACCATATACGTTCGGAATCGATGTTGAAAATATAGAATTAAGAATAGAGTTGATGGTTCACTAGGGTTGTCAATATTTTGTATAAATAAGTAACAGTCGATTTTATTGTATTATCTATACATATAAATAAAATGGGAGTGTCTGTTTGTAATATTGAAATAACCGTTTTTTACTACATAAAAATAAATAAAAATATTCACGCAATTCCCAATACAGGGTAGACAGAGGTTTAGTCAGATATTTTCGGGACAACGTGGTGAGTCCGTCGCTGTCTTTATGTCCAAGCCAATGATATAATTCGTACATAATTTTTTGAAAAACCCATTGAAATCCCTGAAACACAGGTATCTTATCCCTAGTTCAAGGGTCACAAACCACTGTTATTCACGTTTCGGGTTATTTGGTTTATCTATAAAGATTATATAAAAAAAAATAAAAAAAATATATATATAAAAAAATAACAATAAAAAAAAATAAAGATTATAATAATAATAATAATTGGTACGAGCCTGCCACCACATCGAACTCGGGTCTCTTGACTCGAAATTCCGATCACCCTACCACTCTGCTATCGTGACTTATATGTTAAGACTCGGTTGTCAGGCCGTCGTATATGTATGCGTTAATAAAATATTTTTAATTAATTATTTTTGCACCGGTTTAAATTAAATTTCGTATTTGATGTCTTCATCGGAATTCGATCCCGTTGTTACGTAACCCAAAACGCTCTCGCACGTATACACAAAGGGTCAATTGAATTTAGCGGCTCTGTCCGTCGGTCTGCGTTACGCAACGCATACCGATCCCATGTAGCTTCATTAACTTACGTCGCAGTCAACTGCTTCAATCAATAAACATACATACATACATACACACAGATATTCATACTTAGAAAATGACAAACAACAGAGAAAGAAAGTAGGTTTATTCATTGTCTCAAAACAATAAATTAAATAATGAGTTAAACATAAAATAAAATAAACTATTGGATTGCAGCAACAAAACGTCATGCGACTCAGCAATATGCTGAAACAATACTGTTTATGTGTATGTACAAACAGTACATACACATAAACTTACAACATACACATAAATTTATATGTATAACATACACTTGGGTTAGGTTGAAGTCACGATAACCGTGTGGATGGGTGATCGGAATTCGAGTAGAGAGACCCGAGCTCAATCCCCAGGTGGCTGCCTCGTAACAATGGGTTTTTTCAAAATCAAACCGTTGCTTGGACATAAAGACTGCGATGTGCTCATCACCTGTCACTTTATACCATATCGTCGGTGGAAGACGGGACTTAATTGTCTAGAATAGAAGGGAATGGCGTGAAGATATATATAAATATACACTTGGGGTATGGAATCGGAAACAACGAAGATACCACTAACACCCAGGCCCGATACAATGTAGAAAAAGTGGTTTTTCGACCCTGTACCACTGTACGTTCTATCTTTCTTTCTTTCTTTTACTTATTAAAATATTTTATTTAAATTAATAAGTTACAAGTACTAGTGGCACAGATTACTTATAAGTTATTACATAATAAGAACCGCACTGAATGTTTTTAGAACTGGCCAGTAAGAAATGTTGCCAATGAAAACTTTATTTACAAATTATAAAAAAAAAATGTAGAAGTCTTTGGTATTCTAATGTAATAAGCGGTAATTCCAAGTTTTCACACCTCAAATTGACTAACGCAAGAAAATGTTCGGTTCATGATTTATTATTTTTGTTGTGGTCTTATTCAACAACAAAGTTATAACAGACTTCGATTGATATTTAATATTGTTCTATTTTATTTTGTTGCGAGTTTGAATACTAAGAAAGTTATTATCTGTATTTGTATGTTCTTTTTAAATAATATCTTATCACGCTATTCCCAATACTGGGGAAGACAAAGGTCTAGACAACTAAGCCCTTTCGACGCGCCTTCCACTGACAAAATTTTTGACGCATTGTGAAAGTCGCCAATCGTCTTTATGTCCAAACCAACGATGTATATCGTAGTTACATTTATAATTTTTACCTATCAGGTGTTCTTCCATTAGCGAACCGTTGGAATTACAAGGTGGGCGTGATGAAGGCAGATCCTGTAACAAGATGCGGTGCGCAACGCGCGGGGGTCCCCAAGGTTGAAGCAATTGGCCGTGCCCCTGCCTGTACCAGCGGGACGCAGTTCTTCTCAATTAGTTAGATAAATGCGACCACTTCGGAGTGACGGTGACCATCGATTAATGTAAGAATGCGTCCATGTTATTAATCGATTTAATTTGTCATGCCGACTGAATTTACTCCGAGAATTAAAGTCTATGGGCTCTTCCAGACTATATCAAATCAATCATTTATTCATCGATTTAAATTTTTTTATCTACCACCGCCTTCATAAGGAGGATCGTTTAAGGGAGAAGAAACAGACAAAAACTTCGTAGGTAAAACGAATTTCGGATTTTTTCGCGTTTTTATTTCCCGACGTTTCGGATGCTTTACAGCATCCGTGGTCACGAGGGGACGGGCTCAGCATCTGTCCCAAGAACGTTCACGTTGTCCCAAGAATGTCTTCGGTGGAAGGTGGGTCGAAAAGACTTAACCCCCCGTGACCACGGATGCTGTAAAGCATCCGAAACGTCAGAAAAAAAAAGTTTGTAAAAACTAATTAAAAACGTGAAAAAAATCCGAAAATCGTTTTACTTTAAATGTGTAGTATTCGCGTAAATAATAGAAATCATTAGGTGGTATCCTTTTTTGTATTTTCCAAAGGAAGTACAATATTAAATAGTTTATTTTATTTTATTTATTTTATTTATCTTCACGCACAATCCCTGACGGGGTAGCCAGAGAGAACAGATCGCCAAGTGTCACGATCCCTACATACTTCTTTCGCTTCTTTCAGATTCATCATCTTCTTCATACATGCACGTCTAGGTATCCGAGTACTCTTGACCCTCCTCTCTTCGAGCATTTTGCTCACATGGTCTTCGAAAGTTAGTCTCGGTCTACCTCGACACCTTTTAATATTAACTTTCGCGCTATATATTTTTTTCACCATTCGGTCTTCACTCATTCGCTCAACGTGCCCAAACCATCGAAGCACGCCCTTATCCATTTTTGAGACAAGGTCATCTTTCAAACCTGCCATATTGCTTTCGTTCATTGTATTGTTTCGCTTTCGGTCGGCCATGGCAAGACCGCACATTTTACGAAGAGATCGCATCTCCACTGCATTCAACCTGCTTTTATGCTTCTTCTGGCATACCCAGGTTTCGCTGCCATATAACAAAGTCGGTACCAACACTGCGTTATGTATTGCAAGGCGTGCACTTTTCACAACGCCTTGCCTTTTGATTAACGCAGTCAGGGCACCATTGACCCGGATTTGTTCCCGGCAGCGACACGCCTGTCCACGTCTAAATCACATCTTCCATCCCGGCTAAACGCACTCCCCAAGTATACAATTTCATTCACCTGTTCTAGACATTCCTGATTTACCCAAATTTCGGTCTTCGTTCTTTATTCGTCCCTTTCAAATATCAGAACCTTAGTTTTATTAGCATTCAAACGGAGACCATTAATTTCACATTCTTCTTTCATACACGTGACTAATGCGTGCAGTTCTGCCTCTGATGGTGCAATGAGCACTGCATCATCAGCATAAAGCAGACAATTTAATTTTATGTCACCCAATTTCACACCCAAACAGCTATCTTTCAGCTTCTGTAAACAGCTGTCGAGATACAGTATGAACAGCCAGGAAGACATGACACAACCCTGTTTTACGCCCGATTGGATGCTAAACATGGGTGACAGGTCATGCCCTACCCGCACACAGGCTTTACAGTCACAGTAAAGTGAATGCACAGCCCTTAGCAATCGACCATCCACACCATACCCCGGCAACAGTTCCCACATTTTCTTCCTTACAACCTTATCAAATGCTTTCTCAAGATCCACAAAAGCACAGAAAATCTTCTGGTTAGCAGCCAGAAGCTTCTCCGTGATCATGCGGAGAGAAAACATTTGATCCGTGCATCCTCTTCCAGGTCTAAATCCGCATTGTGCCTCCCATAGAAATCTTTCCGATTTATCTTGCATCCTACGGGTCAAAACCTTCGAGTATACTTTACTTGCTAAACTGGTCGAGCTGATCGCCCGATAGCACCCGCAGTCATAATGTGAACCTTTACCTTTATATAAAGGCACAATGACCGCGGATCGCCAATCATCCGGAACAGCCCCCGTTCGCCAGCACAAATTGCACAGCAGATGAAAGCTGTC